>JBAFTA010000009.1:3427831-3447721 GCA_036919975.1 Melanotaenia parkinsoni | reverse complement strand
ATCAAACGCAGCACTGAGATCCAACAGAACCAGGACTGATACTTGACCAGAATCAGTATTCAACCTAATGTCATTTAGCACTGTGACCAGAGCTGTTTCAGGGCTGTGATGAGGTCGGAAGCTGGACTGAAATTAAGACAAATAAGACAAATATCTAATCAGCCAATCACATGGCAGCAACTGAATGCATCTAGTCATGTAGACATGGTCAAGATGACTTACTGAAGTTCAAACTGAGCATCAGATGGATGGATGGATGGATGGATGGATGGATGGATGGATGGATGGATGGATAGATATTATTGTCCATAAAGCCCTGCAGTGTCCTCATCATCTGCTGCTCCACCACAGTTCTAAAAAGGGTCCAGCTCCCTACCCAGGAGTGTGTCTAAATGCCTACAGACTTTGTCCGTAGTGCTGCCCCCCCAGCAGACAACAGCATAGAACAGCACACTTGCAATGACAGTGTGATAGAACATCTGCAGCATGTCACTGCAGACATTGAAGGACTCGAGCCACCTGAGGAAGAAAAGGCAACTCTGTCCCTTCTCTGCTGTGTCTGTGTTGGAGGACCACTCCAGCTTCTGCTCCAGAACCACCCCCTGTAGTTCTGTACAGTCTCTATATCCTCTTTGTTAATGCAGACTGGCTGGCTAGGTGTTTTAGATCTGCTGAAGTCCGCCACCACCTCCTTAGTCTTGGTGGTGTTCAGGAGAAGACTTTTTACTCTTTTTACTCTAGTCTTAGAAGGACCCCAAAAGGTCCCTATACCCCCCCACTCACCACCACTGTCCACCACTCACACATGCCAGAACAGCTGTATCATCTAAATACTTCTGTATGTGGCAGGACTCTGAGTTGTATCTAAAGTCTGATGTGTAGAGCGTAAAAGAAAGGGAGCTAAAATAACCTCTTGTGGAGCCCCAGCGCTGCATTCCAGTGTCCCAGAAACACATGTCCCCACCCTGACCTACTGAGGTCTGGATGTCAGTCCATTATCCTGGATGTCAGGGAGGCGGCCACCCCCATACTCATAAGTTTGTCTCTCAGTAATGGAGGCCTGATGGTGTTAAAAGTGCTGGAGAAGTCAAAGAACATGATCCTCATGATAAGAACCAGGCACGTCCAGGTAGGTGTATGCCCAGTGCAACATGTAAAAAACCACGTCATCAACTCCTAAGTGTTCCTGGTAGGTAAGCTGGAGGGGGTCTTCCACATTACCAGAACTTTTTCCATCTAAAAGCTCATACTGAAGGGCCTCTGAAGAGGGTTTGCTAATTTTCCTGCACAGTCCTTCAGAAGCTTTGGACATACTCCATCTGGACCAACAGCCTTTCCTGTCTAAAGTTTCCTGAGCTCAGGTCTCACTTTTTCTAGACAGGCGGAGCAGCTTGGGTTGCAGTGGAAGGGGGACAGCACAGCTGGTGGATGTGGGGGTAGCAGCAACTGAGGTGGAGGGAGCAAGCTCAGAGGTGGAGGAAGTAGCCACAGACATGGAAATGGAATAAGGTAGAATGAGGAAGAAATGGGATTTAATTGGCTTTGAACTTGGTATAGTTGTTGGTCTGAGTATTTACTGGGATTTTCACACACAACCATCTCTAGGGTTTACAGAGAATGGTCTGAAGAAGAGAAAATGTCCAGTGAGCAGCAGTTGTCTGGACCAGAATGTCTTTTTAATGTCAGAGGTCGGAGGACTGGTTGGAGATGATAGGGAAACAGGAAGTCAAAGAAGAACTGGTTCCAACCAAGGTCTGCAGACCAGCATCTCTGAACACACAACACATCCAACCTTGAAGCTAGTGTTAATTTCGTTAATGAAAAGTAAACTAAAACATTTTTGTCAACGCACATTTTGCACTGGATGAAAATTAGACTAGACGAGACTAAAATCCCCATTAATAAACAATAACTGAGACTAAATCAGAATGCATTTTCGTGGACTAATAAAGGCGAGACAAAAATGTAGTTCACTAAATAAAAGCTTAACTAAAATCCATGGCCATTTTAGTTCGCGAACAAAGACGAGACGAAAATTATATTATTATATCATATGACTGTCAAATCCTCCGCCTCCTCCTCGGATCTTTGGCCACTAGCAAACTCATACAGGTTTACAAACACATGGGACAGACAGGAGGTGGATTCACGGCAAAGGTTAAAAGTAAAACATTAATGGCCATGCTTTGCACAGGGCCCAAGAGAAAGACAAGACATGATATATGGACCCATTACGCTACACTGAAAGAAAAAAATAAATAAATAAAAAATAAATAAATAAATAAATAAATAAAAAGTATGCTTGATCAAAGGAAGGGAAGATGATCACAACAAATCTGAGGAACACGTCGCAGTTCACCACAAACACATTGTGGTAAGTTAACAAAACGTTTGACGTTTGGTGGTGGTTGATCATAACGTAACATTAAACAAACGGCTGCATTGTTCCAACAAAAACGTTAAACCGACTGCAAACCGCTGGCTAACTTACTAGCTTTGTAGCATGTAGCGATAGTAGCGACTTGTTGGTAGAATTGTGTGTGAAGTTGAATTTATGCTAACTTAGATACGTTTTACTGGTCGGGCAACTATGTTTTCAGTTGGATTCCAAGTTTAATTAAATCAGACAGAAGTATGAGCCAATCTAGGAGCTGCAAGCGAACTATAGTTAACACAAAACACCCGAGTAGCAACACATGGATGCAAACTAAAAACTAAAACGTACTAAAACAAATCATCTAGATAAAATAATACACCACACTTAATTCAAAACAACTTTAACCTACATTTTCATACTTGAAATAGTCTAAATGTGGTATAAAAGTAAGTAAAATTGTGTTTTGAATGTCTGGGGTCACCAGAGTTTTGTGATATCAAAATGGGGTTCCAAGCTAAACAAGGTTGGGAACCACAGCTCTAGGAGTTTCATCCCAATGTATTTATTTGGTGACATAAATGCTGTTCTGTTTGTCTTCAGCTTACCATCACAAGGACATTTGATTTAAATTGGCATCAATATTAATATAAATAAATGCATGTAAGCATAAAATGCCTGCAATAATTTCTGCATAAAATAGGGTAGTTATGTTTAAAGAATGAGTTTTAAATGGATTGTTAAATGTAGTTTAGCAATGTTAAACTACATTTAACAATGTTCTACTAACTACTAACAATGGAATATACTACTAACAATGTTCAATATTATCTGCTGACAAAAAAGGATAAAATGCTTGTCCAGACTAAAACTAGACTAAAATGTTGACAGTTTTTGTTGACTAAAACTAGACAAATAAAATTATGTTTTCTTCAACTAAAATAAATAACTAAATACAATGGTACAATGGTACAATAACTAAATAACTAATAACTAAACTAAAATGCTTGACTTATAGTCGAAATAAAACTTGACTAAATAAAAACGACATTGACTAAATGTGATAAAAAAACTAATAAGTGCAACTGAAACTGGACTAAAACTGAGACTAGATTTAAAAATGGCAGATAAAATTAACACTACTTGAAGCAGATGGACTGCAGCAGCAGAAGACACACCGGGTGCCTCCTGCCAGCTTAAAACAGGAAACTGAGGCTACAATTCACACACACTCACCAACACTGGACAATGGAAGATGGAGAAACGTTGCTGGTCTGATGAGTCTCCATTTCAGCTCCACCTTCAGATGCTGGGATCAGAATTTGGTGGAAACATCATGAAAACATGGATCCATCCTGCTTTGTGTCAACACTTCAGGCTGCTGCTGGTGTAAAGGTGGGGGAAGATTTTCTTGGGACAGTTAGGGTGCAGATATGGTTTGTAAACTGTAATCTCGTTGCGTTTAAACTGCCAACTGTGACCTAATTCAGCGTCAGAATATTAGTCTGAAGGCAATGTAACTTAAGCCTGGTACACACATAACGATTTTTTTAATCTTGTGAGATTTTTTATCTGGTCGAGACCGGTTTACTTCCTTGCTCCCCAGCCAGCTCGCTCTCTGATTGGCTACACGTCACCACCCACACAGTCACAATGCACGAGTCGTCGGCGTTCTTCAGAAATCGGCACTGAAATATTAAACATGTTCAATGTTCCCAGTTGTCAGTTAAGACCCATTTCGGAGCGGATTATCGGGCTCGTAACACACCACAGAACAAATGATGATCGGACAGGTAAATCTCACGATGATCGGGTGTTTGCCGTCCGAGGGCGGGAAGAGGCAAAATCGGGACAAAAACAGTCCAAAAATCGTTATGTGTGTACCAGGCTTAAGCTACGTAATAGCATGACACCACTGCAACGCCTTCCTGAAAATACAATGAAACCATGACTCAGAAACAAAAGAGGAGAATGGTGGTCATCCAGCAGTTTGTGTTCTTTCTACTTGGCGGTGCTCTGTAATGCCATTTTAAACAGAGATTAAATCAACAAAAAGAAAATATGTTGCTCTAAACAAGGAGCCGTTCCTGCTTTGTTTTTACACCCGGTCACATAAGTGACCTGTTTTTTTTTCTCAACCAATCAACGGATTGCAGTGTATCAAACTCCACCCTTTCTGGTCAGGTCGAAGGTGTGATTGGTACCCCAACGGAAGGGTCCCAACAAAGTAGAACGGGTCGGGTCAGATGTTAGGATACCCTTCCCAGTTTTCACTTGTGGAAACAAAAAATTGCGTCCCACCCCGCCCTGACCCTCACCCGTTGGTGGAAATGGGGCTAATGAGTTCACTGGACTCCAACGGCCTCCACAGTCACCATCTCCATCCAACAGAGCAGCTGGGATGTGGTGGAATGGGAGATTCTCCTCATGGATGCAGCCGACAAACCTGCTGCAACTGTGTGACTGAATGTGTAACACCAAGAATTAAGACAGTTCCAAAAGAAAAAAGGGGTCCAACCCAGTACTAACAAGGTATACTTAACAAGGTGTTCGGTTAGTAATCTCCCTTTAGAGGCAAGGGTCAAAAATTGTCCTATGATAAGTAGCAATAGAAACATAATCATATCTGCGGTTCTGCTTGGAGTTAAGGGGTAAAATTGTATATTTAGATAAATTTGAGGTTGGGGTTAGGGCTAAGACTGTTCACAATGGATGAGCAATGTCCCAGTAAGGTTGCTGTGTACAATTGTATTTGTGTGTTTCTGTATGTGTGTGTGTGTCAAACCCTCATATCGATTCCCTCACTCTTTGAAGATGAGCCAAAGGGATGGCTTGCAGACCTCCTTGTTTATTGACTGACTGGCTGTGGTTGACTTGTGGATGAAATGGAGACAGAATTGGTAATGTGGCCAGCGCTTTTCTTATCGATTTCTTTTTGTCCTGCCATGCTAGAAACTGCAGAACTGAAAGATGTCTGCTTGGGTACATACAGTAGCTGTGTCTCTTAGCTGTTACAGTGCATCTGGTGTTTTCTGTCTTGAATTATTGATTGTTTGGGACTTTTATGTATCTCTGAGGAACCTTTGAAAAATTGGCAGAACATACACTTTCTTTGATTAAAGTCTTTTTTGCTTTTGACATAGGCTACATGGTTCTTTAAACACCTTGCTCATCACTCTCTTAGCTGGATGTATTTCAAATTAATTTATGTAATAAAATTAATTTGAGTAAACATGTTCAACATTTATATAGAGAAAATAGCTCTGAATTTAGCTTTTTCCCTCTTAAATTATGAAAGATTTGGTGAACAATTCTTAGCTAGCATGACATTGTGTCCAGAAGTAGATGCAAGCAGCTAGATGGGCTAAGTTGAAACATACAAAAACAATTCAGTTTCTAATGCAGATCCTCCTTAATTTCTAATTTCTGTATATCCACACTGAACAAGATCAACACAATCATGATGACTAGCATTAATTAGCACTGCAGCCATCAACACAAACATGATAACCAGCATCCATTATTAGCACAGTAGCTATCAACACAAACATGATAACCAGCATCCATTAGCACTGTCAACACAAACATAAGATTATAGCATCTATTAGCATCATAGCTGTTGTCTCGTTATATCTTACAAGCTAATTTGGTTGTTGTATTTTCTTCTTTTTTTCAAGAAAAACAAAAAGTGAATTTCAGAATTGGCTTCTAGCTTGTTGAAAAGTTAAATTTTGTGGTTGATTTTAGAGGGAGAACACATGTGCTGGGTATTTGGAAAAGACATTTGAGCTAAAAGGCTAACAAGCTATCCTGTCTTGAAAGCCACATGGGTTATCTAATCCATACATTTTTATTTGAACAATTCATGTTTAGCTAACATGGGTGCTGAAGTGAAACTAAAGGATGTTGTTAATGTAATAAACATAATAAACATTTATTCCCAGACCATATTTTCAAAATAAACACATAAAAAAATCCAAAGTAAAGAATTGCTTCACAATTATAAAGTTTATATGAATCTTTTTGGTGTCTTGGGACATTTAGGATTGCAGAAAATGTCCTTGCCGTATCAAACGTTTTGTATGAGTCACTATGTCTGAGTAAACAGCAATAAAACAGGAGAAATGTAAAACTTTATGTCCTTACCAAATTTTTTATTTAGTTGACAGAAGATAACACCATGCTCTCTCAATCTCTAAACATCAATGTTCAAACTAAAACACAGTTTTGATTTATTTTTGTGAAGATTGGGATCTAAACTTTGAGCAACAGTTGAAAATAAACACGATTTCCCTGTTCCTTCTTTTTTTAAATAGTAGGTGATTATGTCTGTCATTTTTCTTCAGCCCCAAACTTTAAACAAAGTTTAGAAGTGATGCAGAAAAAAATCTTTGAGCCAAAGAAATGACCTCTCTTTTATAAACGACTTTATGGACTTGGAACTTGGGCTTGACTTATGGGAGGAGGCTGCAGAGGAACTACACCCCTCTGAGGATTAATGGTGGAGTGGGTTTGCAGTTTCAAGGACCTGGGTGTGCACATCACCTAGGATTTATCCTTGACTCTGCACATAGACAACCAGGTGAAGAAGGATAAGATAACTGAGGAAGTTCAAAGTCTCTCTGAAAATCATGCGGATGTTCTAAGTTGGAGTGGTGGATAGTGTTCTGACTGGTCACATCACTCAGTGGGACGGCAGCAGTACTGGTGACCGGAAGGCCCTGCAAAGGGTGCTGAGCTCAGAAAACTGTACCATGGGTACAAAACTCTCCACTCTCCAGGACATCATCACGCGGAGAACAGCCAGAACAAACTGGCTGACTGTTGTTAGGACGATGAGAGACCCTCATCGTCCTAACAACGGTCTGTTTGAGTGGCTGTGCTCTGGCCGGCTTCTAAGGCTCATTAAGGCAAACACAGAGAGACTCAGGAGGAGCTTCTTCCATCAGGCTGTCAGAACTGTAAACTCTACCCTGTAGTGACACCACCCAGTGTCCCACCTTCTGCTGAAAAACAGTCATTTACTCATGTCACTTTATATATATATATATATATATATATATATATACTGTGTCTCACAGAAGTGAGTACACCCTTCACATTTTTGTTTCACTGCCATCTTGCACGTGACAAACAACTTGAAACTTGAAGCTAGTATGTCTTAAGAAATAGAAAGACTTATGGGCTGAAGCTGTGTGTAGACATGTGACTACCTGTTTTAGTTTTCCACTGTCACATGGGGTTAGCGCGCAAATTATGAAACAGCTTGAAACGAACATGCCTCTTCGTTTTTGTTTTATTCGTTTTTTGTTTGTCTGCACTTGTGCAGGAAAGAGTTAATGAGCTTTAGTGGAGAAAGTACACACTGTACAACCAGATTCTTAACAGTATGGATGACTGTCAGAGAATGTTATTGCAGGCTGCGCCTTTGTGCTCATGAGACATGAGATGAAATTGAACTGAATTAAATTAATCAAATGAATGAAGTATGGATGAAGGATGAAAAATGAGGGCAATAGAGGAATTCTGCAAGGTAGATTTTGTAGCATGATTAACATGATTTCCCCCCCCCAGTAGATTTATAAAGTTTTTATATCAGTAAGACTTTTTAAAGTTTGTTTGCAAAGTCTGCGGGAAAGAAAATCTGGTCTGGCTTTTGCTCCATGCGAGCAATTTTCATCAAAGTGATTGAGCACCATCTTTGAGATACCCCCCATTTTTTCTAATACAGACATAATGTAGACTCACATATGAGGCCAAACCATTGATTAAAAAAAAAAAAGAAAAATTAAATCACTGCAGGGCAACTTTAAAATCATATCAAACTGTATTTAGACATGAAAACTGCTGCTGAGGGGCACAAATGCAGCAGAATAAAAAATAATAGATCATGTAAATAATAGTGCAGACACACTGAACAGTGAGAAGGGAACCACACACTATAATAACAAGCTGCTTCTCCAGCCATCTGGCGTGGACATCCAAATTTAGCTGTGAGCCCAGCTCATTTTCCTCTTCTCAAAGTCCGTGAGAGAGTTTTGGTTCCAGGAAAGCTGGTTTCAGAACTTGGAATTGATTTGAATCTATTTTTTTCTCTCATGTTGTGTTTTGGACATGTGGAAAACCAGAAGTCGGACCACTTACCAGCCAGGATTTCATCATGCCTGCCTCTTGCAATTCTAATAAGACGCTTCTCACACGGTCCAAGTTGTCTTTACTTGTTTAACTTTCTTATTTCAGCCTAACTTGCAGATTGAATCTTTCAGGAACCGTTTCTGCTTTTTTATGATTTTTCTCTCTGTCTTTCTATGTGCAGAGTTCCTGAGAGAAGAGGTGATTGTTGTTCTCACGGCTCAGTTCATCACTTTTTTCAATCAGACAGCACTGGAGGTAAGAGTAGCTGCTGTAGAGATCCATCAGCCAGAGTTACCAAACATTTCTCTCAGTGCCAGCAACTTAACCTCCTCTTCACGAGGCCTGTTTTTTCTGCCTCCTGTCTGAAATGACAAACCCAAAATAAATTAATTATATCTTCATAACTACAAGGGCTGTATTTACAACCTCAGTCTCTAAAGAAAGCTAAGACATGTGAGATTACTACAGAAGTGTCAGAATCAAGATATGTGTTACTGTGTCAGAGTAAATTCACCTGGAACACAGTAGATGATGTAAATATTATCTCCTCCTGACAGAAAACCACATTACTTTCAGTGGAAACCAGAGGACAGCAAATCAGTTCTTCTAGGGATGAGTAAAGTGATGTCTGATGAGGAACTGTGCTAAGCTAAAAGTAGCTTGAGTAGCTGGTAGTTTTCCAGGTGTTTTATAGAGGTGTTACACAGGTAAATATCTCAGGAAGCCATCGGCCGATGTTGATGATGGAAACCTTTATCAATGGTCAGTCAGGAGGATCCAGGGGTAGCCCCCACATTCACCTTAGAAACACCATGAGGATCCAGAAAGAAGCGAAGCCTAAGATGATAGGAAGAGTGAATCCTTCACTATAAAACCTCCTTCATCTCCATGGAAACTAGCAGGACCTTCATGATTCATTTCAAACAAGTAGAGTCGTAGGAGACACATTAGCAGAGTTTTTAGAGCTGGAATCAAACGTTTGACCACAGCACGGCAAATGTAAGACGTGACTTATGATTCTGGCTGTTAGTTCACAGTTTTTGTCCCACAGTGACGAGACAGACATGTTTGTAATCAGCAGAGTCTCTGCTTTCATGTGACATCTTGTTTGTGTGGAGAAATGATCAGAAGCTCCAAAGTGGACAGAGCCGTTCACATGTAGTTACTTGGGGTATGAACTGTGTTTCATTTGTATGCCAAGGCTTGGTAGAGTCTTTTATCTGAGTTTCTCTCCATCATTTTAGTCTGATACGTGTTAGGATTGCGGCTTCATAGCGTGTGACAAATCTCATGCTGCCCCCAGGAGAGAGGCTCTCGTCAAGAAGAGGTTAACTCAGACCTGAATTCACAGGGAATCAGTCTGAACACTTTTACTTTGAGAAAATAAAACGGAGCATTGCTGAAGGTTAAACTGATGCAATATCTGCACATGAGGAGTGAAAGGCCTTTTTTCTTTCCTCATGAAGCTGCAGTGATAGGAGAGTCACATCTGTTTACCTGGTTTACATAATTGCTTTTGAGAGCTCATTTCAGCTCTAATAAGAATTTCTTCCTCTTCTGACTCCCCCACTTTGTCTAACTGACTGTCTTTTAAAAAACCTCCAGACCATGGTGACTCCTCTGACGCAGCGCTACTTCAGCTTCGGCGAGCTGGGAAACAGCCTGATGTACAGCCTGTGCGGGGTGGAGGTCATCCTGGGCTTCTTCTTTGTGCGCTGGCTGAGCAGGAAGGTGGAGGACCGTGTGGTGCTGGCCGTGGGCCTGGTCATCTGCTGCACCGCCTGTATCTGGTGCCTCATTTTCCTCTGCAACCCCCGAGGTGCTAACCTGCCCGTCAAAACACACAAAACCTACCCAGATTCACATTCATACTCAGAACTGCCTCTGTTTCAGAGGCTAATTCGCTCTGTGTGGCTGCAGTGGAGCCATATTGAGTTACACAGTGGATGAAATGGATGAGCTTCCTCTGGTAGGCCAGCAGGAGCTCACACAGACAGGCTTTATGTTCACGTTGGCCTGCGTCTGTTGAAGCTCGTCACGTTTGTTGCTATGATTACAAGTGACAGGTGCTGGAGCTGGGTATGCATAAAAGGATTAAAATAATCTAATTAGACAAAAATGCTATTTGTTAAAGTGTAGCGTACATTTGTTCTCCTATTTGTTAGGTACACTTAAGCAAGCAAACAAAAACGTCAGATACCTGGAGTAAAACAATTTCCTTTCTTGGACCAGCTGAGAAAGACGTTTAACTGGTGAAATTGCTTTTTCATCGCTCCATTACAGACATTCTGCTCACACGGGAACATCCACCCATTTGAGTGGGCACAAATTCACACAAACGTGCACGATGCAAAGCAGCAGAGAACAAAACCACAGCGGCTGCCAGCTTGGCAGCGGTTTCTGATTCAGACAGAGCTTTCGGTCCTGCTGCCAGTCCGTTTGTGGAGGAACATTAAAAACCGATGGCAGAGGGGATGAGGGGGAGCTGAAGCAAGATCTGTCACTCTCTTCAAATCATCACCCCCTATGAGAAAGAAGAGATATAAAACATTTAAATCAATATAAATCAGTATCTAAAAGGTCTATCATTTATTTATATTCTTCTTCTAAGCTGCCAGAAATGTTTGAGTTGTTTAAAATGGTCTGAAGCAGCTGTTTTTCAGGTTTTGGGAAGTTGTTTCTTTTGACATTTGCTGCAGTTTTCCTCATCTTCAGTCCAGGCCATGTACCTGACCTTTTTCAGAGGAATGTGATTTGCCGTTAACACTATGAATCATTCAAAGATAAAGAAGGTCCTAAACTCAACCATGAAGCAGCGTTGCATACAAACACATAACAGACAACATAGCAAAGAACCAATTTCAAATAGAATCTTTAATAATAATAGTTAAACATTTTATTTAAATCACCTTTTAGGAAACCAAATGTCATTTTGCATTTTAGGGTTTTAAGCAAGTTTGAAGAGGTGAGTTTTGAGATAGGTAGAGGAAGGGAATTCCAGAGTTTGGGAGGAGAGCAGGTAAAACCCTGGTCCCCATGGTAACAAGGCGAGAGGAGGGGACAGCGAGATGGAGGGGGAAGAGGATCTGAAGGAACACCAGGGGATAGCAGTGTGGACCAGAGCAGACGGGTACGGAGGAGCAAGAGGATGGATAAAGCTGCCCATTCTAAAAGTAAAAAGAAGGATTTTAAAAAGGATTTGTGAATTTTGGCTTTTTGTGAGCAGCCTGTCACAAAGACACACCATTTGGTCCCGTTTCTGTGGTTGCATTGATCAAAACCACCAGCGATAACACAGTTTAACAGGCTAAAAGCTATATTTCTGTAGCGACAAGGTGATTCCCAAACAGCTGTTAGCCGAAAACGTGATATACCTTAGCAGGATGTCCTCAAAACATCTGAGGAAACTGGACAAGTGGAGGGAAAAAGAAATGTTAGGAAATATTAAAAATATGTTAGAAATGTTAGAAATATTAGCCTCATCAGAAATCCATGGAAGGATGGCTGTCAAGAAGCCATTCTTAATGAAGGGAAACAGGAAGAAAAGGCTGAGGAATGCCACATGACACAAGAACTGGACTGAAAATTAGTGGCAACAGATCTGATGGAGGGATGGATCCTCCCCAGAACCTGGACCTCAACATCATTGAGGCAGTGTGGGATCATCTGGACAGAGAATAGAAGAAAAGGCAAGAAAATAAATTTTCCTCAAGACTACTTAACCCCTTTAATAACAGAACCAATAAATAAAGAGCAATTTCTGCCCTGTGATACGACAGAATTATTGTAGTGCAAATGGTATCCACCAGGGGGCAGAAGACATGCATCAGATTGCAAACCAAGAGGTTTTGAGCAAAGTTTTTACAATAAAGGGTTGCAATAGGTCTCTGAAACTGTACGTAACTGAAACTGTAATATGATGTATTAGGCTTTAAAGGGTTAAAGACACAACAGAAAGCTTGTCTAAGAGGATTCAGAGTTGAAGAAAAAGGGTCCTTGCCCGTGACCCTTGTGGATGTGTACCCTGATGGACAGAGTAGTAACCCTGGAAACCGTGGGGACAGTGTTGAAGAGTATAGCTGATGTGCAACCAGCGAAAAGAAGAAAGGAGAAGAAGAATAAGTCGTGATGCATTTAATCGTTGCACAGACCACCAGCGTCTACTGCTGGGCTACTGCGGCTTCTTTTTATTTCTTTTTCTGCCATTGAACATGATCATGACCTCTGCCATCATCATGTTTGTTATTGTCTGAAACTGACATCAGTGAGGTGACCTCAGAGCCTTCTAGTGGATGTATGCCAGCATATTGGACGCATGGAAGGGCAGTAACGTTTGAAAAGGACGTACCTATTTGTTTATGTAAAAGAAGCATAAAGAGGCCTTAATTCTCTTTTGGGCGATGTTTGTTTTTGCCTTAAATCCTGTATTTATATGAATGTTGGCAGATTTCTCCCAAATGCTGAACCTGTATCCATTTTTTTCTGTGATATGCATTTAATAGAAATGAGGGCTGGGTCATGACTGTGGCCAGATACTGTAGTTTCAGGGCAAACAACTGTAACTTATCTCGCGTCCTCCCCAGGTGGTTATGGATGGGAGCTGTCGGCCTTCATCATCGGAGTGTTTCTGCAGCTGCTAGGGCTTCCCTTCGTGGCTGTGTCTCAGGTGTCTCTCTTCTCCAAAGTCACTGCTGAGAAAACACAAGGTTGGCTCATTTTATGTTGCCTGTGTTTGCACAACAGATTGATGCGCAGCATATGATCCCAAATAGAATTACAAATGTTTTACTTTCAGGCCATATTCTTATGAATGTGCATGTAAAAAAAAGAAAGAAAAATAATACTGTGCTTTGACTATTTTGTGATGCTTCACCAAAAGGGTTCAGCCAAGGCGTCAGACGCTCTGTTGGGGGCCTGGCCACCATCTTGGGTCCTTTGTGGGCTGGAGGATTGACCAATAATTTGTACATAATGCTGGGCATGATGCTGGCTCTCCTCATAATGATCACAGTAAGTAGAGCAAGACACCAATCTGTCAACTTTTTATCACTCCAAATATTTCTCATACAGACGTGGGGGTCAGGACACGTTCAGTCCAACAGACTTCAGGCTTGTTACCATAGTAACCAAAGGAAAACAAACACCAAAAAGATTTAATTAGGCTCGAAATTAGTGTACGCTGACGAGTGCAGACTGACTCAACATGTTCAAATCATTACCTTAAAAAACACTTAAAACATAAATATTTATTACATCCAAACTTTAAATTTCACCGAACAGGAACTGAAGACAAAATTTCTGACACTGTAGTGACTAGTTTCCACTTACTTTATTCTGCTAGGTGAAGGATTTGTATTTTATTCCTCCATCATCCCTCCAACCTCTGAATGTTGGACTTTTTTGCCCATTAAAAGATTCTAATTGAGTCCAGTCTGTGCACTGAAACTGACCAAAATTGACCTGAAGAGCTGCCAACCAAGCCTCAGTCATGCTGAATTGTATGGAACCCATGTGGTGACACCAGAAGAAAATTATTTATGCCTAGTAATGCTAACTAAGTCGGTACTATGCTTTATTAACGTGTTACAACTTGCCCAATGTCCACATAAACTGCATTCTTTAAGCACTTGAATTAATCTTCTCCTATAAATTATGACGCAATGCTTAATTGGAAAAGATTTAGGATATGATGTTGTTTTTAAATATTGTTGGTTTTATAAGTAGGGCATATGTCCCTCCAGGGTTACTACAGAGTAGACGAAGACAGTTGCCTGTTTTTGTTGAATTTGTAGTTTTTGGGGAACAGTAAAGTGATAGAGCCACCGTTTAGTGGCGTACAAGGTGTCTCGTCTCTTGTCTAGTAAGGTAACCTCAATAAGCTCCAATACATCATTATCATTATAACTCATCTCAAGAGTAAAACAAAATAAAATATAAAAATAAAGTCAAAAGTGTTAATGTTATAGCCATTTTGCAAATCTCCCATGATACAGTTTTGTTATCACTTTCCGGATATTACTAACATGTGGCTACGATCAATGATCTTGTTTCCATGAGTTTAAGACACATGGGGGAAAGGACAGGATTGAACAAATGTCTACACTTGGGGAGAAATATACATCCTATGTATTATCTTAAGCTGTGGCGCTTTGCACAATTGCAAACTGATTTAATTTACTTTCTTTCCAAATATTTTCCCAATCTTCATCATCAGTAGTAATGGCTAAATCTTTCTCCCATGTGTACTTCAATCTTTGCAAGGAAGCAGGGGAAGCAGAAAGCCGGCTTTTCTAGAACAGACTGATAGAAATGTTCCCTGCTCTTTGAAAAGGTAGCCTCTAAACAGACGATGTCTCCAAATTTCTTTAATTGTTTTGAGGACACAGTAATATTCATAATGCACATTCATGGAGCAGCTGAATCCCAGCAGCATTACGAGGCTGAGAATTCACACCTTTTTGATGCTGTATCACTCTACAGCAGCCTTTCGTTTTACAGTACATCACACGCTGGCAACAGACTGAATGCAAGATGGATGCTGAATTATCCGACGTCAGGGCGGCTCCAGGAATGTCAGTCTTTCATCATAAACACATATTTTCATGGTCAGAAAATTATATAATGCTACTTTATTCAATAAGCTCAGCTTTCCGGAAGTCTTAATGAAAAAGAAAAAGAAAAATTTGTTTTATCATAGTTAAAAAACTGTAAGATAAAACATACGGGAACAAAAAAGACTTAATTCTAAGGTTGTCAAACCAAATTGATTTTAACTTTCTGAAATTATACACTAGCAAAAATGACTAAATATTTTAACCTCCAAATATAAGTTTGTTTCTGTATTTTCTGCATCTCCACAGTTATAAACGTGTACGTCAAAGCAGGCTAAATGTTTCCCTTTGATTCCACTGTTTATGCTAGGCTGAGCTAATTTGCAAATTAGTTAGCTGTTTTGACCTTTTTGGGCTACCATAGCCAGAGAAGGACATACATCAGTGCCTCTGGAAATGTGTGATTTTGCGATCTGTTTGTGGTTTTGAATGTCACCATATCTTACACACTGGACTTTTAACTGTTTTACCACCAACTTACGAAACCTTGTTTGCTAGTTAAATGTGCTGATATCACTTTCTGTTGAAAATGAAGCAGCCAAACTGAGGAGAACAGGAGCCACAGGCTTTTCTCAGTAAACTCCTTCACTCAGCATCTCTTTAACAGCCTCTTTCTTTTTTAATTACTCGGCCTTCTTTATTCTCTGAAGCCACATGAAGCGGTGTATTTTTCCCAGGTTATGACGGTGCTGT
Source organism: Melanotaenia parkinsoni (assembly GCA_036919975.1). Taxonomy (NCBI): domain Eukaryota; kingdom Metazoa; phylum Chordata; class Actinopteri; order Atheriniformes; family Melanotaeniidae; genus Melanotaenia; species Melanotaenia parkinsoni. The sequence continues at coordinate 3,431,908 of JBAFTA010000009.1, read as the reverse complement.
CCTACGAGCGGCTGGCCGAGCCCAGGGTGGTGCAATGTGCCCAGAGCTCCGACAGCGGAGGATAGGCCCAACGTCAACAAGCAGCGGAGGCTGAAGACGCTCCGAAGGAAGGCCCTTCACTTCAGAGAGAATTAATCTAAGTTTCCTGCAGATAAAAGTGTATGAATGCGGAAAAAAAGGTTCAGAAACACTTCACAGGTGAAATACCGTGTGAAGCTTTTCACAGTCTCTCTGCTATCAGTTTGTATTACAATCTGCCACATATTCACTTTACTATCAGACTATTAATTATGTTTTACACAAGGGGGCACCATTGCTCTCATGCTGAATATTTAGATGTGTAATTGAGGACAAAAGACATTATTTTTAAACTAAACTATTTATATTTCCTGGTGTTTGACCCCTGTTTCAAAATTCCTTTCTTTTTTTCTGGCTTTTCTTTCTCTGAAAAAAAAAAAAAAAAATCTTTTGACACAATGAGTGCAGATGTGGAGTTTTCAACATCTTAGCAGCTCCCTGTTAGCACAGCTGACAGAAGGAGAGGGTCAAAAACAGCAAAGCTCCACAGATTTGTTGGTAAAAACCAGACACTCGTATTGAAGCTTTTTGATGCAGCTGCTTGTTATCTGACTCTGTTCCTGTTCAATCAAACTCCTGAAAGAAAAACAAAATTTAAAAAGTACTTGCTAACTTGCCATCTGCATCTTTTTACTTTGGGGGAGAGATTTAAATTTTAATAACATGTATTCATTATTCAAAACTTGAAAAGGTGTGAGGAGTGTGTAGTCAGCTGTTCTTGCCTGTATTCTCCTCTAGGATGTGCTGCATGCTTCGTGTGAGCCAGGGATGCTGCAAGCATCATCAAGGCTTTGTGGATTCCCTTTGTAGCAATGAGCATGAGTTTGGCCAATCTCTGTGTTTTTGCATAATTGCAGATAAGACTCGGTAACCTTTCCAGTTTTCTGCGCTCAGCATGATGTTTGCCTTTCTGGAAGCTTTTTTTTTCTTTGGGCCTGAATGAACATCTAATCTCTGGGACTCAAGGACATAATATGTATAAATACTTTCATGCCCTGATCAGCGTATTCAGGTACTTGACATTTTAAAGTAGATAACCGGGTGCACAGATTCAGGTTAAGTCTGAATTAATTCTCTTTAAACCAAGGCTGTTTTTATGTTTTTACAATAACTTAAATGTGGAGTTTAAAGAAAACCTGTTTGGCTGATTTTTCCACTTTTATATTTATGGCTAAAAAATTCATTGAAGAAATTGAATTTGAAAATTGCAAATTAAAATTTAAATTAAATAAACGCACGAGTTTAGTATCTTCAGCATGAGACACATGCAGTCCAGAAGAAGTTTAGAAACTCAAGGAAGCAGCAATGCTAACATGTAGCATGCTAAAATACGAGAGAAACTCAGCTGAAAGACTCTACCAAGCATAACCACACAAACCAAACACAGTTCAATCCCCATATAGGAATGTAACCAAAACTTGAAAACGGCTCTGTCAACTTTTCCAGCTTCTGATCATTTCTCCACAAACAAGGTGTCACATGAAAGCAGAGACACATGAAAGCTGATTACAGACATGTCTGTCTCGTCACTGTGGGACAGAAACTCTGGAGCTAGCAGCCAGAATCAGAATTCATGTCTTCCTTTTGCTCTTTTGTGGACAAAAGTTTGATTCCAGCTCTAAAAACTCTGCTAATGCGTCCCCTATGACTCTGCTTTTGTTTGAAATGAATCATGAAGGTCCTGCTAGTTTCCATGGAGATGAAGGAGGTTTTATAGTGAAGGATTTACTCTTCCTATCATCTTGGTCTTCGCTTCTTCCTGGATCCTCATGGTGTTTCTAAGGTGAATGTGGGGCTATCCCTGGATTCTCCTGACTCTGACCATTAATAGAGGTTTCTATCTTCAACATCCTGAGATATTTACCTGTGTAACACCTCTATTAAACACCTGGAAAACTGCCCAGGTTCACTATTTTAGCTTCTACTTTTGCACAGTTCCTCATCAGAAATTACTTTACTCATTTCTAGAAGAACTGATGTGCTGTCCTCTGGTTTTACTAAAAGTAATGTGGTTTTCTGTCAGGAGGAGATAATATTTACATCATCTACTGTGTTCCAGGTAAATTTACTTGGACACAGTAACACATATCTTGATTCTGACACTTCTGTAGTAATCTCACATGTCTCAGATTTCTGTAGAGACCAAGATTATAAATACAGCCCTTGTAGTTATGAAGATATAATTAATTTATTTTGGGTTTGTCATTTCAGACACGAGGCAGAAAATTAGGCTTTGTGAAGAAGAGGTTGACATGTTCTGATATGACCAGTTAACAAGTCCTGAAAAGACATTGCAGCTAAGTAAATGACAGAAATGAGATGTAATTTTTAAGTTTTACTGCATTTCTTTAATGACACAGGAAAATGCAAGATCATCATCAATACCTTAAAAATAATGACAGATACTGAATTGTGTTCTGGCAGCCCACCGTCACCACATCACACCCCCAACACACACACAGACATAAATTCAAAGGCCCTGACTTGTATGTTAAATATACAAAGGTCTGTATAGTCATGAAATTTTAAACATACACAGAACAACCATTTGATGCAGGGACAAGCAATTAAATGAGTGAGCCATGGATGAGCGTTTGTCGCTATGGAGATGGGATTTTGTAAAGAGTGGGAAGAAAGATGCCAAAGATGAAATAACATTATGTAACTGGAGAGTGGATACAGTGGTTATTCTGGTGGAGCAGGTTGTGGAAACGGACGAAGGTGTAGCAGAGATTTAGTCTTACTCTGTTTTCATCCCATCTGGAAGATAAATAAATTCACGTAGTGCGGTTATTTTAGTTTTAATTGAGATAAAAATGAAAATTTCATGGATTTAATTATTACTTAAAACATTATAATTTTTTCATGTTAAACAATAACATAGTTTGTTTTAGCAGATCGTGACTTTATCTTTTTTTGTACTGGGACAAAACGGTACCGGGACATTTTTCTCCCATTCCACCACATCCCAAAGCTGCTCTGCTGGACTGGATCTGGTGGCTGTGGAGGACCAAAAAAATATCCCCTAAAACAATAAACCAGCAGCAGTCTGAGGCATTGGTCCAAGGCAGGATAGATTCATGTTTTCATGATGTTTCCACCAGATTCTGACCTTACCATCTTTTGTTCCAGTTTTGGTGAGTTTATGTGAATTGTAGCCTCAGTTTCCTGTTCTTAGCTGACAGGAGTGGCACCTTCTTCAGACCATTCTCTGTAAACCCTAGAGATGGTTGTGTGTGAAAATCCCAGTAAATCAGAAGTTTCTGAAATACTCAGACCAACAATCATGCCACGTTCAAAGTCACTTAAATCTTCTTTCTGTCTCGTTCTACCTCATTTCATCTTCAGGTCTGTGGCTGCTCCCTCCACCTCCATGTCTCTGCTTGCTACCTCCACCTCCATGTCTCTGCTTGCTACCTCCACCTCCATGTCTCTGCTTGCTACCTCCACCTCTGAGCCTACCCTAATTCACCTCTGTGTCCCCCGCTTTGAAGCAACACTACTGAAGCAGATGTTCTCATGTTGGCGCTTCATCTTCATCCTGTCTCTTCTCTGGGCTCTCTCCAGTGAAAGTCAGTCCTCCGCTGACTCGTCTTATCTCTTTTTCTGTGGCATTGTTTTTTTCTTTTCCTCTCTTCTTCTCCAATAATGTCCTGTTGGGTTTCTTAGATGAATCAGCTGCGGTGTGTGTTCAGAATAGCCAGTGTGTTGATATCCAGTTGCTGGCATGTGACACAGTGCTGTCAAGATAAATGCTGTAGTAAAGTGATGCTCCTGGACATAAAAAAGCAGATGTGATGTGTGATTTCTGAGCCTTGATACGCTTCGAGGAAGCAAAAACTCAAGAAATGTATGTGATATATATCACTGGGCCATCAAAATGAGTCAACACAGAGTTTAGTACAATCATTTCCTGTTTTAATACAATCATTTCCTGTTTTAATACAATCATTTCCTGTTTTAATACAATCATTTCCTGTTTTAATACAATCATTTCCT
>JBAFTA010000009.1:3393886-3411609 GCA_036919975.1 Melanotaenia parkinsoni | reverse complement strand
GGACCGCTTGGAAAAGACAAAAACAGGTATTTAAGGGCTTAAAAATGTGGATTTTGCATGATACGTTCCCTTTAAGAGAAAAATACAACCGTCATTCAAGTCTTTGACCACAAATCCATGTCAATTCTCAAGTCTCTGATCACAAGTCCAAGTCAAGTCTCAAGTTTTTGACTACAAGTCCATGTCAAGTCTCAAGTCTTTGACTCCAAGTCATGTCACAATCAAGTTTTAGCTGTAATGAGTTATTTCCCATGTGACTCCTTCCGTCTGGTCAGCTTAGAAGATGCATTATAAAATATTTAAAATCCATACTCACCCTTTATCTACCAGCACTGATCTGTAGCTTAAAAAGAAAAGTGCTCTGTCCCGCTCCTCTGGAAAATTTCTTTGCTTTACTGAATTTGGAAAATCTGTAGATGAACATGGACATTTATCCAGATTAGTAAAATGTTTTTAACATAACTTATCTATGAGTTTTTAATGTGAACCATGCATGTCTGTGTGATGTTACATCAGTGTTACGTCTGGGGAAATGACAGCAAACAGGAGATCGAAATGACAGAAGATAATGAAACTTGAAGATTGTTCATGAGTTTCAAATTGCATGTCCAAGTCAAGTCTCAAGTCTTTTGAGTGCCAGTCCAAGTTGAGTCTCAAGTTCCTGGAAATGCGACTTAAGTTTGACTTGAGTCTGAGTGCCAGACTTTAGTCGCTTACAAGACAGTGTGGAAAGGGATGGATCCAGAAATATGAGAAATTTCTTTGTGGCAGTGGTACTTTTCCTTGACCCAGAGCTTCAGTAATATTCCTGTCAGTTTGTATGAAAAGATCATGCATGTCTGAAAACACTCTGAAAGCCACACAGAAGGACGGATGAATGAAAGATAATAAGCAATGATTATTATGATCATTCTGTGCGACATGTGAGAGCATCTATGTGTGAACGTGACAACATTTGTCAGTAAACCATCTGTAGCACGATTAAAGCCAATTATCACATGAAAATAAACATACACTGCAGCAAATCTGTCCACCACAACCCCAAAAAATCCCCTGGTTTTACATATTCTAAGAGAACCTGCAGCTGGATGTTAAATGACAAATTTATTCTCTTTATTTCTGCTCATCCCCTCTGGCTGCAGTCTTTTTATTTATTTATTAATTTTTTTGTGGGTGATATTTACATTTTCATTGGTATGGAGAAAAGCTCATTTACATGTTTTAGTAAAGTCAGCTTTTAAGTTTGTTGAATTTGTTCATTTTAGCTGCAGAGGTTTAATCAGTCTGGCAGAGGTCCTGAAATCACAATCACCTCAAAACATGCAAACGATGCTGCTGAACAGCCTGTGTGTGTTTTTATTTTAATGCAGGAGGCTTAACATTTGCATGTGAATCATCAATTACTGCTCATGAAAATGGAAGATTTGTTGTTGGGTTTTTTTGTGGGACCTCTAAAACACTTGCTCGACATGGTGTTGTTTCCTGAAGTCCCTCTTCTTCTTGTTTTTCTCTCGACTTTTCATTATCCTTACAAATCTCCCAGTGTGCTAACAAGCTGCTTCGCTCAGTGAGTGAACAGACGGAGCTCAGGGGGGAGAAGAGGATCAGAGAGACTTGGAGCTCTTGGGTTGGTGTGTGTGCTAAGAGATTCACATCTTCTTTTTTTTCCCTCATACAGCTGGGGCTCAATTAGTGTCCATTTTTGCTAATTAAGTACACTCTGTCTGAATCAGTGGTGCAAAGACTAACGTTGTTTGTCAAATCATACGCTGTATCCGGCTTGCTGCCCCTGAGGCAGGCTGGAGGCCTCTCTACTGTACAATGCTCTTCCTCTTCCTTCGTGTGTTCCGAGATGAAGAGAGGAAATAAAGAATTCCCTGTGGTTTCGATAGTGGGTATTTACTCATTTTTTTCTCCAGTCTTGTTTACACAAAATCCTACTTGCAAGGAGTGCTGCTTTAACAATGAGGAAAGGGCAAAAGTGTCGATACTGGTCTCTTTGCATGATCTGGTTCTTTTTCAGCTGGAACCCTTGATGCTCAACGTCTATTTCTGCATGACATTTGTTACTGGAGTGCCGTGCAGAAGCACAGCTGAAGGCACAGCAGCAGAGTTTTGTGCATATTTTTCTAACAATGAGGAGTAGAGTAAGCTTGGCAGAGCAGATAAATCCTAAAGGACTTGAAGAAGAGACCCACAGTCACAGACATTTACAGTGTGAAAATACCCTCACTGGTGTCTGAAGTTAACACTTTGTAGTATGATATGTGTTAAATTGCCCTCACAGAGAGAGCTGGGTCCAAGACTGTCAATCTCTACACACCATCTGCGTACGGTATTAATTTCTGAAACAAGACCACGGTTCTTCTGCAGAGGGGTCAGACTTCTCCAAAATGATCTGTCAGCCCCTTCATCCCCTGTCGCACTCTTATCAATGCTGCACACTTTCCTCTTCACTGTTGCCATGGATACGGTTTGGCAAGGATGAGTGGTATCAAAAGAGCTGTGGAGTTTAGCAAAGACTCTTCTCCACACTTACCTTTGTTATGTAGCTCTAATCCCTTCCTTTTGATCTTCTTTTGATGGAGACACTAAACCTGGAGGAATTCAGGATGTAACTTACAAAACCTTATGCTTCTGTTTGACTGGATGAGACGGCGATTCTCTTCAGACAGATACTCTGGGTCCGACTGGGCTGCTCTCTTCCACAGATTGGGAACCTCTAATAGTCAGAAACAGAGGATTACTCTATTTTATACTTTTAAGTAATAAAAAGACAAAAAAAAAAAAAATATATATATATATATATAAAACAATTAACTTTATCATTTCAGCTCAACAAAACTGGACTGTTTGCCCCTTAAAGCTCCACTAGATCGCTGGCGCTCCAGAGGGTTAATGTTTATTTGTCAACAGTTTCTGAGGAACAGTAGTGTGTAACACGGTATGGTAAATTGTGATGGATAGCTACCCTTTAGGTGATCTACGGATGTTTTCCAGGTATTTATATCCCATCCAGTTGGTTTATAATCCAGCCATAAAATGAAGTGTTTATTCAGAGACTTTATATGGTAAATCCACAATGAGTAACATGATAATTATTATTATTTACCACATTTTCATAATAAAAAAAAGATGAATATCAATATAATTTTGCCAAAAGACCTCTTTTTTTAACCTGGATATCATGATAAAACCACTTCCTGTCCAACGACCAACCAAATAGCTTAAATTGACGGTAATGTCCAATCAGGAGCAGCCAAAGTGAACAGAGTGAGTGAGCAGAAGGATTTATGTCTGTCTGAAAATAAAAAACTATGGCTGGAATAAAGCCAAAAACATATTTTTGATGCTCAGTGGTGCCAAAAACCAGCTGAGTTGAAGTTGGTTTAGTGGGGATAGTAGGTAAATAGTAGCATAAATAACTGTAAATAGCTGGATGAACAAGTGTAAACATGGAAATAGTTTCTGTTGTGTGTTTGTTTCAATGCCAATATTTTTTCTCCTGAAAGCCAAGACTTGAGAAAATGATGTGCAGATGAGAAAAGGCTTGGTCACTGTTGATCTGTATGTTATTTCTACAAATGTTAGTAATAACTTTTGTTTTGTTGTTTCGGTTGGCCTTTATGGAGCTATATTTATTGATTCATTTTACATCATTTTAGCCACAAAGTCTGACAACTGTCGCTGTCCTGAAAAAACAGTAAGGTTTGGATGTTGACTAGGATTAAAAGGGTTGAGCTTCTACTTGCATTTTGACATAAAAAATAAAGACCAAATATAAGAAAAAAAAAGGCTTATTATGGCCCTAAAATACTCTTAACATCTAAACATCTAAGAAGTGAGAAAATGTGTGCATAGTTTGCTATTCAGTCACCATGGGAGACAGGAAGGTGACCATGTTATATAAGGTAGAACAGAAAATTAAACAGCTCCTCTTGTTTGGGCCAACTCCACGTTATTTATTTAGCACTTTCAAAACAACACGGTTGACCAAAATGCTTCACACCAAATAAAAACAATAAAATAATAAAAAGAGAGCCATGTTTCCGGTTAAGACTCGAAGTGCAACTTGAAGTGCAGTTTAAGTGCAGCTGCTTATTGACGCTGCAAACTCGTTTGCATGTGTATATTTGGGGGGCATTTGTTTAATACATGCAAATTACACACTGATTCTATAATTTTGTACTTACAGTTGAGTGATTCCAGAATTATAATTATTGTTCTGTTCGATCTTTAAAAAAGCCAAAAATTAAAACAATTATATTAAATTTTTATTTGAATTTTTCAAAGCTAAAATGTTCAGCTGTTAAATTAAATAGTTTGTGTTAAATATGAGATTTATTTATTTATTTATTTCCCAAAATAAAACATCTAAATGTACATCCTCCAAGAATGGTGACTGTATCATTCTTGCCATGGGTTGTATGTTAGCAAGTAAGCTAATGTCAGCAGCTTTGCTATGTCAAAATATTGAGCAAGTATTGATTGGGTAAATACTCTCAGCCATTACACACCAGCTCTCTGGTCTTCCAACTATCGAACTTTAAACTGCAGTACATATCACCCCACATTACTGCTGGTCCTCTATGACATTTTCCCCTGGGAAGGCAGGCTAGATTGTCAGATTACAAGAAGTACACCATTTTCACTTCTCTGTAGTAGCTTTCTGTCTGTCATCAGCCCACACAAAACAACAGTTTTAATGACAGAAAATGTGTGCCTCCAAAAGCTTTTCTCCACTTTTCATCCAAGACAAGGTTATGTTCCAAGATAACAATTTGTACTGGAACCAGAAGCATTTCTTTAAAAGGACCATTTACCATCTAAAGTATTGCACCACTGTAGATTAATTTCAGTATCATGTCTGTTTGCAAAGCAGTCTCTGTGCTGTGGTCAAATTTTATCCAAGTATCATATTCTGAACTGTGTTGTCCAGTGTTTCATCTGAAAGCATTTACTTTTCTTTTATGGTCACTTCATTTCCCTTGCATTTCTTTAATCTGTGGTTATTATTCAGATATTATTTTGTGTAAAACTAAACACTTAACAAAGGTAAAAGGGCAAAAACTTGAGAAAAGTTTAATTTGTTTTTGGTAAATGGATTTATCTATTGTCATTGCTGCTGCTTTTATCTAAAAAAAACAAAAAAAAAACAAGAAGTGGCTCAGATGAATCATCAGTTAGCCTTCAATCATGAGATCGCATGACATAACACCACTTTAAAATCCCATGTCAAAAACTGGATCTAGCCACCCAGACCTGTTCTCACAGCTAGATGCTCTGCAGCGCACAGATACAGATATGTAGTTGCCCGCTGTATTTACTACCTTGCTTTTGTATTTCAGTGTTTTGTTCTTGTTATATATCTTTTCATGTGCAGGGCATGTTTGTATATACGTATGTAAATATTTGCTGCACCCTTTGTATATTTTATTGAAGTGTGACCTCATGAACTTGAAATATAGACCAAGACCAAAACAGGCCTCACGACAAAGTTCAGGGGGGCGACCCGGAGGCCGAGCAGACGGATCTCCTGCAGGCTGAATCTCTGGAAGGCGGACTGATTGGGACTGACTATCCGGAGGGCTCAACAGGCACCATAACGCAATGAGCCCTGGAGCATCTTGACCAGGGACCTCCTCAGGAACAGGGAGTAGGCCTGGGAGCCAGTGTGGGGTGCTGAGGCACTGGAGCTGGAGGCGACACTGGACACGTAGGCCTGGGAGCTGGTGGCGACGGTGTGCAGTGAGGTCGTCTACAGCCTTGCCTCCTTCTACCTCCCGTCACAGTCTATGCAGACCCATGTGGTGTGGGTGTGCCTGGCGGTGTCCAGACCGCCAGTCTGGACCCCCAGAATGGGGATCTCTCAGGTGAATCCTCCGTCTGAGAAGTCCGCCACTCAAGCCAGCTCACCATTTCATCAGCCTCATCTGAATGAGACCAGTCCATGTCAGGGGAATCACCCATCCAGGGATCATTTCCCCATAGCCATCTCTCCATTACTGCAGATGGAATGCAGGGAGGGCCCGCTTGGTCAGTGCTGAGCCGGTTCTTTCTGCCTGCTGGGTCCATTTCTGGTCAGATCCTACTGTCACGGACTACTGTCAAGGTCTGCGGTGGAGGTGAGGACCCAACTGCAGGCAGTCAGGGCAGGAGGTAGAATCGGTGCAGGTGAAAGGTTTATTTCCCAAAACTCAAGACAGGAAATCACACAAGACAGGGATAATCCATACAACATGTACCTCATATGACCACATAAGAGGATCTGACAAGGAGTGACTAAAAACCAAGGACATATATACACGGAGGGAGTAATGGGGAACAGGTGAAGTGGATGAGTAATTAGATCAGGTGTTCTAATGAGGTAGAAACCGAAACCACAGAGCACACAAGGAAAAAACCAAAAACCCAAACCCTGATCTCAAAACAAAAACTAATGACAAAAACCAGAACCACAACCCAAAACTAAAAAATGACGAACATGACCCCCACACAGCCCATGATCGTGACATATACTTTAACTCTTGCACTTTATACAATATTTACTGTAACTCACTTGCACTTAACCTTTTATAATTTGAACTTTGTCCATCCATACATCCATTTTCTAAGGCTTATCCGGAGTCAGGTTGCGGGGGCAGCTGCCTAAGCAGGGAAACCCAGACTTCCCTCACCCTATCTCTGAGGGAGAGCCCGGCCACCCTGCGGAGAAAACTCATTTTGGCTGCTTGTATTCGCAATCTCATTATTTCGGTCAACACAGCTCGACCATAGGTGAGGGTAGGAACGTAGATTGACCAGTAAATCGAGAGTTTGTCTTTTGGTTCAGCTCCTTCTTCACCACGACAGACCGATGAAGAGTCCATATCACTGCAGATGCTGCACCGTTCCTCTTGTACTTTGTCATTAAAAGATAAAAAAAAAATCTTTTATTAGTCCCACATGGCGAAATTCACAGGATATCTGCAGCAAAGAGATAGCGGTACTAAAAGGAATCATACATAAATAAGAGAGCAGAAGAAGAGCAGTATATATACAAAGTGCAAAAGTAGAAAAAAGAAAACAAGTGAAAGATTGTATGTATAGTAGTGATGTTACACTTGATGTTACACACAATTGTTCTGATACATTGGTTCAGCATGACAAAGTCACGTGACCACACCAACCGAGGCTTCGGTATGACGTATGTGTGTCAAGCTGCTTCATGGGATTTTGAAAGGACTGAAATTGTTAATCAGTAAATGTTTTAAAATAGTAAACCGAAGGTTTTTGAGAGGAGATTTTGCTAGCAACCATTCATCATTTGAAGAAAAGCCTCCTATCAGAATGATGAAATGAAACAAACATATAAACTTTATCCAGAAGCATCAGAGGAAACGTCTCAGTCTGCAGCTCTAGAGGAGCACGACAAGCTGTGGGACCTTCGACAGCCGAGCTGGTCTTTAATCACCGTCAGCAGAGAATTTCAATGTTTTTGAAGTTGGCTAAGTGCAATTTAATTCTTGTGTTTCTTTCAGGTACAAGCTCTCCAAAGGTGGTGAAGCAGTGTTCCAGAAGAGGAGCAGACTGAAGCCTATCATTATTGAGAAGATATATATATATATATATATATATATAAGATAGAATAATAAGATAGAATAAATAATTAATTTTAATACAAAAGTTTGAAATCAGTAGCACAAGCATCCCTTCCCTCACACCTTCCCGTTTACAAATACAAATGTAGCTGCGAGTAGCTTCCTACTGTCATTACAGATTGGTATACTTTAAATTACACCATAATCTTGTTACCAAAACCAATGTTATCTAACAGCCCCCTTTTCTCATTTATATGAGCGACAGAATAAGATATGAACACATGGTAGGAAACGTTTCCTTGACTGAACACTTAATAAAAATTAGACAGGGATAACAGACGTGCACTGAGGAAACCATGTCAACGCTTTCCCTCTGATGTATCAGACACCCACAGCCAGCAGAAGGCCCTCTTTTGTGTGACAAATGTTTCGACACAGTAAGGCAATTTCAGGCAGCTGTGTCAAAGTTGATTCAATGTTTCATGAGGCCTCGGTTTCACCATCCCTAATGTATAGTGTGTCACGGTGTGTCAGAGGTGAGGACCCAAATGCAGGACGAGAAGGCAGGAGGCAGACGGAATGCAGGGACAAAGGTTTTAATCCAAAATGATGACAGACTTACAGGGACGAAACAGGAGACATGATGGAGAAACACAATGGTTGATCCGACAAAGGAAACTGAAAACCAAGAACTATAAATACACTGAGGGACTAATAAGGAACAGGTGAAGTGAATGAGATTATTAATCCAGGTGAGCTGAATCAGGAATCAATGAGCATAGAACATTCAAGGGCTGTGGCTCTAAATCATGAGGACAAGACACCAAAAGACAGAAGACTTAAGGACAATAGAAACTAAGAAACAGAAACACTGCAGTAAACACCCATAGACCATGACACAGTGAGAGGGATATTTACAAATACAATACTAATAATAAAAAAGGGAACACTTAAACAACACTTCTTAGATATTCCAGTTGAAAATCTTTATTTATTACATGGTAGAATTCATTCATTCATTCTCTTGACCGCTTATTCCATATGGGTCGCAGGTGAACTGGAGCCTATCCCAGCACTTTAATAGGTGCTACACCCTGGACAGGTCACCAGTCTGTCGCAGGGCCTACATAGATAGACAAACAACCATTCACACACACACTCACTCCTAGGAAGAATTTAGAATAACCAATTAACCTATCATGCATGTCTTTGGACGGTGGGAGGAAGCCGGAGTACCTGGAGAGAACCCACACATACACGGAGAGAACATGCAAACTCCATCCAGGTACCGGCAACGGGCAGGATTCAAACTAGACGCTGCACCACTGGCGACTTACGGTTCTCTGCCAACCCCACCACGCCACCGAGCACCCTGTGCCTGTATGCACTCCATACAACGTCTGAGCATGCTCCTGAGGGTTCTCCTGAATCAGGGCTACTGTCAACCCCTGGACAGTCTGTGGTGTGACAGGGCGGTGGCAGATGAAACAAGATATGATACCCATAGGTGCTGGATTGGATTCAGGTCTGGTGAACAGGTAGGCCAGTTCGTAGCATCAATACCTTCATCATGCAGGAACTGCTGACACACTCCAGCCACATGAGGCTGATCATTATCCTGCATCAGAAGGAACCAAGGTCCCACTGCAGCAGCATATGGTCTGACAATGGGTCTGAGGATCTCATCTTGGTACCTAATGGCAGACAGGGTACCTCTGGCTAGGACACAGAGGTCTGTACGGCCCACCGAGGACATGCCTCCCCAGATCATCACTAACCTACTGCCAAACCGGTCATGGTGAAGGATGTTTCAGGCAGCAGAACGTTCTCCAGACACTCTCATGTCTGTCACGTATGTTCAATGTGAACTGGTTCTCATCTGTGAAGAGTACTGGGGGCAACTGGCCAATCTGTCAATCCTGCTGGTGACAGTTTAAGCAGAAACATGCACATCAGTGACCTGCAGGAGGTCATTTTGTAGGACTCTACCATTGCTTCTTCTATTCCTTCTGCACAAGGAGCAGATAGCAGTCCTGCTGCTGGATTGTTGTCCTCGAACAGTCCCCTTCACATTTCCTGGTATTCTTACCTGTCTCTTGGTATCTCCACACTGTGCTGGGAGACACAGCAAACCTTCTTGACAAAGCGCACATTCGTGTGCCATGCTGGATAAACTGCACTACCTGAGCAACTTGTGTGAGTTGCAGAAATTGCCTCATGTTACTAGTAGAGAGGGCACTGGCAAAATTAAAACTTGACCAAAGATCAGCCAGAAAGGATGAAGACAGGGAGATGGTCTGTGGCCTCCACCTTCAGGACTGTTCCTTTACCACCTGTTGTCTGTTCCATTCATACAACAGCAGATGAAGTTGATTCACAATCAATGTTACTTCCTAACTGGACAGGTTGATATTTCAGAAGTGGGACTGGCTTTGAGTTACGTGGTTATGATTATGTGTTCCCTTTATTCTTTGAGCAGTGTAGTTCTGTTGTGTCCAGACCCTATGAGTGGAGCAGATTGCATAATCTAACAGCGGCAGGTAGGAAGGAACTGCAATAAAGGTCAGTGCACTGAGTGTCCTGCATGGGGTGGGACCCCGACTCCAGCACTGAGGACCGTTTAGCCACCATCCTCCTCTCTCCTACTATCTCAGCTGGGTTAAAATGGGCCCCCAGAATAGAGACTTCTTGATTGTTCTGTTCTGTCTTTTCCTGGCAGCTGTTGTATTGCTGTGGTGGTGTTGCAGCAGTGCAGTTTATTATTCAGATGAACACTTTGCTACTTGCAGGATTTTACCATCTCAATGTCAATTCGCTGTGGGGAGGAGTCTATATCTTTGGAGATCCACCATTAGTTCCTTGGTCTTTCCCACATGGATATGGAGGTGGTTCTGTTGACACCAGTCTGAAAAAGTCATGAGATAGTCCTCTGCACTTCAAGTAATCAAACATGACACAGAAAATCACAGTATGGTCTGAGAGCGGTGAATGATGTGAGTGTGACGGAGAGCTCTGTGCTGGAAGTAGAAAAGAAGTGGTCAGATCTGAAGGTGGAGGCGAAGAGGAAGATGGCATGCCACCACCAGAGCTTGTCTGACACAGGTGGGGGCCCTGGCACACCCAGTCCCACACCTCTTGAGTCATGAATATCCTCAATACCCGGGCCTGCAAGTGTGTGTGGCATATTGTTGAATGAGAAGGGAGAAACAAACCAGGCAGAGACAACAGAGGAGACTGGTAAAGTATTAACTGTGTTTATTAAATAAGTTTGTTTAAACAAGAGACTTGTACAAAAGCAGGGAAAGCTATATTGTGTTACAGTTACTCTACAGTTGGAAGCTTTGGGTGGAGAAGAAAACGCAGCTGCAGGGTTAGCCTCCAAGTGTGTCCTGAGCAGATGAAGCACCTGGAAGTGGCCGGGTGCTGACAGACGCCATCCTGCAAACTCAAAGAGAAACAATCAGTGTGGTGAAGAAAGTCCTGAATGAACTGCATTTTGTCTGACATTTCTAGCTCATTAAAAGAACTTGTTAAAAAATGTATCTTGCTTACTGATGTCTTTAAAATACTGCATGACACCTTCAGTAAGGATTGCTCACCGTTAAAACTCATCATGTCTGGGAGGGGGCTGTGCATCATGGTGAGGGGGGCAGGTGGAAGAGGACGGCATTCCTCTGTGTGACGTTGTGCAGGATACCACATGCCATGGGCTGGTACAGCAGTCTGCCCCCAGTGCACCCAAACACCTCCACTGGTTTTTGAGGTGGCCAATGGCTCGCTCCACAACAGAGCATCATGAGCGTGGCCCACACTGATGTGCAGATCCTCTGTGCTCTGCGAGTTTTGCAAATTGAGTGAGAAGTCAGCGCCTCAGGGGGTAGCCACTGTCTCCTGCAAGTCATACCAGTTATGAATCAGGTTTTAATTGTTAGATTTTCTACAATGTGTATTTATTGACCAAGAAGCCAACCATCACGCCCAGTGCCTGCCTGCAGTCTATCCCCTACACTGCTGTGTGTCCGGATGGAAGAGTCATGTGTTCACCCAGACCACCGTGCCACTAAATTTGCCAGAACCATGTTAGGGTCTCAAATAACTTGATGGAATTTCACATTTTTACAGTTCGCACAGACAAATTTGTTCTCACTCAGAGACCTTATAGCAATGTGGGTGCAGTCAATTGCGCCGATTACATTTGGGAAACTGGACGTTGCTGCAAATTGATGTCAGCCTGTTTTTCCACAGTGTAAGGAAACTTAATGTATCGAGTAGTATTTTTAATAATGCCATCCAAAACGGCTGGTGTTATTGGGCTCAGAGATGACAGAGATATTCCAGACCTGAGGATAGAATTTGATGATACAGTTTAATTTAACCCAAAGGGGCTTTAGACATAAAACGTCATATACTGTTGATCATATCAAACACATATCAGCCCACCTGTCGGAAAGAGCCGGTTGCCAGAAAAACCAAAGTGGTCAACAGCTGCAGATGCAGATGCATCAGGATTGCACGGTTGTGGCGGGATGGTCGATCTAACATTGGGCCCAGTTCAGCACATAGATGTAAGAGCACTGCTCTAGGCAGTCAGCCAGTCATCACCATGGGCCAGGAAGTCTTCTTGCTCTCTAATAACTCTCTCAGTCCTGATCCTGTCATTGGCATAATCTTCAAGAAGTGCCAGCACCTCCATTGTGAAGCCTTATGCATGAGTGTCACTGCAGTGTTTATATGTTTACTAATTAAACTAATTACTACACACCTTGTCACACTTAATGTACCAATAAGTGCCATTGTTATATAATTTGTAAATAAATATGTATGTATGAAGATACTGCGCTGTAACTCTTAATGAGTGCTTATGGCCAGTATGCCTTCATCCAGGAACACATCTATCATACTGCAGGCCTCTGTGTTTAGGCTAATATGAATGGTTAATGCACAATATGAATGTGGCTTAAATTCTTCATCTCACCAGTTGTGCTGCTGGTTTACCCCGTCTCCAAAATGTTTGTGTGCAAGGACCAGAGTTTGTGTGCAGGTGGCCGTTCTTTCTTCAAGTTTTATAAATTACAACCTTTGCGTAGACAGTGATGTACGGCACTTTCAGGCCCCGTTTTGTGCGTACGGCCCCAAAACTGTTCTGTGCATTGTTGTGATCTGCCAAGTCAAGTTTGTTTGTAAAGGACATTTAAAAACAACCTCAGTTGACCAAAGTGCTGTACAAGACAAACAAATAAAACGCCTAAGTCAACATCACAATAAACAAATAAATCACACAAAACAAAATACAAGTAAAACAGCACTTTAATAAAATAGATAATATAAATTAAAATGATATATATACATAAAATACCTAAAATAGGCAAATGAAAATGCTTAAACTAGAGGAAAAGCCAGTAAAAATGGTGTATTTTTAATACGATGTACAGATCTGATATTAAAAAAACAGACTCATGTCAAATTATTTTATGCAATACTTATTCTGTAGAGAACTGGGAAAGTACTGGTATCAACCTGTATCAGACGTGTTTATCGCCTGATTTATAAATGGAAACAACTTTTGTCTGGAGGAGTAAAGGTGCCACAATTAAATAATTTAAATATATAATTAAATAATTACTTAAATGTGTCATTAATTAATTAAAATGAGAATTAAATACATTAATGTATGTATTATGTATTAATGTAAAAACATTTATATTTATTTCACTATTTAATTAATTATTTCAAGGTCCTGTGTTGCAGTGCATCATTTATTTAATTTTATTTAAAATTTTTATTGGATCTCTCAGTCTAGTCCATCAAAGTCAGTGGGCGGATCCTGACGCCTGATTGGTTACCCTTGCCACAAGTCACTGCATATGCACTCCAGATAATGGGTCAATGCAGAGCCATGGGTGGCGCTATTCACCTCTACGTTGTTTTGGATACTCTATTAAATAAACCCACAGAACAAAATTTTATTAGCTACTGCAAATTATCAGGCAGCGTGCGAGGTGAAGGAGCTGCAGCGGATTTGATTGCGGAAGCTCTGAACCGAACTCTACTTGGTACAACTGCAGTCGGCACGTGAAACGCCAAACGCCCCGGTCATTATGTGTGCTATGCTTGTTGTGCTCTGGTACCAGAGAAGCGGTGGAGTACTTTGCAGTTACTTTATGGTCAATATCTTGGTCGAGAAGTCCCGAAATAAGTCCAACAACTTCAATAAATTCCTCTGTTTTCCTCGCTACATGGGTCAGCAAGACCTGCTTCTGCTAGCTCTAAAATGTCTCTTACTGTGACACTTTTACTCCTCCATACTTTTGCAGCTTTCATCAGGAGCAATAAAAAGATAGCAACTTAATGACTGGTCCTGGAGAAACTTCATTTAGTCACTTGCTACCAAATGAAGCAAATCATTTACTTTAGTTCAGCTCTTTGTTTCAGTGTGGTTTTATCATGTGGAATCAAAAATGCATGTTTACTATGGAAGAAGAGAATATTCAGTTTTTGGACTTTATAAATACTCCCTATTCCAATTATTTTGTTCCCCTGATTCATAAACCTACTCAGCTAAACTAGTAAAGCATTAGAAGAAAAAGAACTACTTTTATAACAAGTACATTTTGAATCCTACTCACTCATGCTGTTTACAAATCCTGGAGAAATAAATATACTAATTCTATTATGTCTGCAAAAAAGAAATATTTCAGTAAGGAATTCATCAAGTGTTCAAACAGTGTCATTCCACTTACATGGCTTTACTTCACCGAGTTGACAAAGTTACTGTACATCTCCCCTCGAAAATAATTAATTTACTTGTAGTATCTTCCTAGGCTTTTCAAAAGCATTTGACACTGTAAATCCCAAAATCCTGTTAGCTAAGTTACATAAATATGGTTTCAGTAATGTTATCTTCAAATGGTTATGAAACTATGTTTCCAGTAGAACTCAGTTTGTTTCTGTTAATCGGTGCGTTTCAAACAGAGTTACGCTGCGGGGTCCCACAAGGGTCCACTCTTGGACCACTGTTGTTCCTCATTTATAAAAATTAATTAGGTGATGCTACAAATTTGCTTTCACCAATTATATTTGCAGTGTTGCTGGTGTATGAATGTGGATATGAATCTTCGGTGGTGGTCGGAGAGGCTGTAGGCGTGGATTGGCTACCACGTCTCTGTCAGTCTGGCCCAGGGCAGCTGTGGCTGCACACGTAGCAACCATCACCAGGAATGAGTGAGGAGTGGATGAATAATGGATAAAATGTAAAGCGCTTTGGGTGCCTTGAAAAGCACAATATAAATCTAATCTATTATTATTATTATTATTATTATTGTTATTATTGTTATTATTATTAGATGACACAACCCTAGCTCTGTCACTCTCAAACTTTAATACATTTATTGAGAATGCAATTGTTGACATAGCTGCCTGCGGTGCTTGGGTCAAATAGTTTTTTTTTAAATATTAAAAAAAAAAACAATCTAATTTTATTATTTTTAGTGGCAAAAAGTCATACAATAAATATTTTATTTTAAAATTAAAATTGATTTTACTGAGTTAACCGAGGTATCAAGTACAAAATCCTTGGGAGTTGAAGAGAGCGTGCTGATTGCGTTAGTAGGAAGATCAGCAAACCCATTGGTATAATAAGAAGGGTTAGCCATAATGTTACTGCGAAGTGTCTTCTCACTGTGTATTAAAACCTTGTCTATGTTTATCTCATGTACTGCAGCTTGGTTTGGGTGAGAACTTTTCCTGCTTCAGAAATGCTTTGTTAGCATGGCATCTCGATCAGAACTGTGCATACCTTCTGCCCCTTTATTTCAGAAACTCAAGATGCTGACAATTTATGAAATAAACATTTTTCAAATATGCTTCTTCATTTATAAGATTTTGTAAAATGTTCAAAAACAGTTCAATATTTACTATAAAGCAAATTAATCTGTTCACTTATACAATACCACCAGTTTAAGGATCTCCATCCTCCCAAATATCTGACTCGTTAAGACGAATCCTCTGTCCGTTTTAGGGGTGCTACATTTTGGAATAGATATTCTCATTTGGCAAGCCAGTGTTCATCAGTGGTCAACTCATTTAATTAAGGGTGGGCCATAACAACATCTTATCCTCATTGTTGTTCTTTTTAGCAGCACTTTTTAACATCATAATCTTATTGTTTTGTATTCTTGTCATGTTTTAAATGTTTGTGTTTTGGTGGTGGCTTCAGACAAGCCAGACTGGCCTTTTATCTTTTCCTTTTAATAGTCCATTTCTGTCTATTTAATGTATTTTTTATTCTGTGCAAATAAACTAAACTGAAACTGAACTCAACGGTGAATGTCCTGGTCACTGCCAGGAGTGTGGTTTATCATCTGTAAAGTGTATTAATCCCAAAAGGGAAAGTCTCAATAATCCATATCATCAACAATATTTTAGCAGGATAAGAGATATGAAGAATCTTAGTGAGTTCCACTTTTCTAGACCCACAAAATTTCATATTTATCAACAGTTATTAATGTTTTTTAACCTGCAGTAAGCGCACAAATTTCCCACTTTGTTGTTAATATTACATTTAATTCTGACATTGAGTATAAAGCTACAAGGTTTTGAGACATTCTTCTTCTTTTAATCCAAATTAATGGATAACATTGAGCATTTCTTATAACCAGATTATTGTAATCCTGTTAATGATAATCCGTTCCTCCCTCACCCTGGTCTTGTGAAGCAGCTGGCACTAAATGCAGCTGTAATCTTTGCTGCAGCTTCACATCTTATGGAAAATACAAATGGAGGAGCTGCAAAAAGAAGAAAAAAATAAAAAGCAGTGATTCCCCCCCCAGAATGATTTCTTCACATTTAATTAAAAGAGCAGAAACACTCTCACACACTCTCACATGTGCACACATACTCCTGCTATGGTAAATAATGTTTTTATTTTACCTTCCAGCACTGCCGTCATAAAAGCCTCAGTGTTGCAGGGACGGGTGATTAGCATAACAGTGTGTTTCGGGCTGTGTGAGGCTTCTGCATTTCTGGCCTGACTGTGGCTCCAGCTTGGAGCGTGAGCCATTAAATGGCCTCTGAAGCCCTGGCCATTGATTAACGGGTGTCAGTGCCCTGGTGGGTTTTTGAAGGGCAGGATATTGTGCTGCAGAAAATCTGCTCCCCTCCAACGCCATCCCTGACACTCTGCTGCTGCCAGGGCTGCTGATCTCTGGGCCACAGCCACCTCTGTGTGAGGAGAATCAGCAGGGACAGAGCAGTAAATGAGGTCAGGAGGAGAAAGGGAGCAACGGGGGAATAAGAAGGGGAGGGAATGTAAGAACAAGGATGGATGCTGTGTTGATGTGGAGCTGTCATATATTAACATTTTGGAAGCGTGCTGCTCAAGCTCTCCTGCAGAGTTAGACAGGCTGACGGCTGCCACTACAGTAAATGTTAGATTCACAGTATGAGACTTTTCTTAGCATAGAGATGTAAGGAAACAAGGAGAAGACACTATAGCTGCAAACTACTCATGGTATGATCATTCCTAACTGATTATAACCCCACTGGCCACTTTATTAGGTCTGTCTGTTCAACCGATTCTTACCAGAAATATCTAATCAGCCAATCACATGGCAGGAACTCAACACATTTAGTCCTGTAGACGTGGTGAAGACGACTTGCCGGTGTTCAAGCTGAGCATCAGAATAAGGAAGAAAGGAGATTTAAGTGACTTTGAAAGTGGCATAATTGTTGGTCTGAGTGTTTCAGAAACGGCTGGGATTTTCAGACACAACCATCTCTAGGGTTTACAGAGAATGGTCAGAAGAATAGCCGGGTGCCTCCTGTCAGCTAAGAACAGGAAACTGAGGCTACAATTCACACAGACTCACCAAAACCAGATAATAGAAGATGGAAAAACATTGTTGGTCTGATGAGGCTTTATTTCGTCTTCACATTCAGATGGTTGGATCAGAATTTACTGGAAACATCATGAAAACATAGATCCCTCCCATTGTGTATCAACACTTCAGGCTGCTGCTGGTGTAATGGTGGGGGGGATGTTTTCTTGGCCCACTTTGGGCCCCTTAGTACCAACGTGGTCTGGTTTAACCAGCACAGCCTACCTGAGTATTGTTGCTGACCATGTCCATCCCTTTATGACCACAG
>JBAFTA010000009.1:3374562-3393696 GCA_036919975.1 Melanotaenia parkinsoni | reverse complement strand
GCCGACAAACCTGCAGCAACTGTGTGATGCTGTCATGTCAACATGGAGAAAACCTCTGAGGAAGGTTTCCACCACCTTGTTTAACCTATGACGCCAAGAATTAAAGAAACAACGTGGACTTGATTAAGTGTGAACAACTACCAACATGTTAAAGCTGAACAGTGGTCTAAAAACCCTTTGCCTGCTCTAGGGAAGGAATTGGTAAATGACTCTGTAAAGTACCTGCAGCATGCTGTATTTGCAACTGCATGAATGACTTCTACACAAGTTCGAAACCCACAGGTTTACTGATGTGAAGCATTGAAAACTGACAGAACAAACCTGCAGATAAATCCACAGATCCAATTTGCCAGTCTGCACAGCACCTGGCAGCTCACGCTCTCAGTCCAGACTCCTGCAGTTCAGTCAAAAATAATGAACATTTTTCTCATAGAGGCAAACTTTTTCACCACAGCCTGCAGGATAGTCATTGTCAACCAGTCCTGTTGTACTGGCTCCTGGGAGGAAATAATAGTTAGTGGACGTAACTGCAGTTCTGAGTATGTGCATATCACACAGTGCACTGATGGTAACATGCTGCTACTGGCAATGTGAAAAGACTTCATTGGCTCATGTTACCAGGTCTACTTGTGGGATTTTAAAAACATGCATAAAATAATAACAATGCAGCTAAAAATGGTTAATAACTGTTGCATGTGTGGATATGTTGTAGAGTTTATGTCTATTCAGCAATATAATGTTAAGTAATATGTGTTAATATATCTTTTCCTCAGGTAGGCAGACATACCTGTCTTCATAAGGGTAATTCTTTTATTTTTAATAATATTGTATTAAATTAGATTTTCTTATAGATGGTGGTAAAGTGGAAACCCGGATATGGACCACTTGAACATGTTTAATCTTTTTTGCAAAATACTAAAGGAGTGTCTGCATGGAGTTTTACCAAAGGCAAAAACTGAGAGGTAGTCTGGTTTGAATCATCCCCCATCACTGGCCCACCTACATGACATGAATCTGAATCAGGTCTTTATCTTGGTCGTTTTTAGGTCACCAGCAAATCACTCACTGTTGGCTTGAATCCACAAATCCAGAACCTGACCAAATCTGATAACCATTACTAGACCAGAGCCAGCTCAATAAAAGCCAGGGAAGTAGGGCAGCACCTCTTCAATTTCAGAGGGAAAAAAACCTCAGCTCCTTCACTCAGCTCATTAGCAGATGTTGTATAATTACTTTGCAAAATTTGCTGTCTAGTTGTTTTAACTTTTTACCGCCACAAAGGGGCAGTATTCACAATACAGAGCAACTAGAATGGTTGGTACCTCTTGGTTTTGATTTCCCTGTCGCTGGTTTTTCGCTCCGGCATGGTAAGAACTCATTAGCATTTGTGGATTCATTATAAATTTTAAAACAGAGTGTTTTTTAGTCTGAATCGCTGTGAGGGAACGCTGTTACAGGCTAAAGCTAAGCTGGGCTGTGCTCTCCCTTCTTCCGCAGATATTGGATCCCTGTCAATCAAAAGGACATGCCCCTAATTATGCCGAATTTGTCATGGTTGCTGCTCTGCTGTGCAGCCCTGCAATCAAGCTCACCTCCTCCACCTGCCCTGATTGCTCACTCTCCTCACCTGCTCCCCACCCTACCTAAACACTCTCCAGTCTCTGCTTCCCTGCCAGATGGTCAGCAATACTAACCTTGTTGAGATCCAGCGATTTTCTTGTGATTCAGACCTCCTGTTATCAACCCTGTCACATCCTTGGATTTCCCTTGCCTGACCCACGCCAGATCTGTTCTTGTCAAGTGCCTGTCTGGATATTGACCCATGTTTGGAACGACTACGGAGATCCCCCCCCCCCCGATAAGTAGCATGATTCTGCCTTTTTGTGTTTGAACATTGACTGCCCTTGACTACGCCTTTTTGGATTAGTGGACCAATGATGTCTGGAGTTCATTTCAGGATTCTTCAACACGCCGCCTCTCAGGATTTCCCCTCCAGTCCTTAACAGACTACATCTGGTTTCTCCCCACCATTCTCCCGATTTCAATAAACCTTACTCCGTTCAAACCTTTACCCTCTGTGTGTGGCTGAATTTCCGGGTCTTCAGGAGCTAATCATTACAGAATTTCAAGATTAAATAACATCCAAACAGATGGGTTAGAAAAAAACTCACCCCCCTCACAGCTGTCATGAAGGTAAATGTGACCTATTAATCCTAAAATGGATTTTTGTACTAGGCTTTAAACATGTTTATTTCTGCTGTGAAGTTGGTCTTTTTAACATGTGAGTCTATGGGGATTTGCTCTGTTTTGGGGCCAGCCCCTAGCGGATGAGGGGTGAACTGCAATGTTTTTGCACTTCCGCATAGGCTTCATTTTACAGGCGGGGGTTGCTGCTTGTCGTGAAGAAGTGGGCATTCCCAGCTCAAGTAAACTTTCAGCGAATCAGCATTTGATCAATGTGCTACTTCACCTCTGCAGGCTCTGTCATTAGCTTATTTTTAGCTTTTCTTTGGACTTCACGTCTGTCCATTAGATCAAGTTAATCAAAGCTAAACTAGATAGCTTTGATTCCCCCAATTGGGGGATATTAAGAACAGATGGTGCCTAACTGGGAACCGTGGGTTTTAAAAGTCCAAGATACTTTGGTGCAACTTCTCACCTCAGTCATTAAAGCGTTATCAATCATGTCATTTAAACTAGGCAAGGAGGGGAATGAGTGTATTTCCCAGAATGTCAGTGTAATAATTGTTGGCCGCTAATCGTGGCTCTGACAGGGTGAGGATGTGACATTTCACCAATGAGTTTTGTTTGACAAGGAGGCCGTGATCACACCATGAGCTGGAACATCACAGAAAATGATGCAACGCTGTCCATTATATACTGTAAAAATGGAATAAAATGCATCCTGTTCAGCTTCCAAAAGACCACATCGGACTGCCAGGGTGTGTTAAAAAATACGACGCAGGGAGCTCTGTGTGAAGAGGAGCCAGCAAAGGTCATTATTATGCATGTGAATGGCATGGAAAGAAAGAGCAGATTATGCATTTGTATGTTTGCCGATGAGATCGAGGGGTTTAGGTCCTTCTGTCCAGTTCAAACCACAAATCCCTAACAAGGGAGAGAAAAGGCCACGGCTAGAGGAGAACAGGAAGAGACAGACTTAGGCTTTTTAGTAAATGTAGTGGGGGTGTGTAATACTGTGGTTTTAGAGCAGATGTCCCAAATTGGTAAAGAAAAGAAAAGAACCAAAGGGATTGGTGGATCCGAAGCTTAACTCCTATCTCACTAAATCTTTAAAGTATCTGTGTGGAGCGCCGGGGCGGATCGCATCACCAGGCTGCCAGTCAAAGGTTTTGAGAGGCTGTTTTCAGTCTCTTTTGTTGTGGCCTGTGGGATGTGTTAGCAACAAGGCCTTGAGTGAAAAGGCTGGCTGGTTGGGGTTTAGGGACTCTCCTCTACATGTGGAGGGCTTTCCAGTTCACTGGAAAGATGAGGAGAGACAAGGAACCAAAACACTTCTTCAGCATCGGGCCGTGAGCAGCAGGGAGCCACAGTGTCGCCGCGCTGTCTCATCTTGTTACAGGGGTCCACAGCGCCGATGGTGACGCTCATATCTGTCACCACAGGTCTGAAATTAAATGGAATGAGGCAGTTTGACTGAAATTCAGCGTGATCGCTTTTTTGTCTATATCACACCGAGACACAAGCACACACGCATGAAGGCTGATTCTTATCGCCTGAAACGACCTGTATATTCAAAATAAATGGCCTGCCAAGCATTTGATGGGTTGGCTAGAAATCCCAAATGCTTACACTGCCTCAGCTGCTCTCAAGTAATCATCCCCATGGTAACACCTGACACTAGCTATTCATCATGCAGCCCATATGAACTCCAATATATTCACAAGAAGTCACACAGTCAACTTTTTACATCCATTGCTGACAAGTAGCCACACAAAACATGTCAGGGCACAGTGATGCATTCAAAAGTAAATCATATTAAGGCTTTGCTGCATCTCTGCTCTGAGTGTGTGTACTGAGAGGCTTGTGTCCAGGTGCATTATGCACCTCCTTCAATATGAACTGCCAATCATTGCTGTTAATGAGACAGGTAAAAGTGAATTTGTTGAGGCGGAACTGGCTCTAATGGTTCACTATAATTTATGTCAGTCAGTTGAGAGTGCTCCCACATCAGTGGATGAATATTCAGGAACAGGACGCTCCGTTAAACACCAACAGAAATGGAAATTCTTTGGCTTTAGATACAAACTAAAAAAGTATGCAACAATTGTACAATCAGCACTACTGCATCATAGAGCTGTTTCTTTTCTCTCTCATTGTCTCTTGCTGTGTTTCAACCATCTGTCACTAATATTGATATTTCTCACATAGGGCTGGAGGGCACAGGATGAAAGGAAAGCATGAAAGTGAGGAAATATTTGGGAAATATAGACATACACACCTTCTATTGACTTCTTCACACTGAGTTTAAAGACAGGTTCTTGGTTTAAGTTGGTGGAGAAGTAAGTATTTTACTATTTGTTTAGGTTAATTAAGCAATTGTTCTTTTATGTTAGTAGTTATTTAATAAATATAAAACAGTACATTTTACAATTTGATACTATAGCTAAAATATACATTTATCAGATATACCTGTTCAGCTGCTTGTTTACACAAATATCTAGTTACCCAATCACATGGCAGCAACTCAACTCTTTTACTCATGTAGACATTGTGGAAGTTCAAACTGAGCATCAGAATGAAGAAGAACGAGAGTTTGAACGTGGCATGGTTGTTGGTCTGAGTATTTACTGGGATTTTCACACACAACCATCTCTAGGGTTTACAGAGAATGGTCTGAAGAAGAGAAAATATCCAGTGAGCAGCAGTTGTCTGGACCACAATGTCTTGTTGATGTCAGAGGTCAGAGGAGAATGGACAGACTGGTTGGACATGATAGAAAGACAACAGGAAGCCAAATAAGCACTGGTTCCTATGTGTGGTGGATTTATGGAATGGATTCAATGAGGACCTCAAGTAAAGCACAAATACAAACAAATCACAAAGAAAAAGAAATGCCTGGGAAATATCTGGTGGAAGACAAGGAGTTCTAATAGTAAGTATGGACTGGCAACGTCTGGGTAGGAATGAGGTGTGTTAGTGTAGGAACCCAGAAGTTGAAGGGCGAGGAACTAAAATGTATTAAACTAATTTCATAGTTCATGGTTATGTAATTGTTAAAAGGGGGTGGAGAAAACCTCTACATACTAGTTCACCAGTCCATCGAAGGGCCAACACATAGGGGACAAACAACCATTCACATTCATTCCTAGGGAGAATTTAGAGTAATCAATTAACCTAACATGCGTGTCTTTGGACGGTGGGAGGAAGCCGGAGTACCTGGAGAGAACCCACACATACGCGGGGAGAACATGCAAACTCCACACAGAAAGGCCACCACCCTCAAGGTTAGAACCTCCCCCCAGCCGAGATTCAAACCAGCGGCCTTCTTGCTGTGAGACTACAGTGCTAAGCACCACACCACCGTGCAGCTGTTTTAATCAGCTGAGAATAAATTAATATAAAGAAGAAAAATATGTGTGTCATGAATGGCGGCGGAGGTGAGGACCCAAATGCAGACAGTAGGGCAGGACTCAAAACAGGAACCATGACACAACGGGGTAAAGACAAGGACCTGACAAAGACAACTGAAAACCAAGGGACATATATACACAGAGGGAGTAATGAGGACCAGGTGATCTAACGAGCCAGGAACAGAAAACAGCGCACATGAGGGAAAACTAACCTAACGTGACAAAACCAAAAACCCAAACCACGATCGTAAAACAGAAACTAAACATGACAAAAACCAGAACTATAAACCAAAATCATAACTAAAAAACGACATACATGATCAAACACAGCCCATGATCATGACAGCTTGCACATATTTCCTGTTCTCTGACAGGCAGCTTGGACCTTTGCACTTGTTAATGGCTCAAAACTTCAGCCAAACAGAAATCAAAGCTGAAAAACATTTAGAAGAAAATAAAACTTTTCCCCTGACTGTCATCAGTGTTGTGCATCACATGGTATGTTCGACACGATTGCAGCTGTCATGTTCGCTTGCTTCCTCGCTTTGCCTCCTCCACGCCCTTTCACTTCACTCTGCTGTTCGGTATATCTCAGAATATTCAAATAAAAAAAGAAGCCGTTTTCCATAAAAACGACTGCTGAAAAGACTTTGATTTCCATTTGTGCTTGTGGTGCAGAGATGCAGAAATTCCTCCACGCAGAGTGCGTTAAGGAGCCAGAAACAACTCGTTAAAAAGCCAGGGACTTTTTGTTTCTCTCCTCGCAGTTTAGGCTTAGTGCTTTCCTGCCTTCGCCATAAAGAGGGTAGTTTTCCATTGATGAGCCAGCGCAGGCGGCTTCAGCACCAGCAACAGCAAATCACTACTCTGTTAAAAGGCCCTGATGCGTAGCAAACTCTCCTGCCAAGCCTCCTCGCTCCAAATCTGCCTGCTTGCAGACCCCCCTGTAATTGGAGGCATTAAACTTGCTTTGGACAGGATGGCAAATGATCGCTTTGAGCTTGGAAGAGAACTGACTGGTGCTTTCAGAAGGGGTGTAGCTAAATCTTACAGATCACTGCCAATCCAGCAGATTTGTGTGTGAATGTAAGTTGGGGGGTTGGGTGGAGGGGGTTGTGGTTATGCATTTGAATGCATGCATGTGCTTTTTTTTCCCCCTTTGGCATCCTGTTCTGGGTTGTTGTTTGTGCGTGACGGTTTACATCCAGCATATAACGGCCCAGTTTTGCTGTTAATCTCACAGTAATCGTCAGGATCACCATGGCGATGTTGGTGTGTGATGTTGAACCACAGACGCTCTGGTCAAAGATGAGCTACCAGCAGCCATGAAATAAAAAGCGACTTTCATGTTGCCATCACTTCCTCACTTTTCCCTTTGCCGAGCACGCTCATTAAAACCTCAGTGAGAATGTGTCGCAGTTGATTTCTCATCGCTAATAGTCCATAATACAATCATGAGATATTTTCCTTCAGGTTTGCTGCCATTTCGCATCATCTTCAAGATGCAGCAGTGAAAAATATTCTGCTCTGCTGAAATGGAAGACTGTGGATGCTGTCTGTGGTGAGCAGCATGTTTATTGATGGAAAAGGATGGAAATCTAAAAGGGAAAAATAAAATACAACTGCTGTACAGCTTTTTATATCTTTAAATCGTCTTCAGGAGTAGTGCTCCAGGGTCTAAAAGTACCTGTTGCCTCAGATTTTCAGTCCACTTTTTATATCATTTGACATATCTCCACTTATTTTTCCTGTTTCTCTTCCTTAATATTTTCAAATGTGACCCAGGACCAAAAATGTCCCTAAGGGGATAATAGGGATTTTTTTCTTTTTTTTTATTTCCCAGAGATAATCTACAAAAATCAGTGTTGCTGCTAATGATTAACATATCCCAGACTAAAGAGACTCAAAATTATAATTTAAATTGGTTCTTACGTAAATTGTCATGTCATGGTTTGTCCCTTGAGTTAGTAGCATTAAAGCAGGAATTATTTGTAGGCAGTGTTGGGGTAGTTACTTTAAAAAGTAATTAGTTACAAGTTACTCATTATTTCTGTAAATTGTAATGAAATTACTTTACTAGTTACTGCATTTGAAAAGTACCACCACTACTTA
This sequence comes from Melanotaenia parkinsoni, assembly GCA_036919975.1. Taxonomy (NCBI): domain Eukaryota; kingdom Metazoa; phylum Chordata; class Actinopteri; order Atheriniformes; family Melanotaeniidae; genus Melanotaenia; species Melanotaenia parkinsoni. Next base: position 3,385,990 of record JBAFTA010000009.1, on the reverse strand, counting down.
TTACTTGACTTTACCATTTCTAATTCACCGTGTAGACATGGACAAACATCATGGCCAAATCATCGCTGCCTGTCTGTATAGTGTTTACTATTATTATTTATATTATAAACAAAATGGCTTTAAAACCACAAGAACAACATCCCTGTTTGTGGGAAGAAATGGCCACACTTGTCTCATAATCATTTTATTTAGTATTTTTCTAAACATGGGCGATTCAATAGTCGACAGGGGAACATGTCTCCTATGATGAACCCTGCAACTAGCTTGTTCATTTCTGTCTTACCAGCTGCTGCTCTCCAGGAAATGTTGAAAAAAACTTAGCTTGTTTAGGCGGGTCGGCTGTTTGTTTAGGCGGGTCGGTTTCTTGTTTAGGCGGGTTGGCTGCTTGTTGCGGGTTGCACAGGCTTGGACTGAAACTGGACAGAACTGAAAATAATGCGGACATCACCGCCGACCAAAAACCCCTTTCTCTGTTTTAATTAATTAATTTGTCTTTTATCTTAATTTTTCTTTCTCTTTAGTTGGCGTACACCTTTAGCTACGTCACGCAAATCGATCTCTATGGCAACGTTCCCAGGCAAGCACACACACAAGCAGCAGCATGTGTGCACCATTTAAAACAGATCAGAACTTTACACATAGGCAAACACGGCTCGAGTAACGCAGAAAAATGTGTTACTGTAGTCCAGTAAAGTCATTTCGTTACCAATATTTTAAGTGTAAAACACTAGTTTACTTTGTTACCCAAAAAGTAATATTGCTACTGTAACACATTACTCTGTAGGCCTGACGGACTGAAAATCAATGGAAAAAGTAGCAAAACTTTGAAAGATGTTTAGAAAGTCTATAAAACTGTTGCTCAAGACCACTTTTAAAGATTATACTTTTATTTTGGTATTGAGTCTACTTGGAAAGAAAATATCCTTGTAGCAAATCATTCTTCCATCCAACCTGTTTCCCTTGATTTCTTGTGTCATGTAGCATATCTCAGCATTTTCTCACTGTTTCCCATCCTTCTTGACAGGGACCCGTCACGGACACCATTAGTGAAAGTAGATGGATCAAATGAAAGCCCAGATGCATCTCTCAGGTCCTGGTTCAGGTCTTTAATGGATTTGTTACCATTTCTTCAGGACATCACTTTAAGATCCTGTTCATCTGCTGTAGATTGTCTTTTAGGGCTGACTCGTTTTATCATCAATTTGTCCTCAAACAGTTAAAGAGCTGATTGGATCACATGCTGAGGTTGACACAGTCTGTGTACTTTGGGTTCAGTCTTCATTTGGATTTTGCCTTGTTTTAATGCTTTGTGTTAGTAGCTTCAGCCCTCGTCATTCCTTCTCCCCATTCAACCATTAGCTCCCTCAGCATAAATTATCCTCAATTTCCATTGTTCAGTGCCAGATCCTCGTCTTTCTTGCTTGGTGTTGTCATCTTGTAGCTTAGTCACATCTCATTCTCACAGTTAGTTTTGACTCTGTCAGGTTTATGTAGTATTTTTGTACTGCATGTTTTGGGAATCTCCTTCCACAGAAGTTTTGTGTTCTTAATAGAATAAATGAGCCTACATTTGGGTCCTTTTTATCATACAACACAACATAGTCATGCCACATTTTTAGCTAATAGCTCTTTAGGAATCACCTTGTTGATGCAAAAATTAGAACTTTATGTTAAAAACAAACAAACAAACAAACAAAAAAAACAGTTTTCTGTTTTCATAGATGTTTTATAGATGAACAAAAGCCAGTTCTACCCCGAAGCTTCTGAAGGAGATGGGAATCAGAGGGCAGGTCCAACGTGAGGACATTGAGTGAGAAGCAGTCACTGGCTGTGGCTGAAACGAGACAACCAAATGACCACATGGAGCCAACATGCGACACACACCCAGGTCTCATCAACCTGGGGGTGTCTTGTGATAAAGGCCGAAACATCCAAAGATGCCGGGTGCTGATGATGGGTCGCACTGGTGGCACCACGTGATCCCCACCCCACCTCTCTAATCCCACATCTATAACCTTGCAACATAGTCAATGTATGTCAGGGATTGTAACAACCAGTCCTATTATGGATTCTTATGGATTCTTCAGCTGAAAAAAAAAATGAGAGAAAATTATAGATTCCTGAGTCTAAAGATCCATTTTGAGATTGGTTCTTTGATAAATTGTCTAATATGTGTAGATCAGGGATATCTTAATCACTGAGAGCCTCCAGCCCTGATGGTTGTAGATGTTTCTGTGCTTTAACACACCTCATTCAAATGAAAGGATCATTGTGCATAAATTAACAAGCTACCAGGGCAGGGGTTCTTACACTGGGGGGGCGCGGCAACATGACATGAGATTGGAAAAATGTAGCAGAAGGCTCTTGGAAACATTCTGGTCTACACTCCAGACCAGTTGGTGGCAACCCTCCAAAGGGGGGGTATGGTAGAAAAAGTTTGAGCATCATTGAATTGTTAGAGATCTATTTAATTTGAATCAGATATGCTGGAGCAGATAAACTTTTAAAACTCACAGTATAGCAGCCCCTGAAGACAGGAATTGTACATCCCTGTGGTCGATGCTCTCCTGGTTAATCCCTTGAGTTAGTTTTTGTTCGTATGATTCATAGCTCAAACAATGACATTGCTTTGAAAGTTGTCAGACACATTGACTTGAAAAAAATGTTAAAAAACAGCAAATGTCCAGATAAATATCTATAAAAACCTTCAGAAAGTTTAGATAACTCATGCTTAAGAGCACTTTAAACGATTACATTAAAGTCTGGCTGCTTGGAAGAGAAATATAAAGGAATGAATGCTGGATTAACACCTTCTTAACACATGGAATTCTTCCACAAAATGCAGATTTACTTTTCTGAAGGACTTCCTCCTCGGCAGCATTTTTCTCAGAGCATTTCTTCCCAAAAAGAACAGCTGTACCATCACAAAGCATTTATCTGCTCTTCTACAGTACCTGCAGGAAGCTTTCACACACATGGGAAATGCCCCGAGTGCTGACCCGGTCAGCGTACATCCTGAGAGAGCATCCAAGATGATTACAGAACACGAGCAGGATGACTGTTTTCCCCCTCGGTGGCTGAACATGCATCTGCCGTGTGAGCAGCGAGTCAGAGATGGTTAAACATGATCCCTCTGAGCTCCCGTGGACAGACCAGCTTTCTCTGGGTCAATAAAAACAGAGGGTGACAGCTTCACTCATCTGCGCGGCCATGAAGAGGCACGCTCTGCGTCCTGGCTGACAGATTAAAGCCAAGCAACACCGACATTTGGTGAAAAGCCAGATTAACTTGGTCTCCTTGAAGCCTCTCCAGCAGCAAGAGAGGCTGAAAATCCCCAGAACAACCCTGTGGTCTCGCTAATTGGCGAGCAGTGCAGACCAGGCTTTGATTAATCTTAAAGCTTAATGAGTCCACATGAAGCTGCTGTGATATTCTGACTGAGGAGGTAAAACACATTCACTTTCTTCCCTCATCTCATCCCACGGCTACATGAGAAGAGACCAGGAACTTCGGCCTAGTGAACCCACCGAGAAATCAAAGAGAATACCAGAGATCGGTTTAATAATTTATTAGCATATGATTATCGTAAAAATACTGAAAGAGAAATGCTTATTTTTGTTCTAGTTTTCTCACATGGTTTTTCTTTTCTTACAATCTAATACACCTTTAATTGCACAGGAAAAGAAATTCTGCCCTAACAGACACGTTTTCTTCTTTCAGCGTTATATACTGTAATTTTCAGAAATGTAATGACCCTAAAACTCTTTAAAACCCTAATTTGGCCATTTTGTTTGCTCCACAACAATCAAGAAACGGGTCATAGAGAGGCCACAGTCAGCTCAGGTGGTTTTTGATGCTCAGTGGGTTTGTCTGATACAAATATAGTTATATACAGGCAGCTGTTTTAACAGGAAAACACTGATGAGGAGAAATCCAACGGAAGTCAGCGACCCTTTAAATTCCTGCTGATCTGACACTTGTTTGTAAGCTTACCACAAAACTTAAAGACATTTGTGTTTGGTTGAATATTTCTCCCCTTTAATTATACCAATTTGTATTGTATTACATCATTGGAAATCCTTACGACGAGGTATAACTTGTAAGGATTGTGTTTCTGTAGAAAGAACGCAGTAGTCATGGGATGGTCGACTCTTTTGGTTTAGCTCCCCTTGAAGAGCTTCTCTTTTAGCCTAATTGAGCTATTTTGAAATGTTTGTATGGTGGTAAGCAATTTCTTTTTCATAAAAGCCTTATTTTTTTTTTTTATTCAGTTACTTTTTAATGTTTTAAATAAACTTTTAAATGAACAACTGTACACAGAGCAAGGACAAACAAATCAAATAAACATTATGATACTTTAAATTCTGAATTTCTCCACTTTTTCTTGACGTACTTGTAATTTAAATCCAGCTTTCCATTTTTCTTTGTACCCCTACATTCTCTGTCTTTTAATGGTCCCGCCCCCTTTTTCCTTTCACATAATATTATAATTCTAGTCTTTCCTGACATGGTGTGCCAATAAAAATACAGTCCCGACCCTTCTAAAGATTTGTGCCTGGTGGGTGCTGGCTCTTATCATTCACTACAAAAAATTGGCTCATTTGTGTACAATGTAAATAAAGGTCGTTTCAACCAGAAAACTTTGTTCCTGTTCACAAAATGGATCATTCTGTTCTCGCCACCCTGGTTTGGGGGTTCTTGCAACTCGTTCTCGACTCATCACTCACGCAGAACATTTTTCTTGAGTACTGTCTGAGAACAATTGCGTGATTGGTCAGTAATTTGAAGTGGGCGTGGTTAACGTAGAGAAGCTTGAAGTGGAAAGTTGTCATATCTACTGATCTGAAAGGTTCAGCAAGCTTGATTATATTAAAGAACATCTGGTCGAGGCGACGAGGAAATACAACATAAATGGCCTAAAAAAACATACACCACCCAGACAAAACCACACCCCACCACAGACTAAAATTGTCTTAACCCAGTCAAAACAAACCGCCACATCAAGAACGACGACAAAGTTTCTGTTTTTGAAACAAGTTTAAATGTGAGGACGGTGCCCCCAAAAATGTGCCTGTAATAATTTCCTGTTGGCACTCACTCTGGTTTTGAGTTGCTTGTCAGATTGGATGATAGGACGATGTGCTCAGGGACCTCAACAAGGTGTAGACAGTCCATTTGCCACCACAATAGCTTGGCATCTCCCCACATTCAGCTGTAGGGTGGCATCCTATTCCTTAACCAGGAGTTGTTACAGGTCAGCTAGCATAGTTGTGTCGGTCACTCCAGCATGTGCAGCTGATCTGTGTTCAGTCGGGTTCTGTGATGGTCCTGGCTCTGTGGGGGAGAGCTTTGTTGAGAGTCCCAGATTCTGGAGATATGGGATAACCACTGGTTCCAGTGTCTCATTCCATCCATCAGTCAGGTGTCAGTAATAAATCTGTGACCGACAGCCACCTGGCAGCATGTGACTCTCAAAACAAGAATGAATGCCAACAGGAGAATATTGCAGGGATTTTAGGGGCATTACCTACACGTTCAGCTGCACAGCAAATTCAAATCTCAAATTTAACACCCTCAGAGTTCAATTTCATATGGGAACCACTGAAAAGTGTTAAATTAGCTTTTCAAAGTTATCATAATATTAACACTTTGTCAGTGTTAATAATGGATGGATGGATAACAATAACAGTGATTAATACTGCATCAGTGTTAAAGCAACACGTAGGAAGCATTTTTAGGGCTCTAGTGGCTTTTATTTAACAGTAGCTGGACAAGAAAGGGGGTCAAAGAGAGCAGAGCATGAACCTGGGCCAGTTGATCCAAGGAGCTGTAGCTTCTGTACATAGAGCGGCCACTCAACCCGTTCAGCTAATCGCTGCACTGGATTTCTTCTGCACCCACCTAATGCCACTTCCAAATGCCCGGATGTTCTAAACAACACGAGTATTAAATCGTATTACGTCCACACAGCCAAGTTTGTTCACTGCAACAGTTTATTGTGTTTAAATCAACACTGAAACCTCAACACCTCACTCCAAGAAAGCATAACACCAGAAATTTAACACTTTTGAATTTGCTGTGATGTGTTGCTTATTCCACTGAAGCACAATCCCTACAAGTTATAGCTCATTGTAAATATGACTAATCGGGCTTTCCAGCCATATATAACACAACACCAGCTGGTATTATAAAAGGGGAGAAATAATCCACCAAACATGGATTTCCCTACTTTAAGTCTTAAATTTATACAACAGATCACCACCTCCTGGAAGCCATGTTGACACAGTTTACTTCGTTTTTAAAGGTAATTAGTCACTCTGAGCTTAATTTATGTCTTCATTCATATCTGTGTTGTCTCTTAATGTATCCCAAAAAACAAGCATCAGAATAAAAAAGTTAAGCCCAGGTAATAAAAAAAAATCACATCTTTGCACCAACAGATAATAATTTAGCATTCAAAAGGATGCGAGTAAGAAACAAAGATTAAGAAAACATGGAGCCCGTGATACAGAATGCCACCAAAGCGACAGCGGACATGGAGCTCGTCGGTATGTTTCTCACTTTGGCATGCACATGACGTGTCCCGCACAGTGTCAGCTGTTTTTGTCCCCCCTCCGACAAGAGGGACAGTGTGAAGACTCGGATGCTTTGTACACATTTGTAACACGGATTTCTCCCAGGACGTGTGGAAGACGGTAGTCAAACGGAAGCAGGTAAAAAGTTTTTTTTTGTTGTTTGTTTGTTTCTATCTTCTTGTCTCCAAAAAAAGTAGACTAAAAGAACATATTTGGTTGGGTAAAAAAAAAAAAAAAACAGACAAACAAAAAACATCAAAAAAGAAAGAAAAGATTGACTGGATTGAAGTTACAGAGGTTAAGTTGCTCGGGAGTTGGCTCTGAGCAAATGTTTGCATCATCTTGGCACTGTTGCGTCACCTTGACACTGAATCGGATCATTGCCTTCCTCGGAGTGAAGGTTGAAGAGAAAGAAAAATGATTCCCAACCAGCAGAAAAAAACACATGCAGGCATGCAAACACAACCTGAGAGGGAGCAATAAGAAGTTTGGCTTAATGTCAAGAGTCACAAATCCACAAGTGTCAAGTAATGAATACACACATTGCAATGGCAAGTTCTCTTTATACAGACATTAAGTCTTCAGTGGGAAAGAAATCTCCAAAGCGCTCCTCTTTTCGCTGCATGGCGAGAGCTTCCATCTTTTATCTTCTTCTTTTTTAATTTACATCAGCCTCTCTGCGGCAGAGTTTCTAGGTAGTTTTTAATTCATTCTGCATCCTTCGCCTGGCAGCAGTTCACACTCTGATGGGGAGAGTTTGGCTCATCTGTTGCCGAATGATTTCCTGACTGTTGTCCGGGCTCTTCCTGTTGTGTCCCGGCAGCGTTCCTCCGAGCCGCAGCAGGTCCCTGCCAACACAACGCCACACAGGTCAGCAGCAAGTTCACAGACACCTTAAACAAGAGATACCACTCGTTACTACTCACTGAAGGGGATGGAAAAGGAAATTTAGTACAAAGAACACATTGATTCATTCATTTCATTTTATTACTTTATGCACATTTTTTTTTTTTTACATTTTATGCCAGTAAGAAATTCCAAAAACCATCCATAAAACAACATGGCTTTCCAGGGAGGAACAAAGTAATTTTTTCTCTAATCAGCTTTAAAATAGATCTTCATAGCTTTTATCCAGAAGTACTAAACATCTTGATGAGAGTCCCCTGTACAGGGGCAGCATGAGAGTTTTGCACATGCAAGGAAGCAGCAATCCTAACACGTAGCAAAATGATGGGGAGACAAAGACTTACCAAGTGTTGGCATTCAACTGAAACAGTTCAAAACCCAGAGCAATTATATGAGAATGTAACAAAAACATGAGCACAGCTCTGTCCACTGTGGAGCTTAATTTCTCCACTTCAACACGGTGTCAGAGCAGAGACTGACGCTCACCTAGACCTCTGTCTCATCACTGGGACAAAAACTCTGAACTTTCATCCAAAATCAGACATCATGACGTACTTTTGCTGATTTGTGGTCAGAAGTTTGATTCCAGCTCTAAAAAACTCCGCTAATGTTTCTCCTATGCTTGTTTGAAATAAATCATCAAGGTCCTGCTGGTTTCCATGGAGATGAAGGAGGTTTTATAGTGACGAGTCACTCTTCCTATCATGGACTGTCTTGGGCTTCACTTCTTTCTGGGTCCTCATGGTGTTTCTAAGGTAAATGTGGGGGCTACCCCTGGATCCTCCTGTCCATCATCATCATCGGACACACAGACAATGGAAGTTTAATACAACCTGCAACAGTGTTCATGGATAAGTGGTCCCTTTTTAAAGCTAGTTATAAACACATCTCTTTAAATCTGCTTTTTATTCATTTCTTCTGGTTTTTGCATCGTTGGCTCTCGTGAAGCACTTTACAGCATTTATGTCTTGAAAAGTATTTATAAATAAAGTTTCACTTACTTACTATTAAATGACAAAACTTGACTGCAGGTTTTCATTTAAATCTGCCAAACGTCATTTTAACTCACATTTAGCAGGCCGGTGGGGGTGCATTTAAAGCCCTGGCATCAAGAGATGGATCGTTTTAGGTAGAGATACACAATATAACCAACATGATAGCGGCCGATGTCGCTTCCACATTTAATATCAGATATCAGTCATTCCACCAACATAAATAACTGATAAAATAACCAGTCTGTTTTAAGTAGGATAGGATGCACATATCTTACTTGTTTTGTTTAAAAATGATTGCCATGATTCAATTTGTCGCATTGTACATGATGCAAGTTAAAATATTCTTCTCATATTGCACAAGTAATGAATATTACACCATTTTCATCTTTTATTTAATGTCGACATTTGGTAACGGTATCGGTTACCAGCTTAATGACTTGTATGATGTCGGCATGTCGGATATCTGTCAAAAATCCAACATCATTCATCCCTAGTTTTAGGTGTAATTTGTTTTTTCAAGGCTGTGTTGTTGTATTTTGGGTTCAAAAAGTCTCATGAAATTTCAGGAACAGTCGACTTTCTGCTCCCTCTTCTTCTGCCGTTTTAATGTCTGCTGAATGTAGCTTGTATTAGAAAGGCATCCATTACTGCTCTTGATTAGCATTTGGAAGAAATGGATATAAAGGTTAATTGTTTCAAAAGCTGAGAGCAGTCATGCTTAAAAAAAAAAAAGCTTTTTAACATTATTATCTTGAGATAAGACAGGCTGTTTCTTGAGATAATGGTTTAATTATTTTCTAATAACTATAATAAAACAAAGAGGTCCTTCTTTTTTAGCATTCAGGGGATCCATTGCCAGGAAAGGAACAGAATCACATGCATGAACTGACTTACTGTTATAGAATCTCACCAGAGAAATTAAATGCTTTCTGCTCATTTCTGAGCTCACTTTGATTTTTTCAAAGGAAAACAAAAATAGTTATTTTTAGATAAGCAGTTAAAATTTAAAGCCAGGCTTCAAATTTTCCTTTTAGATAAAGTTTATAGTTAAGCCTGGCTTGGTGATGCTTTTCCATCTCTGTAGCTCTGCTGCTATAGGCTGAGGCTGCTCCATGATGCACTGAGCTCCTCCCTCTAATGTTCTCTTTGCTTTTTATGCTACGTGTATAAAAATTTGTTTCGCTTTTCTTTCTGAGCAGGTATTCCTGGCTTAGAGTTCTGGTGCTTGTTGACCCTTCTTTCCTGTCCTCTCCACCCTCAACCGGTCCAGACATTTGGCCGTCCTTCCTGGTTCTGATGGAGTTTTTCCTCTCCACTGTCTCCTCATGCAGCTGAGAATGGAGGATTAAATCAAAAAGAATATTTAATGGTTTTCTTAGCTAGGTAATTATTTTTTATGAACACAGTTATTAGAAACTGGACTAAAGTGGATCATGTAATGAATTTGTTTTAACTGGATTATAATTTAAGTACAGTTAATGGTACGATTGTGTCTGTTTATGAATGAAGCTGAATTGAATTAAATTGAACACTAGGTGGCTATCTTGAGGAGACAAAGGGTAGATTTCTTGAGACAAAAAGAAAAAAATAACTTATCACGTGAAAACGAGCTTTGTAATCTTGAGAAAACCGTAAATTGCAAACATGGCCGCTCTCAGCTTCTAATAATGAAAACAACTGAAGAATGAATTCCAAGAATGAACAAAAAAGTTGTTTATTTATTTTCTAAGCCTGACTGAGGTGCTTTTAGCCTGTTTTGAAATCTTGATGGATATCGGGGTAAAAAGAACTTTGCCAATCATGACTTACACTGAAGAGATTAAAATGATGCAGTTTACCAAACAGTCATTTCACATAACTGACCACAATCTTCCAGAAATGACTAAAGAGTTTAGACTCCCAGAGAGGAATGCTGAAGAAACACCGCTGATGGACAACTACTTCTTCTACTGAATTATTACCATAAACATAGAGCCACCTTCTTGTAAATGTAATCCACATTTCTTTTTTTCTGCAGGTTTTGAAACGATTGCTTAAGATTTGTAAGTGAAGGGAAACCTGGTTACTACCAAGGAAGATGTCATCATGTTTAAAGCAGCATATGTTACACTAACACTGAACTGTTAATACAAGTCCATTGGACTTGTCTGGATGGTACTTTTAGTTTTATTATCCAAAGCACACAGCATCTAAATCATAAAAAAAAACAAGTAAAAAAAACTCTACGGTACAGATTTATTTAACCAACATGACGGTCCATCCCAGGTGCCTCCTAGTCCAGGGAAGTTGAAGCAAGGACAAGGGTAACATCCAGGCTTTTTGTTGCAGTAAATATTTTAGTAGCATTTGTGATTCTAACTCCGTATTTGGTGCCTGACAAAGGTTTCCATCAGTAATCCTTTCCTATTGTGGTTCGTCAGCTGTAGCTGCAGTCCCGTCTAAGGGATCAAGATCATGGTGGTCCAACTTAGGTTTGAGCCCTTGGACCTTTATGTGGCAAATTCCTCCAGATTCATTGAAGGATTGAATGATATTCTGCATAATGAAGGAAGAAATATGCAAATCCCTTCCATTCATTTTTTGAGGAACGTTGTTTTTAAAAAGTTTAATCATTTTCTCCTGCATTGTATGAGACCCCATGACAGATGTTCTTTTGCAAAACATCTGTTTTCGTTTCTGGTCGATAAGGTGTAAATTCATGTCTGAAATGAAAATGAACATGCAGAATATTTACCCCTGTGGGTTATTTTTTGTCTATTCAGGTCATTTTTCCCTCAATTTTGGTCGTGGTACCCCATGAGATGAGATGTGTTTTTCTTGAAGAACTTTGAAATTCCAATTTCAGTTTTTCTTAAAAGTCAACAGATGAAAATTTACAACCATTTCAGGTGATTAGAGGACAAAAATGTCCTCTCTCAAAAACTGGTATAAAACATTTGATTATTTATTTTA
>JBAFTA010000009.1:3349601-3361663 GCA_036919975.1 Melanotaenia parkinsoni | reverse complement strand
TATATATATATATAAAACTGCATGTGGAAGCTCAATCCTTTTAATCCCAGTCAAGATCCAGACATAATTTTTTTTCAGGACAGTCTCAGTTGTCAGGTATAAATAAATACCGGCTAAAATGCTGTAAAAATGAATGTATGAATAGATATAGCAGCATAACGGCCGACCAGAACAAGAAAACAGAATTTATTACTGACAGAACTTTATAGAAATAACACACAGATCAACAGTGACCAAGCCTTTTCTCATCTGAACATCATTCTCTCAAGTCTTTGCTTTCATGAGAAAAAATATTGGCACTGAAACAGACAACAGAAACTATTTACATATTTACACTTTTTCTCCAGCTGTTTGTTGCTATTTTCAGTTATTTATGCCACATTTTACCTACTATCCTCACAAAACCAACTACAACCAGCTGGTTTATGTCACCACCATGCACGTTTTCTTGGCTTTATTCCAGCTATAGAGGAGCATTATCTTTCTTCTTTTCAGACACACATAGAACTTTCTGCTTCATTGTTGATCTTTGGCTGCTCCTTACTGAACATCATCAATCTAAGCTCTCTGATTGGTGAAAAGTTTGACAGGAAGTGGCTTTATCATCATCATGTCCAGGTCTAAATAGAGGTCTCTTAGCAACATAGTAGTGATAGTGATCTTTAAATGATGGATATGTGATAAATAATGCTGTTATCATGGATCATTCATTGTAGAGTCTGAAAATAAACACTACATTTTATGGCTGGATTGTAAACCTTCTAGATGGAATATAACAGCCTGGAAAACTTCCATAGATCACCTAAAGGATAAGCTTCCATCACATAGTTACACATTACCATTCTGAGAAGTGTTCCGAGCGCTATGAGTGATGGCACTCATGCAGTAGCAGAGTTTTAAGAGGTAATAATGTCTATGTAGACTGTAAACACAAAAATGTAAAGAGTTTAAAATGTCATTTTATGTCTGTAACATAATGATTAAAAACCAAAGCAGACTTAAAAACTAATGTAATAATTGCGTTAAATAATCACAATCATCATTTTTTTCCACAATCCAGCAGCCCTACCGCAATCCTAGAGATGGAAAAGAAAACAGCCTCTTTTCACCTACCAGAGAGCTTGTGTAGGTGGGGTCAGCGGAAGTGTCATCCAGGAAGCGTGACAATCCAAAGTCGGAGACCTTGCAGACCAAGTTGCTGTTGACCAGGATGTTACGGGCGGCGAGGTCTCGGTGGACGTAGTTCATGTCTGACAGGTACTTCATCCCCGCAGCGATGCCGCGCAGCATCCCAACCAGCTGCGTCATGGTGAAGCGCCCGTCGTTCAGCTGCAGGGAGAGAAAGAGCACCAAGGCAGGGAGGAGTGAAAGTCAGCAAGAGAAACGATGTGAGGAAGACGAGGACGGGGCATGAGGAGAGCACCAGAGCGGGGGGCAATCAGTCACTGAGGCCACATGAACATGACATGTGTCATAATGCTTCACTCCCAGACAGCTGACCTTTACACACATGCTGTCCGATTAGCTGATTAATTAGACTCTTTACTGTCAAACTAACACAGACTCAGCGAAAATACCATCAGAGGGACTAACAACACTGAATCCAAAACTGGATCATTTTCTCCGACTGACAAACAAGTCGCTCTGTTTGCATTTTTAATTCTTCACGAGCCTCGACTACATTAGAACGGCCGTCACTCAAAGGCAATTTTCCCCATTTAAAAGTCGTCAATTTGCAGAATTTCCCCACTTCTTTTATTGTTAACATTTTAGAGGCATGAAACAAATCTTAGATTAGGGCTTTCAGGGTTCATTTGTCCATTCTCCACATTAGAGAAGCGTGCCGCACTCTGGAGATTAGAATAAATCAGCACCCGACCCGAGAAAGCTCGTGAACCTTGATGTGTGTGGGAGCTGAAACGAATCAATGGAACATCAATATACAATTAAAAATGGGTAGAAGTTTCTGCAAAACTGCATGAAGCTACGCTGGCAGGTTTTTCTCTCATGACCTGAATATCTAATACAAGCAGAATCTGGAAGAGGGAAAAAAAGGAAAGAAAAACAATTTTCAACGTAATCGTTGCCTTTTTTGGCTCCACGGTGAGAAAAACAAAGAACACAAGACGTGACATGACAAAAGCGTAAATATTCTGCTTTGTAGTCGCACACAACACTGAAGTCTGACAGCCTAACAAGCCAGGATGGATGGATGGATGGATGGATGGATGGATGGATGGATGGATGGATGGACGGATAAACAGCCATGATTCATAGCATTCCTTCAAAGCTGTGCTGGCATCAATGATGTGTGTTATTTCTGTACATCTGCACAGCTTCTACATGTCATGTGTGTGTGTGTGTCTGTGTATGTGTACACAGGGAAATTGTGTCCATGTCTGAGAAGCTGAAGCTCATATTCTCATGTGCGTGACGCACTGTTACAACATGTAAAAATGTGTGTGAGTTAACCCAATAGTTCCCTCATTAGAGCAAAACTCCGAGTTCCTCTGAGTCACAGGCCGAGTGTATGCGAGTGTATGTGAGTTTATGCGAGTGTGACACAGACCAGGCAGCTTTTTTCTGTTATTTGTGGGACAGCTGGCTGAGAGGAGTGGGTGAGAAAGAAGGAAAAAGCTCCGGCTGGACCATCAGATGTGAGGCTACATCTAATTATTGTTTTAAATCCCAATTAATTGCTTCAAAAGATAAGAAAGATAAGAATAGTGTCGCTCTTAGAAAAGATAAAGGGAAACTATTAATACCATTAATTTATTTGTTTTTATTCATTTATTTATTTTAAAGCAATGCTACCTATTTTTGATAGATCTACTCAGCGAGGCGCCCCCTAGCGACGGCTAATTCGGCATCCATCTTGCGTCCTCTCTCTTCCCTGAACTCACTCCAGGTAGTAAAAGTCAGTCTGACGTTGACTCTTGACTCATCTCTTGCTCTGTCCCTTTTTTTCTTTTAATCTTTTTCTCCAATAATGTCCTCTTCAGTTTCTTTGATCATGTTACAGCCTGTCCTTCCACTTTCAGCCAGTCACTCCATTCCATCTGCACTTCCCTGATCCTCCACACCTGGTCCTGGTCTGATCATCAGTCACATCTGTCTTCCATTGGTTCACCAGTCCTCATAAACTCCAGCACCACATTCACTCCCTGTCGGACCTTAACCCACACATCAAGGACTCACTCCCTCTCTGTTCCTGACTTCCTCAACCCCCATTGCCTTCTCCAGTATTGGTACCAGTATGTTTTTTTTTCTGAGTACTATTCTGTAAATAAACCATCGTTAACGTGCTCTTGTCTCTTTGGAGTCCTGGGTAACAGATAAATCCCACAATGCACATTCAAAATGGTGATTGTGTTGATATCCAGTTGCTAGCATGTGATGCGGTGACGTAAAGCTGTCACATGATGCTCTAGGCTGAAAAAAGAAATGGTGAAGAGTGGTTTCTCAGTCTCGGGATGAAGAGGGCAGCAACAAATGTTAGTGTGCCGTCAAAATCAGTCAGATTTTGATGACATATTTTTTCAATCAATTTGAATTGAATGATTGGACATTAATGGAACCCTACTGTATTTTTTTATTTCTAGAAATCTATTTTACTTAAACAATTTTATAATTTTATATAAAAAATGATTTTGTTCAGTTTGTCTAAATGAATGTTTTTGTTTCGGGGTGGGCTGTATTTTCTGTTCTACAATAAAAAGAAAACAACTTCTATAGCTATTTTGAGTCACTTCATAAAAAAAAAAAAAAAACACTAATTCTTTTGTAAATCTGAAGAGATTATTTTTAGACCTGCTAATGAGCTTCAACATTTCTATTTTCTCTACATACAAACGTTTTCATTATTTTCTGAATCAAATTAATTGGCACTTAAAAAATTGCAGCCCTAATTAATATGTTCAAATAAGAAAAATAGAAAAGCAGATATTTGAAAGCAAGCAGCAGGAAATGCTTTATAAATGGCCTCAATGGTAAATTATTTTATCATATTAAAAATATTCTGCTCTGAATGTTTCAGTAAATTAGATTATTCATATTTAATCATACATTCACTAATATGACTGTAGTTCAAGGATATAGTTTATTTAGGCTTTATTTTTTGGACCAGCTTACAAGTCATTATTTATAAGTATGCAAACAAAGAAAAGCAATCAAATAACTTCTAATATAAAGAAAGATTAATGACCTAAATCATTAAGGAAAGTACCCACTTATGTTTAATCAAGAAAGAATGACAGTAATGTAGAAAAGTATGTTTTCTTTCAGATCTTGTGGTTTTAAGTATCAGGGGAAAAAGAAGAAAATATCCCTGAAGTTATGAACAACTCGTGACATATCACACAGTTAATATTGTTTTCTGCATCTCTCACATCATTGTGGAGGAATTTGGTCCACTCTTCTTCACAATGTCGCTTCAGCTCATTTTAAGCTCTCTGAAGGTCGCACTTCAGCGTTTCTATCAGATGGAAGTCTGGACGGTTAATGGATCATCATTAAACCTTCATTCTTTTCTTTTCAACTACTCTGCTGCTGTGTTTGGGGTCATTGTTGTATGTCAGGCAGATGGCCTCACATTTGACTCCAAATCTTCTGCTGTGCTTCAGGACCAAACATCCCTACATCAGTCTCATCTGTCCAAAGGACATTGTTCCAGATTACCATGTGTTACACTGTCAGTAATTATTATGACAGTACTATATAGTTAACAATAAAGTAACAATAGTGAAAAAGTCTAAACTTAAAACACTAATGGGACAAGAAGCACTTACTTTTGGTAATAAATATCTAAACCAAGTGCCAGAGATGGCTTATTTCTACAAATATAGGATAAGATTCTTTATAGTGATAAATTTGACTCTACCAAACAGTGGCGCAGGTAGTTCAAAAGTTAAGGGGCAGTTCTTATGATACATGTTCCATCTTTTTTAAGAGCTAGCTGAGGCCTGGAGAGTTTTAGATGTACCTCTTTGGTTGCTGTTCTTCGGTTTATCTGAGCATTAAAAGGTCTGAACTTAGGTTGATCTTGCTGGGACATCCATTCCTGGGAAGACTGGCATCTGTTTTAAATGGTTTATACTTATGTATAATCCCAATAATCTTGTCATATTACTCAGCAACAGCTGCTTTTCTAAGATTACAGCTGATGTCTTTCCTCCGTATTGTGTTAAACACCTGAATGCTGCACAGCTGCAAACATCTGCTTTTATAAAGGAGCTCACAGTGATAATAATCAGTTAGGTGCATTTGTTTAACATCGCCTGGTAGCTTGCGTACTATTAATTACTATATGAGGGTGGACTGTTTATGTATTTGCTAAATAATAATAACACAGTAAAATCTC
The DNA here is from genome assembly GCA_036919975.1 of Melanotaenia parkinsoni. Lineage (NCBI taxonomy): Eukaryota > Metazoa > Chordata > Actinopteri > Atheriniformes > Melanotaeniidae > Melanotaenia > Melanotaenia parkinsoni. The sequence goes on along the minus strand of JBAFTA010000009.1, from coordinate 3,356,304 downwards.
TCAAGGGTGGTATCTCAGGTTGCATTTATTTCATTGTAAGACTTCCTGAGAACGAGGTGATTCTTTATTATGTCTTGATTCATAAAACCTTACACTTTGATAAGCTGTAGGTAAAATTTATCATAAAACATCTCCAAGTATACATTTGTTAGAAAGAAATCAGCCAGTGGGGAGAAGCATAAAGCTGCAATTTACTGTCATTACAGAAAAATCTTTTCCTTTCACTCTTTAACTAATCAATGAATTCCTTCCAATGGAAGGAAACAGGAGGGAAAAATGTCAATTATTGTTTTTCAAACCCCATGAGTAGAATTTCAAAAGATTTTTTTTTTCCTTTCTAAATCTACCATTTAGAGCCCCCAAGGACATCTGATGTAACAACAAACAAGTACTGATCTGTACAAATAGACAATATGGGGACCATGAGAGTGAAACAATAGAAATAAAACTGGAATAAACAGTTTGACCTTTTAATGGGAATCAAACCCCCAGAAATTAAATCAAGAGAAAAGTGTTAATATCAAGGATGTCTACCAATGCCCAAAACTGATTCACCATAAGCATGAAGTAACCTCATTTAGCCTCGCAGCTTCAGCAAGTAGATGTCTTCACAGTGCAGTCATGCAGAAAAACATGTTTTATTGAATGTAAATGACGTGTAATAGTCCCCACGCAGCTGGAAACGCACCCCGTGACACCTCATTTCTCATCCTGCCTTTATTCATGGTGTGGTCTGAGCTGAAAACTCTGATCGGTAATTTATTCAACGGTTTTACAAGGACGCTGTAATACACCAAAGCAAACTTATCCAAAGGTGTGCCTGTCACAGTTTTCCACCCGGAGTTTGTGCTGCGGAAAAGGTTGTCAGCATCAGTCAGTCACGTCAGGCAGAGACGCCACGCTTGTCTCCAGGCGTTATATTGCACATTTAATCTCTATCACTCAGCAAGTGAGCGCCTCAGGGTGTTTTACAGAGAGTAAAACATTTTGGTAACCCAAAGCGATAATACTATGTGTGTGTGTGTTCTCATCTCTGATAAAAAAAAAAAAAAAAAAAAAACTGAGAGAAGATGCTGCAGCTTACTACTGCATCTCCCACCATGCTCACCCTCAGGAAGGAGTCCAGCGCTCCGTTCTCCATGAATTCGGTGATGATGAGGACGGGACAGCTCCGCGTCAAGACCCCCTCCAGCCGGATTACGTTGGGGTGGTCAAACTGACCCATGATGGAGGCTTCTGCGAGGAAGTCCCGCCTCTGGCGCTCAGTGTAGCCCGCCTTCAGCGTCTTGATCGCCACCACCATCTCCCTACGCCCGGGCTGCTTGAGACGGCCGCGGCACACCTCGCCAAATTCACCTGGAGTAGGAGAACAAGTGGTGGGAGGAGGAGGAAGGGGGAGGGGGTGAGGTGGGAGGAGGGTTGAGTGAGCAGAGGTATGGGAGGGGGGAAGAGGACGTCGGGTGGGGGAAAAATGCAGGGAGAGGGAGCGTTACTGGTCGGATTTGGGAGTGAAGGAGCTGACTTAAGAGAGTTGAGGGTCAATTTCAACTGTGGGAGCGATTTAGAGAAGATAAATAGGAAATGATGGGAGGTCAGGGGTTAAAGATGTTGGGGAGAGAGGGAGTGACCGGTATCGATCGAGTGTGCAACCTGGGAGCGGTGAAAGGAGACAGAGGACGGGCGAGGTACTTGGGGGTTTTGTGTTTGGTGCCTGAGTGCGAGTATGTTTACAAGGGACAGAAAGAGAGAGAAAGAAAAGATAAGGAGGGAGGAAAGTTGAACGAGCAGGAGCAGACTGTCATTTAGGGTAAAGTTAGGACAGAACATGCTACTGGAGAGTAAAAAAAGAAAAGAAAAAACAAACTAGAGGGTACAGAGCAACAGTCACTTCTCTACTTTCCACCTGCAGCTTTCATGCACACTTGAATGCCAGCCCTTTTCTCCAAACAGGGGACTCTAACGCTGCGCAACCCTGATGGCACACTCCAAACAAATGACTTCAAATAAATGATTAATAAACCTGGACAATTCTGTCATCCAGCACAAAAATAGCGGCGGTGTGTTTACCTGCACCGATGACCTCCTCTATTTTCACACAGGAGATGTCTATCTCTTTGGCGAACTCGTGGATGGCATCATTGGGGTCCTCGTAGGTAAAGGGATCGATGTACACTTTGACCCCGGGAGAAACTGAGAAGTCAAACAGAAAGGCAACATCTGTAATGTGTGTTGTATGAATGGATCTATTAAGCAGGCAGAAGGGGCTGCATGTGTCCACAGTTGAATATCATGACTCGGGTCAATATTTAATCTTTCCAGCTATGCAAGGTCTTACTGCACCGTCCTGAACTGGCTCAACACGTACTGATCGACTTGACATGAGATTTTGTACTGACACTGGTACATGTACCCCAATATTACAACTATAAAACTTATTGTAATGAAAACAATGTTCTATGGTATTTACATGAGCAGCATACTGGATATTCCATTCATATTCCCATTTATGATACAGATATACATCATGTTCCCTAGGGGTTAAACTGGGATTGAACAATGGTGTTGTCATGGTAACTACAGTTAACAGACTATAGATAATATTGTAATAATGTGATTACAGTTAATACCCATTTATGCTTCAATTCAGCTTTATTTAAAGAGCAACAATATACAACAAAATCATCTCAGGACACTTTACAGACAGTTAAGTTGAGTAATGAAAAGCGTCTGTCGGAGTTAGTGTTGGGTATTACCATATTACTAGTAACGCATTACTATCCACCAGCAACTACTGTAAAACTGTTACTTTTGTCAGTAATTAATACTCTAATGTATTACTACTTAAATAAAGTAACTCAGTTACCATATGGTGCGTTAAACAAGGTACACACATAAAGATTATCGGGCTGTTTTTGTCCCGATTTTGCCCGTTCCCGAACAAGGATGGCAAACACCCGATTATCTTAAGTCTTATAAAATTTTCCTGCAAAATTATCATTTGGTCTTATCGAAGAGCAAATCATCCTGACAATCAGCTCCGAAACAGGTTGTGGCCAACAACTGGAAGTATTGAACATGTTCAATATTTACGACCAAAAATCTTGTTGTGTGTGGAAAGCCGATGATTCCCGAGTTGTGTCTCTGTGGATTGTGATGTGGAACGAGCCGACTGGGGAGCAATGAGGGATATAAAGAAAAAATACATTAAATATATATATAATTAAGAGTAAGAGGAAGGTAGTGCAACATGCAGTATAAATTTAAGTTTTGAGCAGCTGTTGTATTATTGTTTATTTCTATTTATTTTATCTATTCTTTTTTTCATGTAATCAGCTGGCCTGACTTAAATAAATTAGTGTTGTGTTTGTTTTATATTTTGTACAACACTAAATAAGTTAGAAAGATGTTAATGGGCAAACTAATAAGTTACTTTTAACAGTAACGTATACGCATTACTTGTTCGTGTAAGTAGTCAACAAAGTTACAGAGTTAAGGTTTTAGAAAGGTAACTAGTAACTGTAACTAATTACTTGTTTTCAGTAACTAGCCCTGGTCAGAGTGCATTTCGATGACGCATGAAGCCTCACTGGTGGAGCGTAGCACGTGACTGGCTGAAGACGTGGTTGGTGATTAAGTGCACAATTCGAAATATAATGAGCAGTGAGACACATTGCGAGGTCTGAGACAAGGTGTCTTCATTTTGAGCACTTCTGTCTTTTGGAATTTTGATTTGTGGTTTGTTTTTTATATTTCTACCTGGGATCATGGAGTCAGTAAGAACCATGGAGCCAGTTTATCACCCCTGCCGTGTTGGAAGTAATAAAAATAAGAGCCTAGCTGAGGAAACCAATAAATTGCATAGAATCGTGACTTTGATTCAATCTCCTATCCTGAATATCCACGAGGCGGCAGGCTACAGTAGAAAGAAAAAAATCTCCTTTTTAAATAGGCAGAAAAAACCCGGTTCAGGAAGGGTGGCCATCTGCCTCGACCGGCCAGAGCAGAGAGAACAGGAAAGACCTTTAAGCTAAAGTATAATACGGAGCATTTTGTCCGTCTTCTGCATCCTTTACATACAGTAAAGGTAATTTGGTTCTCTTAACAATAACCTGTAAGACTTTAGCATTGGACCAATAACCAGTGTCATCTCTAACTAGCTGAGATGCCTTCTGTCCCACTTCTAGGTGAAAGCAATTCTTCACATATGTGATGCAGTTAATAATTTAACCCTTTAATCCTGTATGAATCATAGCTGATACAATTTCTCAGACCTTTTGCATCACTTTATGGTAAAACATTGATCAAAAAAACCTCTTGAATGCAATCTCATACTTGTCTTCTGCCCCTTGGTGGACACCCTTTGCACTGTAATAATTTTGACATGTCACATGGTATAAACATAAATATAAAAAATACATTTGTTAATTATTTGTTTACATTTTGGTAAAGGGACAAATAAAGAGTTCAGATTAAAAAAAAAATTTAAAACATTTTTCTTGTGTTGGCCTTTAAGGTTGAACTCCTTTTTCAATAACCTTATATACCTCATGTTTTTACCTGTTGTTCTGTAACAGACTCAAACTAATTGACAAGTGACAAGATTTCCAACTCACTCAAATAAAAAAGAAAAAAAAAGAAAAAAAGAAAACAAAAATAATAAAAAACAATGCTATTGAACGTTAGATCAAGACGGTTTAATCAGACCTTTGATAGACACAAAATAACAGGAAAATGAACCACAAAGGAGTGTCATTGTCTTAATAGTTAAAATATTATTTGAGTTTTTCAGAACAGATAATTGTGAGAGAGGTTTATTACTTAAGACAACACAATGCAGTACCAGCTGAAGGCAGATTTATGGTCATGTGGCTACTGCGTAACTGCCGAGGTGCTGCATAGACCCACACAGGCACCTCTTCCAGACATGACGTGCAACGTGGAGGTACTCCCTTGTGATTGGTCAGTTTGGGTTCACGTGTTGCTGGATTTCTGGATCTTCTCGCTGAATTTGTGAGGTAACCACCATTTATAAAAACAATAACCAGTGGATCAAGTTGATTAAGAGGCTGATCAAATTCTTTCTTCGTTATCTTCCACAAGCTAATAAAGACACTGAACCATACTGGATGCCATTGTTGTCTTAAAATAGAAAATACCTACTGAACTGAAGTAAACCATCAAAAGAACTCCAACCTGGTGAGTTTGCCGGCCGATACCACCCTTGCTGCCACCTTCAGATTAGGAGGAGAAACTGCAACACGACATCAAACCAACGCGCACCCCCTATGCTCGAGTGCAAGAACAAACTCACCAGTGTCCGCTATGCCGTAACCAACTGCACGCAGACGCCGCGTGAGCCTAAATCCGCCTTTATTGTATGTGCCAGGGTCCCAGACAGCCCAAGGCAAGGCAAATTTATTTATATAGCACATTTCATGTACAAGACAATTCAAAGTGCTTTACCTAAAGCATTACAGAGTGCAAGAAGCAAGTGCTTTAAAAACTAGCCCAATTTAACCATTGATATCCCCAAACTCTGCTACAATATTTACCCCATTCGAAGCCTTCATTATGTCCACGTTTCAAAGAAACCAAGCTGTATTCTTGTTTCTCTTTGGTTAAAAGTCATTCTGTTCTGCACAAACTTTGCTGATGTGGTGAGAAAAATAAGCTATTTAATTTATAAAAACAGGTCCAAACAAGTTCTTCATGCTCTTGGCATTAAGAACACCCCCTCCTGTGCCTCCTGATCTGTCATCTACCACCTGGTCAAACAAAATACCATTTGAACACACTGGAAAGATGATATCATTTACAATATAGGCTTGGGCAAGAAGACACAATCTGTGCAGAACGCTGAAATTATGAAGAAATGTTTTCATGAAATGTGAGGAGATTATTGGAAATGTAAAGTTGGGGTCTGAACATGCTTCTGCAACCTTTCTGCATTGGGGCTTTGCAGGGTATGTCTACATGTCATAGCTTGTTGCTGACATTTGACCATATATGAAAGGATCGATGCTGCAGGCTGCTCTTTGCTATTGTTTGGTGGTGCTTTGCTTTTTAAATTAGATAAAGTAATGGAATGAAATCAAATATAAAATAATCAAGATGATTAGGTATTTTGATATGAAATCTCGTCTTGTAGCATAAGCTAACTTTAAACTAACCTGCATTTAACCAAAGTTTAGCATCATCTCAAAGGACAAAATGTTGCTAGGCTGTTTGGACAACTGCACTTCTGTCTATGTTAATAAAATACCTGTTTGTAACATGGATGACATAAACGGATATCTCTGTGAAGGTATAACATAGCATGTAGCCATTAGCTTTCTGGTGTCACAGCTACCTTCTTCCTTAGAGTACACTCATTCTCTACCCTGAACAAAAATGACAGCATTAAAAGTCCTGAAAATACCCACAGTGAATCCAGTCAATTTCTACTCTTGCGTATGCATCTATTATTGTAGATTCTAGGTTATTTTAATATTTAACTCAGACATTCAGTACTACAAGTAGCTAACAAGTCTGCAGACGATATCCAAATAAAAACTATTCGCAGTTTTGTCATCAACACCTCTGGTGTGCACAGATAGAGCCTTGGTGGTGCTGAAACACTTGCCCTTTGTCAGGGATCTCAGCCTCCTGCAGTCTCCTGCAATCCCCTGATCTGCCACAGCTGGTCCTGATCAGGTCATCTGCA
>JBAFTA010000009.1:3329827-3348620 GCA_036919975.1 Melanotaenia parkinsoni | reverse complement strand
CTCAGGGAAGCAGCTCTCTGCTGGCCTGGATGAAGCCATCAAGCAGCAAGGAGGATGAGGAGGAAGATGATGAAGGAAATGGTCAGAGCCAAGACCAGAGTCATGTTAACTGTTTAAGGCCTTTTAATAATGAATAAATAAGAATTCCTTATATTTCTATAGCGCTTTTCTAGACACTCTGTTGCACCAGACCCTGACACGGACACACCTGAAACGCATTACCTAGGTCAATCACCGGAATTCTGATGGCTTACACCTGCTACCAATCTGATTCAAGAACTACTTATACTCCAGCTGCACAGTCATTTGTTGTTGGATCTCGTTTCAACGCTGTTGGACTCTCCTAACCTTCCCTTCCCGGTCCCGACTACCTGCACTACTGATCATCCTCCAGAGACTTTCTATTCTCCGATCTCCATAGTAGGAACCTGCGGTACTACATCAGTTCCTGTAATAAATCTTGTTTTACCTTAATCTGTCTGTTCAGAGTCCTTCATAACACACTCAAAGCGCTTTACAATGATTGGGGGACCTCAGGTTTTAAAAAATGAACTCTTCCACAAATTTTATTGAAGCATGTTAAAGTGTCCACAATCTGGTACAAGCTATATTAGCCCAGTACATAATGTTGTAGTCCCACAAATATAAGTTGTTTCCATGTTAGGCCTTACAGATGCCACAATTATCTTGTATTTACCATCGTAGGCTAATAATGAAATGTTGACCATCACAAATACCCAATTAGAATTTGTCTGCAGAACACAGCTAGTGGTGAAGCATTGAAGTCAGACTATGGCGGTTGCAGACTGGTGTAGTCTTAGTGGTGTAATGCAGTGACTCTTGTTACTAAGCAGTCTTACTCAAAGGTGCATCACTCTATTCCAGGGGTCTCCAACTCTGGTCCTTGTGAGCTACTGTCCTGCAGTAGCTCACCGGAGTTGGAGATCCCTGCTCTATTCTCTCTACAGCAGACCATCTACCAGCATAGAAGATGAGGAAGATAGGGAGAGCAGTGTCAGATCAGTACCAGGTCCATGTACAGTAACATATTTCAATAGATTTGCAAGTACATAAAAGCCTTAAATGTGTTTGGTTTTTTTTCCCCACAATATAATTAAACATAGGTGGCGGTTCCATGTGCTCTGCAAAGCGCCCTTTCTTAAAAACTGAGCAACTGCCCCTAAAAATGTCTGGGCAGGCCCCAAAACAACACATAAATATTCGGCACAAACAAGATCTAATCAGAGTAAATGTAATTTCTTCCAACCTGGAACAACTAGCTCTGATCTATTCTCATGAAACTAAACCCTCATTTATGCTTCCCAAACATATGGAAAATGTACATCCACGTCACTGTCTATGCATCCTTTCCATTACTCTGGTTGTTTGGCCTTACAGCCAACACAGGTCAGAGTTCCTGTCCATGTCGTAACATCAGTTTCAGAAAGCAGCAAACAGACAATAGAGAGATAATGATAATGTTCATTCTCAGAAAGGTGGTGTGTGTGGCTATTAAATACATCGCAGCTTCTTCTTTGTTCCATTTGCTGATAACATGTGAGGTATAAATTGCCCCCATGATTTCCGGTGGTACTGCTCTGTTTTCCATGTCTAGGTATGATCCACAAGCTCTCTAAAAATATTATGAAATACTTTACAAATGTATGCATAGGATGGACAGAAGGCTCCGTCCGTATGTATTCGGGTATTTACGTTGAGCATAAATGAGCCCTACTGAAACAAAATGTCAACAACAGTGACAAAGAGAAAAGAAAAGTCAACATGTGGACACATCTCACATTTGGCGTAAAGCAAATGCTTCATAAACCAAGTGGAATGACAGTCAATGACGGAAACACAGCAAAACTGAAGCAACCATCCTGGAATCAAAGCTAAGCATGCTAAAGCTAATGACAGCAGCCAACCACTGACAGCTGATTCACACGTCTGTCATTTAGCAGTGGTATGTGGTAACAGGTTTCTTTCTGTTTCTGGAGCTATGGCCTGGTGCTTGATGCAGTTTTGCGACATTCTTGCTTAGAGGGTTAACATTACTAATTAGCTCGGCATAGTTTAAAAAATGTAAAAGGTGTAACAAAAAAGAATTTTTTATTTATTTATTTTTTCATTTACATCAACATCGCCTGTAACAACGTTCTCTAACAGCGTTCCATACTAGTAAATACTCGGTTTTACAATGTGTACTTTCTCCATAAAAGCTAATGAGCTCTTTCTCTTCCAGAGCAAAAGCCAACAACAGGAAAAAGTCAGAGGCTTCAGACAGGCCTGATGACCAACCGTCAACTGTGTAACAGACCTTTAAAAAAGTTTCTCATAATAAGCAGACCTGGCAACTGTGAAGCTGGAGGTATGTGCTGTAAGACACCAGTGTGTTACAACTGGAAAATTCTTACATAATAGTTGTTTTTTCTTATCCTGGTTTTCAGTTTATCAGTTTTCAGTATCCTCACTGTGCTGTTCCAAGGTGCATCATCCTGTACGCCTACTCCCGATTATTTTCCATCATTCCCACATTCTTCTCTCATCCATGTGTATTATCTGTGTGTATAAATTACTCCACACATTTGCAGTCTTCGTCTCTCACTCTGCAGAACTACCAGATTGATTTCTGTATGACTGACAGAGCTTTCATGCAGGAAATAATAAATCAAAGACATCTGAGTAGGTTGTTTTTTGTTTGTTTGTTAGTTTTTTTTATGAAGACTCACCTCAGAAATATCAATGTATGTGAGTGTGGCCAGATGCAATGAATAATCATAGTAGTATGATTAAGATGCGTACATGTCTACAAATGTGAGGAGGGCTGGTATACTTCACATAGCTTAATGTATCAAGTGCTTACTCAAAATATGACCTTATTCAGGTGAAGGTGATCAAATGGCAGCTTCTGATCCATAATCAGATTACTATCAGAATATTTCTGTGCATATAACCATTTTCATTTACAAATTAAGCGGAAAAAATCTACGACTACTGATTGTTCTTTAATCGTCGATCCAGCACTAAGTGTCCAAATACTTGCAAAACATCAGTGGCTCTAGTCCAGGGCTCTGCAACCTGGTTGGTTGGTTCTCGGGACTTTCCACAGTGGCTAAAAATGCTAATGAACTAACTCAGATTCCTAAAAATAGATAAAATAACAACTGCAGGTTTTTAGCAATTTTTCAGTTTTTTCATGGAGTACTTGCATTAAATTTCCACTACATAATGAAACTAAAGGTAACAGTTATGTTTTTTATCTACTTTTCTTGTCATTAGGTTGGATTTATGGACTTTTTTTAAAGAATATTTTTAACAAATATCTACATCCCACAGAAGAAAGTCTGTCTATCTTCTTTATTTGTTTTTCTTTATTTTAAAATCTAAAAATAGAAATAAAAATGTAATAAAAATAATATAATGACAAAAAATGATAACATTTATCCTACAGTAGATAAAAATTATAAGTTTTCGTTTTTCAAAAAGTCTCGTAACATTTGTGTTTTTTTTTTTGTTTTTTTTTGGTTGGAGAGCCCTCCTCTAGACTAATAATATGTAATCAATGTGATGTTTATGCTATGTACAGTATCTCACATAAGTGAATACACCCCTCATATTTTTGCAAATATTTTAGTATATTTTTTCATGTGATAACACTATATAATTGAAAATGTATTGTACAGAATATCAAATTATGGAAACTAAACTTTGATATTCTGTATGTCAAAGTTAAATTTATATAGAGTTAACTCATGAAAAGATGTACTAAAATATTTGCAAAAATGTGAGGGGTGCACTCACTTATGTGAGATACTGTATTTTCCACTCAAAGTTCATGTGATGGGTGTAGCCTCCAGGCTAATTCACAAAGTTGGAATTATTAAATCAAAATTTGCAAGCAGCCATTCATTAGAGAGAAGAATAAAAATGAAAAAAAAAAACATATTTTGCATGTTTTTTTAATTGCAACTGAAAACTGAATGACATAATAATGTTTAATATGTGTGGATTACCTCTAGATGCCACACAATTTTGATACTAATAAGGCACACCAGAAAAAAAAAAAAACAAGAATGAAAATGTAGTGCATGTTGAAATGTCCTCTAAGACCTCAAAAATGAACATTTGTTATTTCCACATGTATCTACTTTACAGTGTTTATCTCAGCTGATCTGTGTGGTCTCATTTCCTCTCTGCCAAGGAGGCAATGTTTCCTCGACTCAAACAGGTGATTGAATAATTGAACAAATCAGTTGGTTAACTGTAGCAGCATGACTGTAAGAGCACAGAGGACACAGTTTTCGAGCCGAACACATAAACTCACTGTACTGCTGCAGTTTCTCAGTGTACTCCAGCTCCGACCCGCTGCGCTGCTTCCTGTAAACAAGCAGCACATGAACAGAATCACATAAACAGTCTTGGCTCTTCCCAAGTACAGCAAATCAGACTAATAACTGACTCCAGTATCAGTATCCGACAGGCCGTGGAACTGCAGCGCAGTTTATCTGTTGAAGAGGTCTTCTTTTGAGTTAAAGCAGCTATAGCATACGCAGGCTATAAAACTATGTCAAAATTAAATAACGGTCTTTGTTCAAAGTCTAAGTAAAGTGAAACATGTATTTCAGGTTTTCTATGAACACTTACTTAAGGCATACAACAGAGATGACCACCAAGGCTACAATGACCACCAGGCCTGCAGACGCTGAGCCGATGATGAGAGGCAGCTGGTCCTGCACTGATTTCTGAGGGTCACCTGAGCGGTAACACACAGAGGCAAATGAATAAATAACAGAGGAAAGATTAAAGGGCAGCTTGTGCTGCATGTGTAATGGCCACCAATTAAGGTGGCCATAAAAACTATTAAGCCTGAACCTTCATTAAGAAAACTATGGCAGCAGATCATCAAGTCTGCAAGAAGCAGGAGAGAATTTATCCATACTGTGTAAGCTGGTGCTGAAGTCCATGGGGTTGCTGTAGCGTCCATATCCTGCAACAGTACGAGCTCTGACCTGCACCACATAAGGTGTGGCTGCCCTTAACCCTTCCACCTTGGCAGAGCTGTGCTGAGATGTTACGGTGTGAGACATCCCCTGGCCCTGACATAAAGCAAAAGATTATTAAAACGCAGCTGTGCTGCTATGTCTACAGTTTTTCACGTTAGAGGATCCCTTCCTGTGGTCCTCGGTTAGGAATACAGAACAATAAAAAAGGACAGAACACAGTTATCCATTTAAAAATGAAATGTTATATTTATGATTCATGTTAACATGTTTCTGCTCTGCCTTAACACACCTGTAGTTTCCTTTAGAGCATGGATGTCATGTTACAGTGCTCACGTTCTACTATCTTGGAGTATTTAGGTATTTTCTTGCTTAATGGGTCATTAACAAGCTGTTCAAGAGATCTATTGGTTTGAATCAGCTATGTTGAATAAGGGGAACATCTATAACCTGCAGGACAGTGACTCTCAAAGGCTGCAATCTGACATCTCTGCTGGAGAGAATGTGAATTTCAAGTCATGCATTAGTATATTATATTTCCTCTTGTCCTAGAGCCAAAACTTACAGACGGCACTTACATGCTTAAACTGTGGGCTCAGTTTCAGCATATCACATTTTTAATGGATTTAAGTATTTAAACGCTTCTTCATTATCAATATACTGACTCAAAAAACCCACTACACATGACTACATAAAACAAAGACATCACTAAATGCATTTGGAAGTATTTTAATTAGTTTACCTCAATAAATAATTAGACAGAAAATGGAGGTTGGATTTCAGGACAGATTGCATTTTCATTTTCAATACTGGCTTGTTATTTAGCAGATCTTGCATTTAGCAGTTAATTTAGCATAATTATTCCCAATAAGGCCCTTTTTTCTTTTTCCATCTTTTCCCGTTTCTGCTCAATTTGGTAGTTTAGCCAAAACAAACACTCACAGGGCAACAACTGTATTAAAACTAAGATAATAGAAGGGCATTCAAAACAAGATGTTTTCCATTCCAGCATGTAACAAGGCATAACTTTACCATCACATTCTCTATAATGTAGCATTTCACAGCTGTACATGACTGGAGCTAAATTAGCTTAAGATAGCTAATAAGCGAGTTTGCTCTTTAGCTAACTTTAGCTGTGCAGCTAATTACTTCTAGTATTTTCTCTGCTGTTACATTTCATTTTATTAACTGCTTGCATAGGGGAACTGTTACTAGTGGTAACGGATCTGTGGTTTGTGTTTGGTACAAACAAAATCTCACCAGACAACAAATGTTTTAAACGACTGCAATGGAAAAGCACTCCTTACAAGATGGCTCCGAATTTGTCATGTAACAACGCATAACTTAGCTTCACATTCTCTATAATGTAGCATAAGCATTAGCGTGGTACTGTGGCTAAAATAGCTTTCTTCTACTTTTTAGCTAACTTTAGGTTTACAGCTAATTACATCTATCAATATTAAGTCTACTGGTACAGGTAATTGTATTAGCTGCTAGCATACTGTGATTGTTACGTCACCAAAACGTGGTTTGTGTTTAGCACTGCTGAGCTAACCTTAGAGAACGGGTATTTTCTGTGCACAATTTACGCTGAAGTTTTATCCATGAGTGAAATTAATGAAATACACACTTTTAATTAATCTGCACTCAAAAGTTTTAGCTTTTGATCTGATATTAACCATAGCTTATGATGGTTAAAGTTTGTGATGTTAGGTAATTCCTAACAGGAAAAAAAATTTATTCACATTGAAATACTCATAACGTCAATGTTTAAGGCAGCTTCTTATGACAAAATGACACTGTGGAACAAATTTTAAAAAACAGCCATCTTTAGAAATGCTAATCAGATTTCAACTGGACTATACAGTATTTTCCTTCAGTTTAAATCAAAGAAACAAACTTAAAGGCTATTTAACATGCTAACCAAAACACTGTCCAGTAGTAAGTTCATTACAGTTGAAATTTTAATACGTGCTTGGCTTATTAAAGAAGAAAAATCTACTCTTTGGTAAACATTTTGATTAGTGATTTATTCAGTTCTTAATCAGAAAAGTGAAGCCTATGCAATTTAAATCTTTGAGTTATTCAGAAAAACTCAAACCTGGCTGGACTTGTGCCACAATTTAGCATGTATTCAAAATATATACAAACTGCTATGTTTGCTATGTATGTGCTATGTTCAGACGGAGGTTTAAATTATAGAGATATAATGTCAAAATGAAATACTTGTGAAATTGGCTGTTCTTCTGTTTGTAGAGCCTAATAAATTGTTAAATTAAAGTTCGTGGACCCAATGCAGACCCTTGTAGCAGTGCTAGTGATGCAATACGCACATCCTATCAGCTAATGAGTCTGACAGCAAGTATTTTGCAACGTTTAAAACCCACAGTCACCCAAATCCATAAGAGTTAAATCTGCATCCATTTCTCTGCAAGCGTGACATACATGCAAAAGTTAAATCTTACCCTCTCCTGGTATTTAATCTCATAGTCGAGGATGACCCCATTAGGTTTCTCCGGAGGCAGCCATGACAGGCTGAGAGTGTCAGAGGTGGAGCGCATCAGATGAACCGTGGGCACAGCTGACGGTGCTGCAGATGAACATCAGAAAGGGCAGTTTATTATAATCAATTGGCAAGATTTTCTCTTTTAAAATCACAAATAATCCCAGTGAGAAAATTATTATTAAAAATTCCCCAGCTGGAACGATTTAAGAACAACACAAATGATTCACCTTCACTGCTCTGCGGTTTATTGATTGATGAGGCTTGAAAGTGACTCGGTTGACAGTCACTGTGCCGGGTACATAAACTGCAGGAAGGTGGATTAAGTGCCGGTTAACTGGGAGAGTAATTGCAGTCTGTGCATGGCGCTGAGCAGTTTGGCTGATGATGACGTTGCATATATTAGGTGGTGATGTTGAGCAGTGACATTGTCATTGATGTATGATAAGAAGGCTGCTTAGTCGGCTGAGTGCTGACAGTGGAGATATAAAGGAGAATTTATCTGCCTTTCCTGTAACTCTCAGAAAAGCAGATTTCTAGCTAACATTTGTCCATCTGTCGCTCTCAATGAAATGTCGCTCAATGTCGCTCTTCAGCAGCGTTTACTTTTTTGTGTTAGAACCTTAAAACTCATTAAGAGACTCATTGACATGGACTGAATGTAGGCTCTACTAACTAGCATGTTCCAACGTAATGTAAAGAGCTATTGATCGGTGCTGCTCTTTGAATTAACTTGTGGACAAATCCAATGTCATTGGCATATCTACTAACCAGCCTGGTTGGTGGTGATGTTGACTGTGGAGTAACTGGGAGAGGTGGGGTTTTTCCCAGAGACCCCATTGACAGCCTGGACCTCAAAGCTGTAGCGGGTGTGAGCCTGGAGGTTCCTCACCACCACCTTCCTCTGCCGCAGCCCAAGCCTACGCGGGGCGATGTCCACGTTATCATCGCAGCGTGTGCACGGGCTGCGGTCGCGCAGGCACTTCTTACACACCACGTTGTAGACGAGGTCGCTCCGCCCACCCGTGTCCTCAGGCTCCTCCCACTCCAAGGACAGTGAGGTCTCGTTCACGCTGGATATAACATTGCGAGGCGCTGAGGGGATCGCTGGAAAAACACAGACATGCATGTAGGTGTTTGAAGAAGGTGGGCAGGCAGAGTGTAAAAAAACACACAAGTGAGGCTTTAGTCATGCTCCCTGCGCTGGCATTATCTTCCCTGATGGGGAAAGAAACAGTTTAATATCTTTTTAAGAAGATGAAGGAGATGGGTAATATGTAATCCTATATTGTTTATGCATTATTTAGCATGCTAAATTACCTGGCATGGCTTAAATAAGCTCTAAGAAGTGAGGAACATGCAGGAAAACAGCATTACAGATACAATGAATACAACTTCTTGTACACAAGCTAAGCCCTGATGTTGCTACTGTAAAGTTGGGTAATCTATTCATGACATACATTCTTGTTTATGAGTCAGTCTATGCAGCTAGGATAGGAACATGAGTTTTATAACTTGTACACATGTTTTGGAACTTGTATACTCAAACTTTTAAATGGTGAGTCGGACAGGTATAAACTTGGATAGGGACATAAATGTTTAAACTTGTACGTCCTGTTTTTTATGAATGAATGAAATCTTCATGTCTGAAAGTACAAGTCAGTTTTACGAATCATAAAATACAAGTAAATTTCATGAGTCTAAAAATACAAGTCAAAACATATTTAACTTGTCAAAAAATGCAAGTGAATCTGATTGCTTAAGGATTGGTTAAGGATTAGAGAAGGAATGGTTTCTGAGCAGGAATGTAAAATGCTTTGTATTTGTAATACACACATGTATTTTCAGACTTTTATTTGTAGACTTGTAAATTTTACTTGTATTTCTAACTTGTTAAATATACCTTTGCATTTCCTTACTTGTAAAATGTACTTGTATTTTCTGACATGTATTTTGAGACTGGTAGAATTAATCTGAGGGGGGGTAGATCTGATCTAAACCTGTACCTGGTACAAAACTCATGTTCTTATCCTAGCTCCATTTCAGTCCAAGTCAAGACTGGTATTTTTCAGTTACTACAGCATCTAAACATCTCAGTTTCTTGCAGCAGTAAGTCTAACCTGAAGAAAAAGGGAATTCTCTCAGGCCATCATCTCTTGACAGCTAAAACTAAAACTAAAATAAAAAAAGCCTTTCCACAGAGTTCAGCTCCTCAGCCCTGAGCTGGGTTTCATTCGCTCTATCTTTTCTAATTAGGCAGACGGAGTTCAGAGTGGAGGCTCCTCTAATTGGACACCCATCTAAGACCCACGCTGAGTCCAAGCTGCCGTTCATCGAGAGGCTGAGCCGCTCTTGTTCAACACACAGCCTCAAACACAAAAGCTTAGGCTGCCCGGCATGAGCTCTGACAGACCGCAGAGACAGCGCTGTCAGGCTTAGGTGTTTATGTGTGTTTGCATGTTTAGGCGAAGGTGGTGCTTGTGTCCCTGACCGCCTGTCTGAGTGCGCTGGTCAGTGTCAGAGTCCACAGTGTTCCTGTGACGATTATCTGGGAAAGACAGTTGCGAGCCGTGTGTGTCATTTAACATGGCGAAAGGCCCCCGGGGCTTGACTTTACACGGTCAAAGCAGCACATGTCGCTCTAAATCAGCGCCACCGAAGGGACTTCTGTCTAGAATAAGCAAAGGCAGGATGGTCAGCACCAGAGGAGGCAGAGCAGTTACCAGCAAATACATAGTTTCCGTTTAAAATATTCCCATATGGACCTATCAAGGTTATTCTGTAATTATTTATGGAGGAAAAAACCTTTTTTGACTAACAACACTGTATGTAGTGGCTTTAGGAGGCTTCACAATTACATAATATCTGCAGTGTGGTTGTTGCAATGATAAAATTTCAATACCAACACTCAGGAAAATACACTCAATACCAGATGGAAAAAAGACAAAAACAATGCTGCCACTATGCTATAGTTTTGTTTGAATGCAGACTTACTGATGAAAATATTAATAGCCGCCCTGCTTTTAATTTATTACTAAAACTGGAACTAAAGCTCCGTCATCACCATCACTGCTGCATGCAGGTAAAACCTTATTATTTGCACCTGTCATCAAATTTTAGGGATTTGATTTTAGGAGTTAGTATATTGTTTTAATGTTATTTCATTGGTTTTATTTTGGTTAAAAGTTTATTCGACTTGTATTTCCTGGTTGACTTCTATAGTACTTATTGTTGAACATAATATATTTATTTATTCTGATTATTGACGTGCAGTCATCCATGTGGCTGCCTGGTGATACCTGTCTGTTTGTTTTGTGTGGTTGTTATCTGTTGTACTGTGATTGTAGCACAGCTACAACGTTGTCCATAATAATTAAATGAACATGAAAATGAAAAGACGTCTGATCGGAGGACGGATCTTAGGACTGGATACACGTGTGATTTATGAAACGTTGATATCTGACCGATCCCAGCGTAGGAGTGATTGGGCCTTAAATAAATTCAGTGGCTGAAATTCACTGTCATTTCCATGTCACGCCCTTAATTATTCGTGGTCCAGAGGCCTCGCCCAGTGAGGCCAAACCATGGAGAGGAGACGTTCTGCCAGAAAAAATAAATAAAATTTCTGGAGGTTGAGATCAAACCCTCACTTGTGAGATGGGAAAGAATAAAGAGCTGCTGTTTGGCAGCCTGAAAACCAGAGTCAAAAACGCTGCATGGAAGAGGATCACAGGGGCAGACGGTAGCCTCGCCATTTTGAACCGACTCCGGCTGAGGTATGAATAAAATTCTCAGTAAGTAGATATGCCTGTGATTAATTAGATCTTAATGTGGATAATAGCCCGTGCCTGGTAACTGAAAGTCGCAATTCTTTTGCTTTGTGCACTTGAAAATAATAAACCTTAAAAAACAATAAATAAAACTTTTTCAAACTGCTAAATATTGTGTTTAAGTTTTATTGTTATATGAAACCACGTTTTAGAGCCTACAAAAGAGAAAACTAGTAGCCTATAGCATTTTCACCTGTCCAGTAAAGAACTACTTCACCTACTGATTAAATAGAAGAACACTTATAAAACTTTAAGGCTTAGACTACATTACTTGTTAGAAAAGATGGATCAGCTCCTGTCTCCTCTGTGGAGGCTGTGCTGGGATCGGTTCTCTGGGTATCTGGCTGCTCCGGGGCATCAAAAGCCTCCATTAGCCAGAGCACGGCGTGCAGGAATGCACAGGACAAGATTATGTTGCAGACTTTCTCCGGAGAGTACAGAAGCATCCTCCAGCTGGTCTGAGACACATCCACCTACCCTTCAGCAACCCGAAGCAGCCTCCACCGTGCACATGTGCACGTGGGTGCATGTTGAACCTGCGCTCCTGCTCGGTGGCAGGGTTTGCTAGTGGAGTGATGAGATGCTTTGTTTGTAAACACAGATCTCTGTTTGTATTTATCATTATTTCAAATTGTAGTGTACAATGGTTTATGGGCCTATTAAATTATATTATTATATTATTATTGTCATGTGTGTGTTTAGGCTGGTTACGATATTTATTTTCCCAAATAATTTCTTGAGTCCATCGGTGTGAGCTCCAAGCTATTTTATTTTATTCATTTTATATGCTATTTGTTTTTTGTTTTGTATTTTTCATTCTGAGTACTAAATATGTGTCTGTTTATGCTTAGTTGACGGTTTGTGACACGATCTCAGACCTGACGCGAGATTTGATCGTATCCCACTCTCACGTTCAAGTTAATTAACGCAGAGCTTGGCATAGAAATGGTCGTGTGCACCGATTTCCGTCGTACTTTATTTGATAAATGAGGGCCCATGTGTTCAGCTGCCAACGAGGGGCGGGACTATGGCAATGCTAACATTCATATTGAAACAAATGACTATCCTATCTGAAATTATTTTATTATCTACAAGTCTGAGTATGGATTTCTTTATTCACAGCTCTGAAGTTTCCTTCAAGCAATCATAAAGCTGCTGCTTTGCCCTCCTGATCAGCTGACCAATCAGAGCGTCTAATCAAAGTCCTAAAGAAACAAAACAAACAAAAAGGAGCGTCTCAGAAAAAACACTGAACTGGAAGAGCAGAGATTCAATGACATGACTTCCTGAATACAAAGTGCTGGTCAGACAAACCAACAAGGCTGATGTTTTGAGAAGATGTGAAATGTCTGATGTGTTTACTGTTTTGATGTGAGTTCATGAACTAGAGACCTTAAAGTTGAGATATGTGATGTGATGCACCCTTATATATTCTCCTAGAAAGGTTTAAGCTTTTCATTAGAGAACAACCTTCCAGTTCAGTTCCCTGACATCTCAAACTACCAGATACTTCAGATGAGCTTCTAAGCAGCAAAGCAAATGAAAACATGGAGAGACTTTGAGCTCTACAACTTCTTTATGTGTGGAAGGATGATTAAGACCCTGCATTCTTTCTGCTCCTGTAGGTGCACATTTTGGTGTTTTTATAGCATCATTGCTACATGTGTTTGATGTAAACAAACCACAACCGAATGTTCCACTCTGTCATGGCCTAGATTCTCTGTAGGGGCCCAGTCTACATTGAAAGATTGCTAAGAAGTCCTGGTGAATGAAGCTAAAACATTAGCTCATGTTAAAATTTACTACAATTTACTCAATTTACTACAATCTTGACGAGTAAAACAATCAATAAAACATTAATTTAGCTGCAGCATAGCAGAAGCTAACAGAGAAAGATCCTACCCATCTGAAGTAAAGGGATGTTCACACCATTATCAAAACTCTTGACATGATTTGACTCAACTCCTTTTGATCTTAAAATGTTTGAAAACCAGTTTTCCTAAAGGCATGTCATTAAATTATTAACTCACTCTCCTTTTTGTATGACTTCATGAGTAACCCTGATGTAAACTGGGTCAGTTTCATGATTTAAACAAATGAAACGGATATAAAAGGACAAACATGTAATGAATTTTCCATCTATAAAGAACACATTTGCTACACACACCAGTACACCACTGCAGTATCACAGGCTGCAATTTCATCACAGTAATTTTAGGGTCCTTATTTTCAATATTACTTTCTGTGGTTTTTGCCAATCACAGATATTCAGTTCAGATCAACGCTTTACTTATCCCCGAAGGGCAACTTAAAAGGCACGAGCAGCAGCATCATTAAAAGGACAGACAGAACATCCAACAACATAAGGACATACACAGTGCTAAGAGCATACCGAAAAGGCTAAAATCAGAATACAATCATGTCAGCGGCTGTAAATGTCATAAAGCTCAGTGCAGTGCAAATGAGTTACTTCATGTTTCTAAAACAACTTTACATAAGATTCCAACCTGAAGACTCTGCATTTCTGACTTAATTTTGATAGCACGCTGATATTTATAATGTAAGACCCTGGAGCTGTAATTACCAAGGCTAAAAACTGCACTTCACAGCTTCTTTTCTGGTTTTGCTTTACTTTACGACACCTCATCACACACCAGCAATTGGATATCAACACACTGCACATTTTAAACGGGCACCACGGCTGATTCAGCAAAGAAGCGTAAGAAGACTTTATTGGAAGAAAAGAAGAAAAGAAACAGAGAAAAGGACAGAGTAAGATATAATACAAGAGTCAACGTCAGACTGACTTTTACTGGCTGGAGAGAGCTCAGAGAAGAGACAGGATGCAAGACGGTTAAATTAGCCATCATTAGGTGGTGCCACAGGGGGAGTTAGGGTAATAGCCAAAGCAAGGTTGACATTCTCTCACAGAATACAGTGTCAGCAAGATTACTCTTGTTAATTTGTGTTCCTATGTAGTAGCTATTGAGATAAATGAGGGTCCTGAAATATATAAAAATATATAATACAGCTGAAATCCCCTAATCACACAAGCTGTGGTCTACAATGAGCTAGCTTGACCTTCATAGTACACAGCCAAACATAACATCACGTAAATACCAACAATTCCAACAATGCAACAATATACAGTAAAAGGAAGTAAAGCAAGGCAAGGCATATGAACCTTTTTCAGTAGACACCTCAAACAAAATTAGCATATGCTCTATAATGTATGTTTGACACCTGCTGAGTCATCTCCAGCAGCAGCATTGAGTAAGGCTAGTTAGCGTTAGCTGTTTCCCTCCCATATGTCCAACTGCTGTGACTGCAAACAAACTTCTCGCAACCACAGCACTCGATGTATCACTCTGAATCACAACACAGAAAACAGTCCTCAAAGCACTAACATTCACCCGCTGATATTACATATTATTTTTAGCACCACACGTATACGTTCCCATGAAGCAAAAATATTGTCAATAAAAACTCCCAAATTTGACTAGATGTGGGAAAACTTGTGAAGTGATAGCTATTAAGACAGAAATAAAACCATTTTTATGTTATCAAACCCCTTTCTATCATTTAAGATGCAACAAAGTTTGAAAAATAGGAATAGGAGGATGACTTACTGGTGCAGGGGGAGTCTGGAGGGTCACTGTCAGCACGGTAGAAACCATTCTGGCAGGGACAAATATTGGCTCCTCGTGCACTGGTGCGACTGTTGGGCAGGCAGGGAGCACATGATCCCTCTCCGAATTTGGATTTGAAGGTCCCAGGGATGCAAGCTGGATGAGTGGGAGAGAAAACAAAAGAGACAATAAGAGAAAAAAAAGAAAAAGGAGGAAAAACAATTCTTATCTAAAAGACCAGCAGCTGTCACATCTGCCACAGAGCGAAAAACTGACTGTGAAGTACCTGCGAAACTCAATATTTATGGAGAAAATGTTCATATATGCGAGCGAAACAGTGAGCACTTGAGCGTAAGGGCTTATCTATACATTTGCATCTGCTCTTTCAATTTCAGCCTCTCTGCTGAGGTGACATTAATCTCCCTAAACAGCGAGCCGCGATGACAGCAAAGTTTCATGTTGAAGGGGAGGAAAAGGAGGATAAAGATGAAGACCGACCGCTGACGGGAGATTGCTGTTGTCAAACAAACAAGGATGGAGAATGCGTCTGAGAAAAGGGATACACCCTAAACCCATCAATCAGTGTCTGTTCAGTCTTCAGTTTTCTAAACCAGACTGCTGAATACAAACAAGGCATCCACATGCATGCAGAATAGCTCCATAATAAGCCAATAAATCAACCCAAATGAAGGGACATCACAGTAGACGTGAATTAGCTGAGCAGAGTTATGAGAAAAGTATACAGTCTCGGCAAATGTGTCCGTGAGATTCATTTGAATTCCTAAGTGCCAGGCTGAAGGTTGGCTGATATCAAGTCTTAAGGATAAATCGGCATAATCCCAGACCAAAGAAGGATGCAGATAAAGGGGATTAGAAGCAAAAAGGTCTGGATATATCTGCCTCCAGAACCACGTCTTTTTACTGTTTGCCACATTCCTAACTGGTGGTGTAAAAGTGTGGTCCCTAGCAAACATCTGTCCTGTCAGCATGACGGCTCGTAAAGCGCAGCCTGAGGGAGATGGGAGAGCATGATTAAGTTGTTAGGCTAAGTGGTCTGTTAGTGTGAACTCCAGCTCCACCCAAATTCCTAACAAGGGTGGTAGAAGAATCCGTACGGCTAATGCTGCTGCAGAGATGAAAATGCAGAGTTTTTTTTTCCAATCATAATACCTTCCTACTCATCACCTTCGGGCTTGACACTTTCTGATGTATTTTTTTTCCCACTCAAACACCGCATCATCATTTTCCTTTGTTTGTTTTCCTCACTTCTTCACAAGAGGCTGCTGAATCACCCCTCTGTCTTGTTTTAATCCATTAACCTCCTTAGAGGGCACAGTGATTTTCCTGTCCTTTTTTTATCCTCTATTTCTCCATCCATTGTCTCTCTCCTCCTCTTCCTTTCTCTCGCTCTCTCTCTCTCTCTCTCTCGCTCTCTCTCTCTCTCTCTCTCTCTGTCATCATGCAGTGTTTGGCTGCGAGCGAGCGGCCAGACTGAGGTAAGAAATGAAATGTCTGAGTGATTAATGTTAGTGTGGCAGTGTTGGCTCACGTTGGTCTGAATGGTGTTAATGAGTGTGGCCGCCTGTAGATTAACTAACGGGAGGCTGCGGAGGAAATTACACTTCCTCATCACAAGCTCTGGCTGAGGCCCTGGAGAGCTTTGGCGGCAAGCTTTTAACCTTGAGCAGCCAAATGGCAACGAATGAGCTCTCCAGCGGATGTTCGACACTATTTCTCACATCCAGGTGAAAGGAAGGCTTCGCTTGTCTGTCTTTGACTTCCAGCAGCCTCCCTCCATTTTCATCCATCTCCTTTTAGCAGCTGTTTCTGGCAATTCACGCCTTCTAACTGGAGCAATCTCTCTTTCTCTGTTAATATCTCGCTCTTTTCTGGTCTTCATCTCTCCATTTTTTTTATCTGCATTTTCCTCCCGTACATCTATTGGCTCTCTGTTTTGTGCCTTCCCGCTATCTTCCTCTCCCTCCTGTCCTGCTCGCACAGTATTTGTATGCTGCTCCTCTCTGCAACACCTCATTAATTCATACTCTCCTCCACCCTCCTTCACCCCCACCCCCCCTTTTCAGAAGCCACACAATAAATGCAGAGAAGAGGCCACAGGCTGAGGTGACTTGCACTGAGCATATAAAGGAGCTTTGGTTGAATAAAAGTCAAAACATCTGTTAAGTACACATACCCTGGCACTGTGTGCTGTCCGCAGAGGGTTCATAGCCAGCGATGCAGGTGCACGAGCCCACGGGTACCATCCACTCGCCATCCCCATTGCAGTACAGTTTCAGAGGGACAGATACCTCCATGGCGTTGGTCACGCAGGCCCCTGGAGCGATCACCAAGGAGGTGGCCTCTGCCCCTGTGGCGGTCTCTGGGAAGACAGCGAAGTTGGCAATGGTGGTGGAGCACTTCTTGAAGAAAACCCTGACCGAGATGAGAGACATGCAGGCTCCCAGGTCCTGGAAGGCCAAGTAGAAGCCCGACTTGGAGAGGGGGCCAAAGCTGCGTACTTTGGTGTTGATCCTGCCTGCCTCCAGCAGAGAAAAACTCTCGTCCGGAGCAATAGTATCCACCTTCACATAAGGGTTCTCCCTCCACAGAGGGCTGGTGTCTGTAGCTGTGTCCCCCTCGGACTCGTAGTAAAACAGGTTAAAGGTCTCCTTGCAGGAGCCGGGGATGTTGGGAATGCTTGCACAATCACGGACAGAGAACTTGAGCTCCACGTAGACGCGAAGCACACCCCTGCGGGGGATGAAGTCCGTCCTCAGCCAGTTATTCTGGTTGGGTTGCCGGACGTTACACACCTGGTAGGTTCTGATTGGGCTCATAGAGTCATCATAGCCACTGACCTCCTCCCACTGTGGAAACAAGCAGAGATTTGTAGGAAACAAGCTGTAAGCATCACATGTAACAGACGACAAATGAAGACAATGCAACATTTCTAACATGTGGATATTAACCAGTGCAAACAGTTTAAAACAGAGCTGTAGTGCATGCTATGAGCAAATTTCAAAATACAACACATGCACTCTTACACATTTACCTGTGGTCTGTGAGCAATAATTTACAGTTAAAACATTTCTAATTCCACAAATCATTCAGAAAATTCCAATGAGTATGGCCTTTTAATAGATAACAGTTTCCCATTAAGAGAAATTTCACGCATTACGACTCAGTCCACAAGCTGAAAGTCTGCAAAAAGGAATGTTTTCCTGCTGTGATCACGCCAAATGTGTCGGTTATGGAGCTTTATCAAAGTAGCTAGACCCACCTTTAGAGAGCATCGTTGCACATCTATATTTGCTGCATAGCAATCAAAACAGCCTCAAGAGGAGATTTGCTTCTCTAAAACAAATTGCACCTTTTAAATGGAAACTTTCCCAATAGCTCCATTATGCATAGCCATCCAAACACAGAACTGTCAGTGTAATGGGACTATGCCAGCGAGTCAGAGTACTTCAGGTGATTTAGACTGTATGTACTATATATATTTATTCTCCCATGCCCAAACATTCAGGTATTTACATATATTGGTTCATAACCCTGCCAGACAGGAAGCTTCTTCAGCTTCCATGTCACTCTGGAAATTACTGTTTTAGAACTAAGATGAACATGACTTCAGATTTTTTTTTACCCCAGCTCAAAAGAATTGGAGAAGCTGTGTAAAATGTAGATTAAAAACAGAACACAATGATCATAATGATTCACTAAATGTTTTGTACTCGTGAAAGGTCTGCCCACGTCATAGGCACTAATGCAGCCCCATCCCATCAGAGATGCAGCTTTTCACCTGTCCACTGATAACAAGCTGGATGCTCCCTC
>JBAFTA010000009.1:3315769-3329727 GCA_036919975.1 Melanotaenia parkinsoni | reverse complement strand
ATTTTACAACACAATAATACAACATGATGAAATAGGTGGTTCTGTGCAGTTATAAATCAAACAGTTTGTTTTCACGCCTGTTTGGTTTTCAGGGTGAACTGTGTTTACAGACAGTGATTTCTGGAAGTCTTTCTGAGCCCATGCAGTGATTTCCAGTAGAAAGTCATGTCTGATTTTAATGTAGTGCTGCCTGAGGGCCTCAAAATCACCAGCATCCAGTTTTGACCTTGGCGTAGTCCCATGCGCACAGAGATTCCTCCTGATCCTCTCAATCTTTTGATGATATTATACACCATACATGGTGTGCATTTTTACTTTAAGAGACAATATTTCTGAAATTGTTCCACAATTTTTGTCTATCTTTAAACCCGAGAGACTCTGCCTCTCTGAGAAATGCATTTTATACCCAGTCGTGTTACTGACCTGTTGCCAGTAAGGGTATATCAGTTGTTTTTGATTCATTCCAGTTACTTTTCCAGCCTTTTGTTGCTCCTGTTCCAACTTTTTACAGACATGTTGCTGCCATCAGATTCAAAATGAGCTAATATTTTCCATGAAATGGTAAAATGTCTCCGTTTTAACATGCGATATGTTGTTATCTTGTATTGGGAATAAAATATGCGGTGATGAGATTTACAAATCATTGTACTCTTTTTATTTACATTTTACACTGCGTCCAAACTCCTTTGGAATTGGGGTTAAATAAAAACCGAGGAGGATGCAAAGCTCTGAAGTCGGAAGCCATGATAAATGTAGTCATTGGTCAATAAATTTAGTCCATTAGGAAATAACCTTGTGAAAAGTCAATCTTCTTTTTTTTCCCACTAATTCCCGGTTGGACTAAATGCTTCGTTTCCATAACAAATGACTGTCCCTGAAATTGATTATTTCAACTGGAGGAAGATAATGCATAACTCATCTCACGTCTCTCAGCTCCTGGGTAATTTATCCCCAAACGATGAGCCCAGGAGTCAGCATTAGACGCCGTAAATCACCAGCAACACGTTGATGCACTACCTGACAAATATGATAATTGCCGGCCCCCCGAACGTATTGGGCTTGTCAAGCGTGAGGAGAGGGGCTGCTTCGCCACTCCTGACATATGACTTCATGGATGCCAGGACATTCAGAGCCGGAGCCCTTGTAGGGAAGGAAAAAGAAAAAAACAGGGAGCTGCCGGAGATCGTTTCCATGGTAACCCACCATTTCCATTGACTGGCTTTGCGCTCACGTAGCGAAGACAAATTACACTGGCCTGGCATGGGGGAGGTCTGTCAGGCTGTTAGCCCTGAGGTCAAATTCATGTTGTTTTATTTTCTCACAGTTCCTACAGGGGGTATCAACTGAAAACCTTAATTTCTGCCTGTAATGCACTCCTGGGCCCAGATTACTAAAGACACGCCTTCAGTTACCAGTTTCTCTTTCCTGGGGAGGGACAAAAGTTAAAACCCACCTGATTGTCTTTACAAATTGCAAGGATTTTCCTTGTTTTTGTTTAAATTACAGATTATATGTCCCTTTCTCAGGACTTTTACCTGGTCCACACTCATGATTCTTTAAATTTCTTCCACATAATGTTACACTGTGCGTTTCTGCTTTAAAGTATCCAAAAAAGCAAACATTCACTGTGAAAACAAAGATATAAAACAGCAGGAGGTGTGCTGTTTGAGCCGGATTGAGCTCTATTAACAAGCAAATGGAACAAATGCTGCTAGAGAAAAAAAAAAAAACTGAACACACATGCACACTAACTCACCCCACTTTCTGGAAATGTGCTCCATGCCAGCTCTGTGGTAGCCCACCGACTGTCCATGAGGGTTTCTGTAAATTGAGAGGAGGAGGAAGGTACACAAAGTGGAGTTAAATGGTGTGAGGATGAAGATTACTGCAGGACCACACACATGATTCCCTCAGCTCAACAAAGGAAGGCAGGTATTCTCCCTCTATTTCATAACCTCCACCCACGTGCACTCAGATTTTGAAAGCACTGACAATCACAGCGTTATTTGTGATGCAGCCTAATTAAGGCACTGTGTGTATTTGTGTGTGTGTGTGTGCTGCACAAATGCACTCCTTTCAATATTCATTTGTGGAAATAAGAACAAAGCATCCTCCTAGATGCCTTCAGAGGGAGACATTCCATTAACTCTGACTGGTTCAGAGAGGTCGCATCAGCACAAGGAGCTTACTATCAGCAGAGAGGCATAAAAAGAAGAAGAAGAAGAGAAAATGGTGTCTCTAAGTTGACATTAGTCAGGCCTGAGTTAACAGATGTTTTCTTCTCCTGATGGTTTACGACTATGCATGAAGTTCGGGAGCCGGGATGGACATTCAGGTGTCACTTGGGTGCTGGTCTGATGAGTCCATCACGCCTCAGAGAGACTCGCCCCCTCTCCAGGTTCTCAGCTTACAGCTTCAGCCATGCTGGCTCCTACTGTTCTGTTTCTGTTTGCACGTAATCACCAAAACAATTACACTTTCTTGGTGGAGACTCAGTGACACGACGCCTGCTGTGCAGCATTTGCTCACAAGTTGTTGATAACATTGCAGGAGGAGGTTGCAAGAGGCCAAAACAAACAACGAGTCCTGTGCAGAACAACAGCAGTGCTCTTTGTTTGGCTTTGTTCTCGCAGCAGACTGAAGACTGTACTTACAGCACCGCGTGGTCTCACGTCTCTGTTTCCAGTAATAAGAGTTGTTTGAGTTAATAGATCGCTCATCATTCTTTAACAGCTGAGCAGCAGACGTAAACAGCATTTACAATGTGCACTGTGGGTTCATTAGAGAAATCACTGCGGTTTGTCTTCATTTGGATGGGAGATAATGGACAGAGATCTCTGCATCCAGCAGGATGTATTTCCAAATGACTGGATTGGTTTACTTTTCTGTGCTGTTTATAAATGCACTGCAGAGAGACAAGAGTAGGAGTGTTGCTACAAAAACACTCACAGACAAGATTTAATTATACTTATCTGTTTGATCTTAGTGTCTACAACACAGTAAAAGTCCTGCCCTCATTTCTTTATATTTTCCTCCCGAGCAGTCAGATGTTCCTGTAATCATTTAAAGCAGTCTCAATCAACAGTTCTTCAGACTTTCTGAACTTTCTTTATCTGCAGCTTTAGTTCAGCCACTGTAGTAGTAAACCTATTAATTATTCATGTATCAAAGCTCCAAATTCAAGAGACAAGCCAGGCTTGTGTCAACACATAACAGACAACTCATTTTTAATGATATCTTTAGGCTCTTTGTCACAATGACACCCCCCCCCCCCCCCTTACTCCAATTCTTCTTTTTTCTACAAAAATACCAAAAACAACACAGACAGATATTAAATTGAATTTTTGCAGCAACAAGGTGATTTCCACAGAGCTTTTAGCTGAGAACTTGGCATTTGTCAGTATGGTGAGTCCTTAAAACATTTGGGGGGACAAAGGAAGAAAAGTCAGGGATAAAAAGCTATCTACAGCAAATTACCAGGATCTGAAAGGGATGTCCTTAAGAAATAGATGAAAAAATCCAGCATCTGGACCTTCAGCTGATCCGTTTACTGTTGGCTGAAGCATCATCTGAAAAGTCTCCATGGAAACATGGCTGTCAAGAAGCCATTCTTAAGGAAGGGAAGCAGGGAGAAAAGCCTGATGTATGTCACATGATACAAGAACTGGCCTGAAGACCAGTAACAACAGGTCTGATGAAGGCATGAATCCTCCCCAGAGCCTGGACGTCTACATTACTGAAGCAGTGGGATCATCTGGACAGAGAACAGAGCAAAAGGCAGAAACATGTAGAGGAGAGCTCTAGAAAGTCCTTCAAGAAGCCTGCAGAACGATTCCTGAAGACTACTTAAAGAAATCATAAGAAAGCTCATCTAAGAGGGTTCAAACTGTGTTGAAGAATACAGCTGCTGACTTATAAGCTCGTTGCTTTTACTAACTCAGTTTATGTTTTGCAGACTGTGTTTAGATTTATTTTTTGTTTGCATGTTTCAACACATTTCTATACCTACTTTCCATTTTCCTGAAATTCTATAAAGAGAAGAGAAGTGTCTCATGACTGTGACAGAGTACTGTCAAGATGCATTTCACCCCTTAATGCCGGAATTTATTTACACTTTCTTAAAAGAAACATATAGGGACAAAAATCTGGAAAAATAACGAAAAGAAAAGGATTGGAACAAATATTAAACAAATTAATGACAATAAATTTAGAAAGAGTAGAAACACAATAGAGGAATAAATACAGAGACTAAACAAAAGCAAATAAATAAATATAATAGACTAACAGGCTGCAAATTTGCGCCACCGGGTGTTATGGGGTTAAAGCGAGCGGTACCGCGGGCTCTACGAGGGCTGGAGGAACACTAATCTGACAAAACAGCCAGCCTGCAATTAGTCCCTCAGACGCACTCTGTGGTTTGTCTCATTCTTTGAGGAGAATATAAAAAACATGGAGCATGAGTACATTCAACCAGTCACCACACAGTTAGGTCACAGCAGGCTCCCGTCATGATAACAAATGTGAAGCACTTCTTCCAATAGTGAAAAAGTTTCCTGGTTTCTTACTCCAGCTGGCCTTGCCGGACTGTAAAGACCCATTTCGACTAACAACGGCCACCATGTAAACCACCTCTGTGTATTTCTGTACTCCCACTGCGCTTCGGTGCAGATCGGACAGATGCTGCTGTTGTGTATTTCTTTTTCTTTGAGCTTTGATCAGAATCACTGTGAAACAATCAGTTTAACACATTTTTGCTCTGATTCAATACATTTTTTGTCATCATCAGCACTCACGCCTGCTTATCTGAGATGCTGTCGAGCTTTTGGTTCCTGCTGATGAAATGGAAGAGGGGCAAGCAGTGATGTGCAATACCACTGATTTCCCTTCTGATGCCCAGTCAAATTCAGGCTGGTATCAATGATACTGATGCCATACAATGTTTTTTACTTGAAAATCAAGATAAAAGGTATCATTACCTCTCCCTCTCCTGCTCTTCAGATTGCCTCAACATAACCTTTTCATACCCTCATAGCAGGTGGTAGAAGAAGTAGTTCCTACCAACGGCTTATCATTTAGACGAGATCCTGACAGTACAGTTACTTTCCACTGAAATATGAAAATCAGTCCCAGCACATGAAAATCAGGTATCAGAGGTATCAATACTTCAGTATTGATCCACGCACCATTAGGGAGGAAGAAAAGAACCACCTAGAAGTTTCTGGTTCCCAGAAAAGTTCCTGTGATGCAAAATGCATCTTTGGTGAAAACAAGCATTTAGTTTCCCTTCAAAAAATGGCTACTTTGCTAGAATTGCATCCACTTAGTGAGAAAATAACAGGTTAATAATCATAAAAATGAAATGCAGAACTCTGAATATGGTTTTATGAACCAATTATACAGCAAACAGCATTAGTTCGTGTTTCTTGTGCGATCAGCGAGTCATGCAG
Organism: Melanotaenia parkinsoni; assembly: GCA_036919975.1. Classification (NCBI taxonomy): domain Eukaryota; kingdom Metazoa; phylum Chordata; class Actinopteri; order Atheriniformes; family Melanotaeniidae; genus Melanotaenia; species Melanotaenia parkinsoni. The sequence continues at coordinate 3,324,280 of JBAFTA010000009.1, read as the reverse complement.
CGACATGCAGATACAGGTTCAGCTTTGAAAAGTCCTTTTTTCTCTACAGCATGCATTTTAATGAGGGACATAACTGTGAATTAACCACTGTTAAATGATGAATCGTCAAGTATTCATTAATAAAACATTCTCTCTGTGATTTCATCCGTAATTAATGGAGAGTTAAAGGAATCATATGCTATGAATGTGATTTAACCTCAACCAGATTTTTACTGTTTACAAATAAAATAATTTTAGGTTGGAAAATAAAAATCATTGAATTTAAAAAGAGGAGTAAACGTCTCCCTCAGGTTTTGCCGACAATGGAAATCCCATTTCTCTCCATATGATGATTGCAAAGACATATTTATGCACAAAGCAGATGCACTTTTACATTAAGCTCATTTTTGGAAGCTTTCAGTCCTTCATGCATGTGTGCAGAGGGGGAGTGAGCGACAGCAGCTAATAACCTCACTTGTAGAGCCAAAGTACAAGCTTGTGAACAAGGTTGTTTTACTGATTAGCACGACTTGAGCGAGGGAGGAGGAACTAATCAGCAAAATCAGCGGCTGTTGTCTTTGCTTGGCCACACTCGGCCCTCAGAGGAGCGCAGCTGAGTGCATGCTCTGGGAACTGCATGCCGCTGAGCCGTGCATCCAGCCTGTCCCTAGAGTGAGCGATCCGGTGGCTCAACCCCCCTCTTCCCTTCTCTCCAGGTGCCCGGAGGCAACAGAAGCAGAATCAGTCAACCTCAGCTAAGAAAGGTCTGATCCGTTGCTTCTTTGAACGGGCTTCATTTCACACTGCACATGCATGTGCAGGAGGCCCATCGTCCTGCTCCTGTAACAGCTGATCGCAAAATTGAATTTGATCTTTTTAAATATCCCAACACCACTGTGCTAAAACAAAATATGCTTTTTGTTTTTACTTCTGAGTTTTAGGCAGATTTATGATGGTGATGATAAAGAGGCCAGTGTTAGTTTTGATGTGTTTTAATATTTTACTGGCTTAATGTGGCTTCTTAAACACTGTTCTTTCAATAAAAGTGTAAATAATTTGAAATCAATTTGATAATTTCTATTATCCTTTTTTATTTATTTGTTTTTATCATTTTTATTTAATTTACTATTTTATCATAACTGGAAACAACTGGAAAGCATTTCTTTTAAGTATTTATGTTTATGAGTTTTATTCACATTTCATATTTACTGGTATCCATGAACAGAACTATAAACTAAAGGTATCATAATAAAAGGAAAAATCTTCATATCCCCACCTCTAGTTCTCATTTATGCTCTCTTTATGTACGTAAATAGATATGTTCAAGTCAAACGTCCCATGCGTCCTTTACCTTGTCATGATTGTTAAACAATACATCCACTAGGGGGCAGTGTAGAGTTTAGTTTACCTCTGAGTTCTGATGTCAGTTTCAAACAATGACAAACGTGCTCTTTCTCAGAAAGAGACATAAGAGACATGTGGCTCTTAATGACATTGCAGCTTTTTCTCTTTGTTCCTTTCATTGGTCGGATGTCGGCCACACTACTCGCGTGGTTTCCAGTGGTACTGCTCTGTTTGTTACATCTCGGAACACATCGTCAAACTCTGTGAAAATGGACTAAAATACACACACACAGAAGACTCTGTCTTCATGTTTATACATATTTAGAAAAGCATAAATTAGCCACAAAGGGAAAAATGAATGTTGGAATGAATGTATGAATGTTTGTTGTGGTCGGAAAGAGCGTTAGGTAGGATTGGCTGCTACGTTCCCTTCAGTCTGCCCCAGGGCAGATGTGGCTGCACATGTAGGTTCCCATCAGCCAGTAAATGAGTGAATAATGGCTTCACTAAAGCCTGATGTGTGCCTTAATAAGCCCTATATAAATCTACGCAATTATTATTTATAAAATATCGGCAATGATATCAGTTTCAATATAAATGAAAAGTGGTATCTATTAAAAGGAAAAATGGTGGTTTGGCCATCCTTAAGGCCAAGACTATAACTCACTTCCACATATACAACCGGCTTTGCTGTGAGGGTAATTGTTGCTGTTGCACTATGGTTGTTACCAGAGGCTGCCACTAGGGGGTGCATTATGTAGACCAACTTTCCACCATTTTTACCACTGTCACCCTTAGATTAAACTGGTAGCAACACTCATTTATCGCAGCTTGCAAACGCGTAATCTTAATGAGAATGCGCACAAATTACGTTTAAAAAAAAAAAAAAAAAAACGTGCATAATTTAAAGAATGTATATTTTTGGTTTAAAGCCTCATAATGCTTGCTATATATCTTAATGCTATATAACTCTGTAAACTGCTATACAGAGTTTTCTGTCCATCTTTCTTGTACACCCTTTACAAGTGCAATTTTTAGTTTTCAGAGCGCTTGTGAGTTCGTAACCCGGACAAAAGCAAATGACGAAAAAACACCAGGAAATGTGGGGGCTGTGTTGCACAGAAAGCTAACATGTCACCAACAAGAGGAACAAAGGGGAAGATGCGGCAATGCACTTAATGGCCACATAGACCACCATCTACTGTGCTGTCTCGTTTTATGTCTCATTCTGAGAAAGTACATCCTGATCTCTTCCACCGTCATCATGTCTGCTAATGTCTGAAACTGATGCTGGAACTTGGAAGTGAATTCTGCACGGCCCTCTAGTGAATGTATTTCCTAACATCCAAGCAAATGAGACACTTGGGAGTCTATGGGCAGTGGTGTTTGACAATGTTTGAAACACACATACTTATTTATCTACATAAAAAGAGCACAACTGAGACTTAAGGAACCCCTCACACACTCACCAGGACTTAAACAAAATGAATCACAGATGCATAGTCACTGCGAAGCGCTCCTTTTCCAGCACCTCCACCTACCCAAAAGTGTGTTACGCTCAACTCACCAACTCCCTGAGACCATTAAAGGTTGAAAAAGATCCCATTTGTTCCACAGTGCCCCCCTCCCTCACCTTTCCTGTTAAATTTACAATACCTCTGAGATCACACAGCAGCTACAACTCAAATCCAGAAACCCCCTCCTCCCCCCACTCCCTCGTAAAACTACAGCAGCGGTGGAGTCACTCTGCCCCTGGGGTAAGAAAACAATGCAGCAGTAGGAACTTCAGAGCATCACCACCCATGGCATTTATTGTTTTTTTGTTTTTTTTTGTTTTGTTTTTTTTAATGCCTGCTGGAGCCCAAATGCCACACAACTCTGTATTCTAAGTGTGCTCCGGGAGCTCACACATGCTGATGTTTTATTCACTTTGTGTGAGACAGAAAAGGGGGTGCATCATGAAAGGGGGAGGCCTCTCCCCTTGTACTACACTCAGCAAACATATGAAATATTAACAGCCAAATATCATCATCATCATCATCCTCTTCATCATTGGTGATTGCAGCATGATCAGATCTGTGGCTGCAGAAAAAAAAAGCCTGGGGCTCATTCTTGGCTTCATCTCTCAGGAGGGAATCGTGCTCGTAAGACTTGATGCTTGGTTTGACGCTTGATGAGCAGCTTTTTTTGAACAAGTCGAGCTGACCCAATTCAGTCTCTCTTCAGGGCTGCTTACATCTGCTTTCACAGGTCAACAACTACTGATACAGCTTCATATTCAGATGTATGGGAGAGTGTGGACGATGCTCCCTGTTATATCCTGCAGATTGCTTTATAAAATGCTTTCCAAGCGCTCGTCCATCTACTTTATTACCTTTTAAAATAGGAAGACAGTAAAAGCTGACTGTAAATGAGGGAGTTGCGACGTAAAAGTGTCAGGCCCGCTGAGACTTTTACTGCAGTCTTGTTGGTGCAAACAGAAGATAAGTTACATGCTTCAAGTTGCATCGTCCAACCTCAAACTCAAATAAGGGAAAAGGGAATGCAAACGTGCACGACTTAACCCATCTTATGACCTTGCCCTTCGTGTTTATCCTCAGAGGACAAACATCAGGGGCGGTTCTAGAAGACTTTTGAGGGGGTTCCAGATGGGGGGAGAGACGGGGAAAATGCTGGCACATTTAGTGAGATCTTTAAAAAAAAATAAAAATAAAAAACTAGAAGCACTTAGAGAGCTCAGACCTCTGCCAAGCCATTTTAATTCTTTTTACCAATCATTGTGGGCATTATTTTTGAGTTAGAAGCTCCAAAGGCAACATTACCCCTATGTCCCCATTGGCAGGCGCAAACATACCTCAACAGCCCGGGGTCATGTGACCAAGCATGCACGATACCAGCGTCAGTGTTGAAGTGTGCAATGAGTTTTCTCCATCGGTTTTGATTGAAAATTATCCATTTTGTCATCCAGTTATATAAGGCTAGAAAAAGAATATATAATACATGTTTTACTCACCAGTCACAAAATGATGTCAAATATTTCTAAGGACTGCACAACTTTCAGCATATTTAAAGAAAACTACAAAAGTCAAAGAAAAATCTTCGAGGATCGACACTGAAAATCCAACAATGTTAGACTTTAACGTAACATTAGCGAAAGACCCGGATAGGACAAAGTTCACCGGTATTCCTGGATGTATGTGCCTGCCCCACACCCGTAAAGAATCCTTTTAAAAAATTCTAGATCCAGGCAGTGAACTGCATCCGCCCCAAAATCTAATCACTTGTTCCTTACCCCCCTTAGGATTGTTCCCAAATACTTCATCAAAATTCATCCATAACTTTTTGAGTTATGTTGCTTACAGACAGACAAACTAACTGCTGACTACATAACATCCACCTTGGTGAAGGCAAAACTAAAATAAAGATTAAAAAAATAAAAACGGGGGGGGGGGGGGTGTTAGTGGTTATCAATGGTTATCTAATGTAAAAAGTAAATGAAAATGTTCAAACAAACAAGCAATGATCAACAGTTGTTTACTTCTGATGACATCGTTGTTTGGCTTTAATCTCTGCTACATAAACATTGAGACTTACTGATAATGAGAAAATAAATAAATAAATAAAAACTTGCTCTGAACCAAATCACAAGAGCCTGTTTACGTGACCAAACCCCGTAACTGGGAGTAAACTGTAGTAATCAAAGCAATATTTGAAAACCCCTGGCCTACCTTTTCCAGTCCATTAACGGATTTCTTCTAGAGTACCTGCAGACATATTGATGTAATTCTCAAAATTCCTGTTATTTTCAAATCATCCAGTCTTTGTTGAAAATGGGAGCCACGGTATTAACATTGGCTGCTAATAAGCTGCAAAACAGATCATATATGAATGTTTTACTTCATTTATACTGTGACTTCCTGCTGCTGCACACCATAATGTTTTTTTTTTTCTTTTTTTTTTTTACATTGTGACTGGGAAGACACGAAAAAGATGGACGTGACCGTTTTTTGCACACGCACAGATGTAAAAAGAAAACAAACAATAAATCAGATTTACAGGTTTACATGCACAAAGACATTGGAGTATTAAGGAAAAATCTGTGTTACATGACCACTTGATTTCTTCTATAACTCCAGAAACCAGATGATGATCAGATTTTTGGTGAGCATGTAAACAGGCTCAGTGTTTGGCTGATTAACTGCACAGTTATCAGTCTCTAATTTTATGACGTCTTTGTGAAATGTGAACAGTCTGGACAGACAAATGTTATCACCCATGTAGACAGCTGAAAAGATAATGCTGTGTGAATGTCTGAAAAACAAAAACATGGTAGGTTGTGGTAGAACAACATATAGCCTACATGCTGCACTTTGGAACAGCCAGAGCTGGATCAAGACGTAAGCAACTGCTTGGGTCCCCCTGATTTAAAACAATAAATCCAAAGAGAGAGAAAAAAACACTGTTGAATTGATTCTTGCTGCTTCTGTTGTGTGGGGCTACATACAGCAGTGTGTGCAGCAGAGTGCTGTAAAATCCTTGTGGTCCACCAACTCAAGCAGCCCCGGACAAGCTGTCTACAGTTTTAAGCTACTTTGTTGTGGAAGATGGCATTTTTGCCCCCTTTTATATCTCCATCCCAAATTTTAAAAACAAAAGTTTACTCTAAATGTGTCTTGCCTGCTGACGTTTTCCCTAACATTGAAATACAAATTCAGTACGCCACACACACACGTCATTCTGCGTTTTAAAAAGTGCACATTTATACTGAACCATTTTTCTGAAATTGCTACCTCAGTAAGATTAAAACCACATTCAAAAGAGACTTCAATGTGATGTAAGCCAACTCAAAATAACTGAAAATAATTCAAATGTGCGATGGTTTATATGTAAGGTGTGCAAGGGGGGCAGCAAATAGTGCTTGGGGACCCATAAAGGCTTGGACTGGCCCTGAGAGTCAGATTTTAAGGGTGATCGCTCTGGCCCCACCCTAGATAAACATTAGTTAACCCCTGAGCTTTACATAACGGTTGAGGTTTTTGGTGGGGTGGAGGTGGTGGTGGTGGTGGTGGGACTTGAAGTGCTGCTGCCGCTGCATTGATTTACTTGCTGACACCAGAATTGATGAGGGATCAAGCTGGCCACGGTCCAGAGGAGGCAGATTGGACGGGGTGGTGGTGGTGAAGGAGCGGAGGGAAGGCAGGGAAATGTAGCTACAGCTCAGAGAGGAGTCGTTGCCTTAGTGGGCCAGGGTGGGCTTCTCCCTGGGGCAACGCTCCCTTGTTGATGGAGAGAGCTGCGGGGGCTGCAGCACACTTGTTAAGCCATTGACCTTTAATACACACTTGTCATCTAATATGTTTCACATGTGTGTCCCTATGGCGAGTCGTGGGTGGGGTGGGGGCTTAGATTGATCCACTCTGGTCTCGTCTTAGGCATAACACTGGCTGGTGCGAGCAGCGTGTTGAAACCTCTGACATGCATCATGTGTGGAGTCAGTGGATCTGTGTGTGTTACAGTGGCAGTGGAGGCGGAGCGACTCCCTCCCCGGTGCCGCGAGCGGAGGAGAGGTGGGGCAGGTGGGCATCCTCACTGGGCTCGTGGGTGTGACAACAAGGATAATAGCAACAGGGCAGTCCTGCTGCCGCAATGGAAAGACTGGAATGTCATCACACACACAAGGAGCTGATTTTACATCTGGATTATTTAGCGGGGGGGGGGGGTCTCTGCTGTATTGATAGGTGTAATTATGAAAACATGAATGGCGACAACATACATCAGTGCTTGGGTAATTACACACAATGTTATTTTAATTGTTACACATGAATACCCCTCCTTAACGTGTGTTTTTAATTTTCATTCATTAATTGAGTCTGTTTTTCTTTCATGGTGACACTAATGTGTTTTACGGACAGTCCATTGTTCATATAAAGTCATACAGACATGAGACGACCTACCTTCTACAGCCAGAACCGCGGGGACAACGAGGCTGCACACCCACAGCAAGTAATCCATTGTCATAAACCAGGCGTTTGCAACATGAATAAAGGTGCGCAGACTGGAGCCCTTTGGATGGACGGAGACTCAGACACTGAGTGCCGCAGCCGAGCTTTTTGTTCCTCTTCTCCCAGTTCTCATGTCCTCAGCTTGCGATGAGGAGCTCAAAGAGCCCCGATCCTGAGTGCTGGGCGCTGCGCCCTTCTCTCCGGTCCTCTTTATTCCTCCTCCGGAGCTACACTGCGCTCCTCCTCAGTCTCATTCTCTTTGTGTGACTTTACCGACACCGAGCTTCGGTCCAGGGGCGCATCTCCGAGCTGCTGCTGTTGGTCTCACCCCTCTCCCCAACTAGGTGAGGTGAGGATGGGAACACACCAGGGGGAAAACGTGTCCGCCCGCAGAGGAGTCCTGGGAAGTCCGCTGCGTCCAACTCCGCGAGGCTGTTGCTCCTCTGCGAGGGATGTGCGAAGGAATGGCAACAGAGACACAGAGGGGGCTGAGGTGGGGGGCTGCGCGAGGTGGCACAGCAGTCAAGGCACAATCATTTAATGTCCAACTTCCGGTCAAACGTTTAAAAATAATAGTGTATTCTTGTTTTTTTTAAACATAATTAATATAATACAATGACTTTATATAACCTAAATCGCTTTATTGGTTCCACCAGTTTAACTCCTTGTTAACACAAATATCTAACCAGCCAATCACAGGACGGCAAGTCAGTACATTTATGAAAGAGGGGGATCACTGAAGTTCAAACTGAGCATCAGAATGAGCAAGAAGGGGGATTTAAGTGGCTTTGAATCTGACATGGTTGTTGGTCTGAGTATTTTAGAATCTGCTGATCTACTGTGATTTTCACACACAGAAAAGAAAAGAAAATAGAAAATAAAATATCCAGCGAGCAGCAGTTGTCTGGACCAGGATGTCTTGTTGATGTCAGAGGTCAGAGGAGAATGGAGATGATAGAAAGGCTACAGGAAGCCAAATAAGCACTGGTTCCTACCAAGGTAGAACAGCATCTCTGAACACACATGTCCAGCCTTGAAGCAGATGTTCTACAGCAGCAGAAGACACACCGGGTTCCTCCTGTCAGCTAAGAACAGGAAACTGAGGCTAAAATTCACACACACTCACCAACACTGGACAACAGAAGATGGAGAAACGTTGCTGGTCTGATGAGTCTCCATTTCAGCT
>JBAFTA010000009.1:3171476-3184889 GCA_036919975.1 Melanotaenia parkinsoni | reverse complement strand
CAATAAACATATCACGTTATAACGTGATAAGGTCCGATTTTTTTTTTTATTTGGGTGACAGCTCCACGCTTCCGTAAACATCAGATGTTGAAACAAACATTTTAACACTTCATGGAAACTCTGAGCTGATAGTGAATCTGATGCAGCAACACGTCTGGAAAAAGTTGAAACATGAGCAACAAAAGGCTGGAAAAGTACCTGGTACAAACCAGAAACACCTGGAGGAGCATTTGACAACTAATTAGATTAATTGGCAACCGGTCAGTAACATGACTGGGTATAAAAAGAGCATTTCAGAGAGGCAGAGTCTCTCAGATGGAAAGATGGACAGAGGTTCACCAGTCTGAGACAAACTGGGAATAATTTCTGAAGAATGTTTCTTAATGTAAAATTGTGAAGACTTTGAAGATCCCCCCATCTACGGTGTATAATATCATCAGAAGAGTCAGAGAATCAGGAGGAATCTCTGTATGCATAGGACAACGCTGAAGGTTAACCTGGATGCGGGTGATGGTAAAATGTCTCAGTTTAAACATCTGATATGTTGTTAATGTTCTAGTGGGAATAAAATATGGACTGATCTGTTCTTATTTACATGTTACACAGTCCCAACATTTTAGAACAGAGGTTGTTCTAATGAAACTCAGCTGATGTTATGGCTATGAGTGAGACGGTCAGTTATCAGTCACCCCTGCATTATTTTACTAATCATTTTAACTACATTAGACAGATGTAACACCTGTGTGTGCTAGAAATGTTTTTCTTTTTCATCCAACATTCACCTCAAAAAACTGGATTAAATGGAAAATTACCAATGAAGTAGTTTAAACCAGTTTTAACCAGTTGTTGAGGAGCAGAAGCGAAATGCTATGGTTATTGTAGTAACCAATAACAAAACAGTTTTTATTTCAAATGTAACAGAGCAATATATTTTAAATGTAACATAATTTGCTAATAATGTAATAGGTAATTCTGCCATTGGTTGTCTATTGGCCGATAACCCATAAATAAACCGACAGCCTCCTCATCCTGACGAACATCTAACCCCTAACCCTAGAAAGATAGATGTACATCCATCCATCCATCCATCTATCCCTTCCTTCCTTAAGTAGACTATTATTTATTATGAATTAGTTTGTAAGAATCTTGATGATAATGAACTGGCTCGACTGGTCTGTACAGCCCTGAGATGACATTGTTGTGTTTTGGATCTATAGAAATGAAACTGAACTGAACTGAATTTTGCCAGTTAAATCGTTTACTTATTTTTATTGGTTACAAAAAAAAGAAAAGACTGTAAATGTTTTCTTATAACTAAAACCCCAAAACTTAGAAAATTAATAATCAATAAGTCTCTGTGGAAAGTGATTCACTTCAGTTCAGATCCAAATCAGATTATAGACTGAAACTCTGTTGCCGAAGGCAACGACTGAACCGAGGAGGATTTATGTCAAACATAACGTGATGGAGGTGGTGCTACCTGGGAGTAGCCGGCATGCCTTTGTTCCTGGCTCTGTCGCTCTCTCCCATCTTGTCCATCCAGGTGCCGCAGTTAAAGCGGTTTCCTCCCATCACGAATCCTGTGGCGGGATCGACGCCGGCAGCCACACTGAACCCTGGAAGAAAAGTAGGAATGACTGAGAAGGGTGAAAGCAAGAACAGAGGTAGATCTGATGTGGTGGAGCTCATTTTCAGCATGAAGCACATTTTCAACACAACTTTATTTATACAGCTCGTTAACTGAAACAGAGCAACATGTTTTAACAGACAAGATTAACGGACAACTCACACTGAAATAAAAGAATAAAGATTAAGAGTTAACGTGAAGAAAAATATTTCTATTGTCAACTCATTTTAATTGAAGTTTTCAAAAACATACCAGCTAGTTAACCAGCTGGTTAGCATCTGAATAACTAGTTAGCAGTGAGTTTCCTGATACCAGCTGTTATCACACAGCTCTACCTTCATCTCTCATGTTCATGTCAATCTTGGGTCCTGCGTTTCTCTCTCTGAAGGAAATTCCCTCCAGGTGGCGCTGCAGAGCTTCCTGGATTACATCATACAGTGGCTGCTCCTACACACACACACACACACACACACACACACACACACACACACACACACACACACACACACACACACAGAATATCAGAATATGAATATTAGTGCATGTTTGGAAAAATGAAATGAAGTGTTGAAAGCAACAACAAGAGAATGTGATGGTGGTGCAGATCAGAAACCTGGCTGTTTCCGTTGCAATGATGAAGACTGACCAGAGCTTTCCAAGAACCTGACTTTAGTTAACGCAACCAACCAACCAACCAACCAACCAACCAATCCACTTAGTCACCTCCAAGGCCGAGGTACTGTTTTTAGAGGACAAGCTGAGAATGGTGCAGACATGTCCATGCTAGCATAAATAGACCCCAGATGTCATATATCCCTTCTGACCTGCGAAAGCCTTGAGATTCCCCAGGAGGAGCTGGAGAGTCTCAATGAAAAGACGGAGGAACCTGAACCTTGTGGGTGGATGGCTGCATGGACAGATGGATGTTTTCAGTTCAGAGAACTTTTTCTTGAGTTTATAAAAAGGAATGTCATCATGAAGTCCAGAACCAGGACCAGATGGGGAACCACCTGACCAGCTGCTGACCCCTTCATCTTAGCTCTGAAATGTTCAAGAGATGTTCTGGAGGAATGTCCAAAGGCCACTGTCCCACTGTCCCAGTCTACCTGTCCGCTTTCAGTCCAGTGGGATTCATATAAAACAGCCGTCCTCTGTTTTCAAAGTGATGTAAAGAACACAGTGATTAAAGGGTGGGCAAAGCAAGGTAAGGTAAGGTAAGGTAAGGTAAGGTAAGGTAAGGTAAGGTAAGGTAAGGTAAGGTAAGGTAAGAAATGGACAAAAAGGAGGGCTAGTGAATGAGGTAAGCTGTTACCTGGTGGACAGCAGCCAAACTGCAGAAAACTGAAACACTTTGAATTTTCCTCAGGGACTGTTGAGGCCCGAGGCACACAACGACAACTCCTCTGGTATATTTTTAGGGCCCTGGAGGGCTTCACGAAGGGGTATGGAAATCTGTCCACAAAACCTCCTTTGGTCCCACTGCCACTGAACAACTTTATTTCCAGTCTGGTCCGGTCAGGAAAGCTATATTTTATAGTGATAACCTATCATTTTCCACAATTTGAAAGTTATTACCATTTTAATGATGTGTTTTCTTAGAATATGTTTTTATTTTTGACTTGTGGAAAAAAGCACATTTACTATAATAAAGTATTATGTACATAAAGTTAATAGAATCATATCAGGATGAAATTCATGTTTCACTCATACATAATATATACCGTGAAGCTTCTTTGTTAAATTTACTTTAATTATGTATCATGAATTTCTTTGAATTTCACAGAATTCCAATCTACTTCCTGCAATTCAAAAACTGAATTGCAGTTGTGCTTTCTGTTGGCAATCTCGATTTAAATTCAAGAGTTGAATTGGAATTTAGGTGAAATTCTTAATTTAGTTCTGAATTTTGTACAAGCCTGCTGGTGCGAGACCAGAGGTTTAACGTGTAAGTTTTTATACGTACCACCTCTCCAGGCTTGCAGGGTTCAGAGTCATCAGTGGGGAACATGCGTGTGACGGGGCAGCGAAGGATTTGATAGCCCTCAGGAACAATGTTGGTGTAGTCCTGGTGAGAAAAACACAGGCTTAGATGATTTGCCTGCAGACATTTTGGAGACAGTGGGGCTAAATTGAACAATTCAGTGTACATTCAACACTTTTAGTTACTTCCTATCATAATTTTTTGCAGTTTTTTGCAGTGTTTTGAGGTGCAAAAATTCTACCAATTCAACCAATTAGAAGACACAAATACCACAAACTCTTACTTTGTAGATGGTACTTCCCCCGAGAGACGGCTCTTTTTCCTTCCGAAATAATCCCAGTCTGTTTAACTGTGATGTTTATGTGTCTAATCAGGAGAGACTAAGATTAAGGATTGGAGTGGAAAATTATCATGCAGATCCAATTCAACTCCTGTCCACATGGGGACAAACTTCTTCTGCTACAGTTATTTATCATTAGGAGTTTTTGTTTCCGGCGATGTGGGAGTCTGAAATCTCCGATCTTCTAAAATGGTTCAAGAACTGAGTATCTCTGCAAATGTCACCCATATGAATCCTTTCATAACACTGGCTGCCAGTGTTCACACAGGTGAGGTGCTACAGGCTGTTTCAATTTTAAAAAACAAAAAACAAAACAACGAACATCATTAAGCATCGGAAAGTGAAGAAGGAGTCCCCCAACAGATAAAAGACAACAGTGGAGCTGGACGTGGTGTTACATGTCCATCTTTCCAGCTATAACTGAAAAAGCTGACCAATCACCACCTCTACTCTGATTTATTAACATCCTAACATCCCATGAAATCTGCTCAGTCATCCGACTAGACAGACAAAAAGCAGAAGGGGTCAAATGAAGCCTGATGACTGAACCGTCAACTTTCAGGACCAATCTTCATCATGTTGATGTTTACTCCCGCAAGTAATCTCCGCCCACTTTGGTTCTGGTTAATCTGGTGTGAATGCAGCCCCGTTCACCAGACAGCACCGAGGTTCTGAGATCTACACCTCTTCTTCTACTGTTTCACCAGTGGTATGCATCTGAGCATGCTCCATGTCTTCTTCTCTGTTTTTGTTGTATTTCTGGCAGCGCTGCACGGCTGCTTACAGGCCTCATGCTGATGCTACAGCGTAGAACTGTGTGGACACACACTATCTTAGAAAAGCTTCCGTCTGTATGAAAAACTATTTTAAAGACCTAATTATTTAGTCTCTGTAAGGATGTGGCTTCCTCCTACCTGGATGCACTGCAGCCACCACCAGACAGCATCCCGGCAGTTGTATCTGGCACAGCGACCCTCTCCCAGGAGGTTGGGGATCAAACCATGACGCAGAGTCCCAGCAAAAGCCAGAATGATGTTACTGCAGATGTCAGGACACAGAATGGTCTCAGTTTCTCTGAGTTGTCATTAAAACAAAAAGCTACAGCTGAAAGATGATCGTACCGAGCCTCAGAGTATCTTCCTGTGATAAGCATCAGTCCTCTGAGCGCGATGAAAGTGTCTCTGCCCCAGCATCGGAAGATCCCCGCAGAAAAATGAGGAAGACCTAAAAAAAAAAAAAATATCCAACCCCCCCAAAAAAACAACAAACAAAAAAACAAAAAAAAAAACAACACTTGGTTAAATTCTGTTTCCGAGATTTGCTTTCATGTCCAGATGGATGGTTAGCGTAACATACTGTGTTAAATTGACATTGTCCACTAGATGGTGCACTACACTGTTACTCTACTCTGATAGCACAATACCACCAACGTAGAAGAGGAGCAAAGCACGTGATGCAGGCGGATGAATAAAAAAACAGCGTTGACAGACACGGTGTCTACCTGCAGCCAAGGAGACGCAGCACTGCTCCTTCTGGTCTGTGATAGGACTGATGCGGTACGGGACGTCCTCCAGCTTTACCGAAATGGGCGGAAGAGCCGGGAAACGTCCAACACCACACATCTGGACCGAGCCCAGAGCCAGGTGACGAACAAAAGTGGAGCCCCTCTGGATGAAGCTGTTCCAGACAGAAATGTTTCAGCAACAGAAATCTAGATAAAAATGAATTCAGCTTTATTTCCTAAGAAGATGGGATGATGTGTGAATATAAACAATGAAATGCTCCTTTTATACCCAGTCATGTTACTGGCCTTTTCCCAATTAACCTGATTAGGTGTCAGATGCTCCTCCAGGTGTTCTTTGTATCAGGTACTTTTCCAGCTTTTTGTTGATCCTGTTCCAACTTTTTACAGCCGTGTTGCTGCATCGATTCACTATCAGCTAATTTTTTCCACAAAATTACAATCAGATATGTTGTTTATGTTCTACTGGGAATAAAATATGGCTGGATGAGAATTAGAATTAATTCATTTTTTATTAATTAAAGTTTTAATTAACTTTTTTGGGAGTTGAGGTTGTAAATAATTAAAGATATACTGACTTAAGGTCCATTTATGCTCCCTTTACATACGTAAATATGTGTTTCAAATCACTTGCTTCATATGCTCATCATGGTTGTTAGCCAATACATCCACCAGAGGGCAGTGCAGAATTCACCACCAAGTTCTGACGTCAGTTTCAGACAATAACAAACATGGGGACGATGGGGAATGATGTGTTCGTGATGATGTTCGTTCTCTGAAAGAGACGTAAAAGGAGGTAGCGCAGCAGATGGTGGTGGTGGTCTGTGAGGCCATTAAAAACATCATGGCGTCCTCTTCTTTCTTCCTTTTGCCAGTCAAACAAAAGCTCCAAAAATGGAGCAAATTACCCACGTAAATGACCCAGAAGACAGGATAAATGCTCTGTAGCCGTCTTCTGCATAGAGCAGAAATGTGTGTTTAGATAGGGATTTTACCTGGACATGAGTTTGAAGGTTGCATCCAGAGCGGTGGTGTAGGTGGACACCAGGATGGCATCAAAGTAACACGGGATGAGGTAACGCGGGATGTGTTTCAGGTAGTCAAACATGGCTCCCAGCCACTGACCCACCTGCAGGCAGAATGTTACTATGACCTGCTGCAGAGATGAGACATGACTCTGATTTTTGGTACATCCTCACCTGGGCCAGAGGTCCTTCTCTGTGGACCAGCCTGTTGGAGATGAAGTCCAGGAGCCAGTCTCCCTCTCTGAGGTTAGCACAGAGAGGATGGCCGAGGTCGTTGTTGGGACGGATGTCAGCCAGCACTGACATGAGACCTGCAGAGACATGAGATCATGTGAATATGAACAGAACATGAACATGTCTGGCTGCCAACTACGAACCTTGCAGTCCAGCATATTTGAGGCTCTCCCAGCCAGGGAAGCCGTAACAGCCTCCGCCATCCTCCTGTTCTTCTGATTCGCAGCGAAACAGCAGGATGTTCATGTCTGCCAACGTCAGCTTCGACATCAGCCTGTTCAATTCACAACTTGTAAGCAAACAGCTCATTCTGGAACCTAACCAATCCGGTCACAGTGTTCTGACTAAACAGCCAATCAGAAAATGTTGTTTTAAAGTTTGTTTCTACCACACAGAACATATATCACAGCAGTTTAAAAGATGTCAGCCACAGGTCCACGGACCTTTTCTTTACATTGTTAACAGGGACAAAGGACATTTAGCAGATTTTGATGTAACCTGAAACAAATGTAACAGACGTGGAAATCTGAGCCGGTTCTTCTCAGACATCAAAGACCAGGGGCCTCATTTATAAAGCTGGTGTAGGTGCAAAACCGGCATACGCCAAAAATAGTCAACTTATGGGATTTATAAAAACCAAACTTGGTGGGAGAATGTTTCTACCTCCACACAACTCTGACTATGGCATACACACAAAATATGGCAAAACAGGAAACTGTGACACCAAAGGTCCAGAATAAAATCAAGGAGATGATGAGGTGGAAAGTCAGCTGCCAACAATAACCAGTCAGTAAAAGAGGATGTGAAAAGTAAGCTTTGGTCATTTATTCTGAGATCCAGCAGAGTGGGACAGACTGCAGGTCTAGAAGTGATGCAATGCTTATGAAACACAAGCGGTGGATTTTCTTTGTTTATTTATTCTTACACAATCCTTTTGTAATTGTTGTCCCAGTTTCCATCAAGACAGTCTCCATTCCCTGCACCTCCTTGGCTACATTGTTAATAGCAGTGATGGTTCCCTCTGCACCTGAAGTGCGCCACATATATTTTATTTTATTTATTTAATAGGGACTTTGCACATTAATGAACATCTTTTCAGTCAGTCACAGATGTAAACATGCTGGATTATAGCAACAATGCTAATTTGCATCCATCCACATTTCCTTTTTACACCGCAGATGCTGCCTGTAGTTCGCTTTGCTACACACAGTTTGATAAATGAGGCTCCAGGTTTGCCATGAAATGATCTGTTTCCATCTTACTACAGGCTGAAACTCAACTGCTATACTCACTGTGCCAGGGGTTTCTGCAGAGCTTCTGGTGGGTTTTCATCTGGTACGCTGCCTCTTCTGTACTTTGGGCTGAACTGGGACAGATAATACCTCAACACCCCAACCACAGTCTGGGCTTTTGGGTCCAAGCTTACTCTGCCAGCCACACAGGAAGAATATAACAACAGTGACGGGCATGTTGCAGATGGAGTCATGGTAGAGGGTTGGGTGTGTGTGTTACCTGAAGGCTATGACGCTGCCAGGTGTCAGCTTCTGGAACATGATTTCCTGAACAAACTCTGAACGGTCTTTAGATGTGACTCCAGCATGTTTGACCAACATACTCTCCTCCAGCTGTTAACAAGTCACATGTGTGATGTTAATGACCTCTGACAACTAAAATGTTATGGATGCAAATTTCTCCCAGAAATATCTGGGATGAACGGTTGGACTGTCACTGGAAGCAACCAGAAACCCTGCTGGTTGTTCTCGCACCACCATGAGCTGTGTTAATGTTCTCCAGAGTGGTGGCTACACAAACGTTTGGCAGGGTTGTAAGCAGAAGAAATTAATAAATTAACAAATCTGTTTAAAAGCCAATAAAAAATAGATAATTCGATCTAGTTCTCCAGTTACTACAGAAACTGAACTTACTGGGATGTGCTCCTTTATTTCCACTGTGTATTCTGGCATGCCATTGATGTATTTATCGTCCCTCTGATAACTCCCAGCATGCCTTTCCACTGTCCTCGCCTCCAGCACAACTTCCTCTATCTTACCTGCAAACATAAAAAGAGAGGATAAAATTTTATCAGCACGCAGATTCATTTTATTTCTTGAAAATAAAAACTGGCATATTAAAAATACAGGTTTAACACATCCTACAACATTTCAAGCCATTTCAGCTGATGATTTAAAAAAGCCTGAAAGATTTTCTTTTTTAGATAATTTTTTATGATTTTAATATCAATTCCTTGAATTAGCTAAGCCACATAAAATCTTACGCATTTGACCCTAAAGACAAACAAAAATGTCCCACTAAAAACCGTAAATGCCACATTTATCCTTACAAAAGCAAATGAACGTCTCATTTTGGGTGACTCGCCTTCTTTTTTTTAGTTTTTATATTTATCAATTAGATAACACTTTTTCATTTTTAAAGCATTTTTTTTAAAGAATTCTTTAGTTTTTCCCATAAAAAAACTATATATACACATACACATATATATATATATATATATATATATACATATGTACATTGAGGCTGTCAAAAATAACATGCTAACTAAAATGATGTAATTGTGGTAAACCTTTTAACGCATGCGCAGCTCCTGTCATTTATGACGACGAGACACGGAGGTGTCTAGAGGCAAGAGGGAAAAAGATGGCTGACTCTGTGGATGAATGTGAGGGCGTCACACACGGGGGGGATAATGTTCTAACAGTCATGCTTTTCACAATGAGAGGATCCAACACCCGCGCTTTTTCACTATTTTTTTAGTTTTTCCTCCGTGTCTGCGGCAGCCTCCTCCTCCTCCTCCTCCCTCTCCTGGTGTGAATCATGACAGCTGTCAGTGATCAGCTGACCGGCTTTTCTGTCGCTAGCACCATCTTTCCTGTCGCGTTTGTTTATCATTCAACTGAGAATGAGGAAACCATCCATTCATGGTCCACACCAGCACATATTTACCTCAAAGTATTGTTTGTGGACGGGCTAGCTAAAGTAGGCAACATTTATCATTCTCATCTATAAGATCTATGCCAACGTCACGTAAAGCTGAAAAATGAAACATGTTGATAACAGCAGCATGTTTCAGTAAGATATTGTTATATATCGTTTGCCTTCATTTCATATCACTTTTCAGTATTAATGAGGTTTGGTAGTGACAGCTGTAAGATCTAAGTCAGCCGAGCACATGTATGAAGATAAAGGGATTTATTCTTCAGATATGCAGGGGCGGGTCTAGAAAGGTTTTGCTGAATTTGGCCACATGCTGCATCGCTGTTAACACAGCAGGAGGACTGACCAGGAAAAGCAGGGCACAAATGAGATATATGTATTTTAAGGTCTTGATTTTAATTACATTTTGAATTGATAATCACAACTAATGTAAAAATGAAAAAAAAAAAAACAAGTTAGCATTGCCTTGGTCTTTCAGTTGATAGAATACAGTAAAAACGGGCATGTTTCAGGCATAGCTGATCGGTATTTAATCGTGATTAATGTATTTGTAAGATGTGGTTAATCTGGTTACATTTTTTTAAAGGATCTCTTAAGGGTTAATATTTCTGTGATCATGTTTCATACCAGGTATGAACATGGGTGGAATGCTGTTGTTGTATTTGTGGGTTTTGGGGTTCAAGAAAGCCGTCCTGCTCACTGTTACCACGGACTGGTGTGTACTGGGACAGTGTCGAGTAACAGCAACAACATCTGCATCAACCTGGTCCACGTAGACCTGAAGACAGTGACGGTATTAAAGGATAACAAGGATGAGGATCATCACCAGGTGAACAACCAGCAGTTACATTCAGTTTTTTATAAAATGCTAAACCAGACCGCATGATGCGTGATGTTCTTCTAACCTGGATGAATCCCTGAGCTGCCAGCTCCTGGTGGAGTTTGTTAATTGCCAGCTTCCCAGCTATGATACCACTTTGGAATCCAACCTCAGCAGTGGAGGAGGCATCTGCAGTGGGATTCCACTTAGGATAAAACCGCTCCTCCTTCACCACAGAGATCTGCTCTTACACACACACACTATGAATTTAAAAGGATAAACTACAAACAGAAAAACTTGTTGGACCACTGGCTGTTGTTAAATAACCTGATGTGGCACAAGTTCATCATATCCTCTTGTGGAGCCGGAAGCGCAGCAGGCCATGGAGACAATGGCAGAACTGGGCAGAGAGTCCAGCGCTGATCGGACCTGGACCACAGGAAGACCATGAAAACACCAGCCACCCTAATGTGTTCAGCCCTGAAACGCTTCCTAATCAGAGACACCCACCTGAATGGGACACTCATTGTCATGGGTCACATCAAGGAACATGGCGTGGGCGATGGAGGGCATGAGGGGGCGGAGACTGGGCTGAACAAAGGCTCCTACTGGCTCCCCCCCATAACGATACACCAAGCGGCCCTCTTCATGGCTGTCACCAGCTGACATGGCCTCTATAACCAGGAGGGGGGACATAAGAGGAGTTATGATGAAGCAGCAAAAAGGTGAGTTCACACATATTAGTCACACATTTCTAGTGGAAAACAGCAGATATACCTGAGAACACCTGACATGTCAGTAGCTAGATCACAATTCGTCCAAGATCAGGAAGCAAAACTGTTTTTTTTTTCAATTTTTTTAAGTTATTACAGAAAATGTTTTTTTTTTTATTATTATTATTATTTTATTATGAAATTTGAAAAAAAAAAAAATTGTTAAGATGCTCAAGAACATCAAGCTGAATGTTCATCAGCAGTTCTCTGATTTCTGGTTTAACCTAAGCCATTTTTAGCTATTTTTAGTAAAAGCTGAACCATTTTAATCCCAGTTCAGGAGTCACTGTGCAGAACTTCATGGATCCATTTAACTTGAGTCAGGTGTGTTGGAGAAAGGACACATTGAAAACATGCAGGACTGCAGCCCTCAGGGACACTCCTTACCTAAAGCTATCCATCACAACTTAACCCACAGAGTTACACACTACTGTTCCTGTTAATGAGGTAAGTGATAGCGCTCAGGGCGCCGGAGATCTAGCAGTTTTAATGGTTAACTTCACGGACAACAGATTACTGACATCTGACATATTAAACAGAAGGATGTTTTATTGTTGCTGTATGTCTGATATGACTTCTTCAACCTACCTCGTATCAGCGATGTAATCCCTAACTTGGTAACAAAGATGTTATCCAGCTCCTCGCTGCCAGTAAACAGTTCAGCCACCACATACAGGTTAGGACACACTCCTCGGGCCACATCCAGCATGAACTGCTCAGCCACAGCATCACAAAGCATCAGATCAAGTGAGGAAGGAAGGGGGGCAAATAAAAAATGAAAAGTTTGAGGATAGGGAGCGTTAATGTGGAGGGTAACGGGCAGTTAGCGAGAACAGGTCTCAGAGAAACCACATGCAGTTAGAAGAAGAAGAAGAAGAAGAAGAAGAAGAAGGGAATGTTTGGGCATGGAGAGGAAGAGTTCAGAAAGATGCAGAGGAAAGAAAGAAAAGAAGAGAGAGAAAGAAAGAAAACATTAGTTTGCAGGTCTGTACCTCTGATAAGGCTGCTAATCCCCAGACGGTTTACAAAAACATTGTCAATGAGCTCGCTGCCGGTAAACAGCTCAGCTATCACATACAGGTTGGGCCTGATGGACCGGCCAGCATCTAGCATGAACTGGTGGGAGACAGAGAGACAGGGAGGGATGGAGAGAGAGAGGAGGGAGGGATGGACAGAGGAAGGCGGAAAGGAAGGGAGGAGATAGAGCAGAGAGAAAAGGTAGAAGAGAAGAGGGAGAAAAGATAGGAGAGAGAGAGAGCAGGGACGAATGGAGGGAAGGAGAGAGAGAGAGAGAGAGAGAGAGAGAGAGAGAGAGAGAAAGAGAGAGAGACAAAAGTAAGAAAAGAAAGGAAGAAATGTTTAACTTCCTTCAGCGTGTGATGAGTTGCTAGGCTGGTAGTACAATTGGGGTATAACTGGAAGGTCGGTGGTTCCAATCCTGCTTCATCCCAGTCTTGACACATCATCCACCTTACCTTTATCTGGGTGTATGAAGGGTTGGTGGTGGTCTGTTACAGACGTAGCTTCCCATCACCAGTGGATGACTGATGGTGGATTTAATGTGAAGCCCTGGGTAGCGTGGAAAGGTTTCCCTGCATGAATCTAATCCATTATTACTGATTATACAGGTGAAACTTAAAATTTGAATATCACGAAAAACTTGATTTAATATTTCAGTAATTCAACTTAAAAAAGTAAACTAACATATTATATCGACTCGTTATATGCAAAGTTAGATATTTCAAGCATTTATTAGTTATAATTTTGGTGACTGTGGCTTACAGCTTATGAAAACCCAAAAATCAAAATCTCATAAAATTAGAAAGTGTGAGAAGTTCAGTGTTGTAGTCTTGAAGTAAAACTTCGTTTGAAAAGCACCTCTCAAGATATTAAGTCACAAAGTGCTTCACAAGAGCCAATAATATAAAAAAGAAACAAACAAAAAAAATGAATAAAAAGCAGATTTTAAAAGATGTTTTTTAACTGACTTTTCAAAGTGACTACAGAATCGACTGATCTCAAGTCCAAAGGAAGAGAGATCCACAGCTCGGTCTCCTTTAGTGCCACACTCTGACCAGCTAAGTAATCCAAAACACCAGCAAAGGACTCCTGAGCATCTAAATGGTCTGAGTGTATTTC
>JBAFTA010000009.1:3139411-3149939 GCA_036919975.1 Melanotaenia parkinsoni | reverse complement strand
ACAAGAACACACACACACACACACACACACACACACACACACACACACACACACACACACACACACACACACACACAATATAGTGATGAACTTATTAAGTGTGAGAGAGCAAAGTCAAAGCGGGTCTTACGCATATCCAAAGTAGTACTGGTAGGATCCTGCTATCTTGAGCTCTAGGGAGCAGTACTTGTCAGAGTCATCCTCCCGTCCTGATGGGTAGTTCCACGCCAAAGCACGAAAGCTCTTTCGATCAAACTGCTGCCCTTCAAGTGGGTAGTTGGTGTGCACAATGACCCTCCTCCCCTGAAGGCTCGGGCCGAGGCGGAACTGCAGCTCGAAACCTGAGGACACACACGTTGTTAACCTGGAGCATCCTCATTGTTTTGGGAAAACTCCAAAGTTAAAATCTACTTCCTACACATCATGTTCAACAAGCTTCTCCTTCAGTCCTCACAGCAGTAAACCTGTTTGTTTCATCTTCCAACCAGAAACGTCAGCATAGCGTCGCTGCTGGTGTTTGCAGAACAATCCCACATACCTCAACACACACACATGCACACACACATATACACACAGGGTGTCAGTCGCCCCTTCAGGACTATGAATGGATTGCCTATTTATAGTCCAGTTTCAGGTTCAGAGTGCTGTAAATGTCAAGTGAAACACTTTTTACTTCAGCTGCTTCAGCCAACACACAAACTCCATGACTACTCCCACATGGCTGCATGTCCTTACGTGTGTACAGATGCACTTCTGTTCATAAAGTTTTCCAACTTTTGGGATTTGTGTTATTTTGCAGTATGCCTCGGGGTCTTTGTCAAGGTTGGGAGCAGTCAGATCTGATATCAGCATTAGTTTGCAGTGCTCACATGATGTATGGATCAGATATCAGACTGATGTCACTGATCAGGGTCACCGATCCACATGTGGTCCAGACTCCATATTCTGGTGCTGATATAAATAGGATGGTTAGAACGGATTTAAATTGGAGCCAAGCAGAATTAGTAAATCACTAGTTAGCATCAATTAAAATTAAACTAGCTGGTTAGATACCCAGTAAGCCAAAATAAATAAGCAACTCCCTCCTAGATTAGTCAGAGTTCAGACAAACAGGTATAGACGGGATCTGAGAGCTGAAGAGATGTTCAATGTTTCCAGAGGAGCAGGACAGAAGAGAAAAACTACACCACAGAAAAGTTTCATCAAACTCAACAATCAGAAAATGTTGGAAGAATTTCTGTGAAGGTCGGCTTCGTTTGCCACCCAGAAAAACCTCAGAACTGTGAAACAAACATGCAGTTAGTAGAGTTTAAACAGCTCCACAGCAGCAGATCAATGAATCCAGATTTCTGACTGAGGCTGGATCGAATCGTCCCATCTTCATGTTCTGGTGTCAGAACCAGACTGAAGCCTGAATATTTTATTATTTGTTTATAATCTCACTTCACAAACTCAAACTGTTGTTGTTGTTTGTATTTAAAGAAAACCATGAACAATTACATTATGGGATGTCCTTCAACAGAATAGCAGGACCACCAAGGGGGGGGGGACATTTCTGGAAGCAACAACGCCTTCAGATTATTTATAGAAAGCTCTAAATGTCAACAGAGAATAGAGCTGAGAGCAGCGGCTTTGTCGGCCACTACAACGCAGACCGACTCTGAGCTTCAGGCAAACGGGTGAGTTCAGCTGAGCGGCAGACAGACTCACCTTGTTCAAGTCTGAACAAGGTTCGCTCCAAGTTCTCTTTGTCATTCAGCATCAGGACTCGAATCTGCTTCAGGTGCTGAGGTAACATCATGAGAAGATCTCCTCAAAGCGAAGTGATCCCTGGTCTCCTGTCGGGACAAGAAAAAGAAGATTTATTGTACAGAAACAGAGCGATCCATTAACCTCTTCAACACAGACTTCATGTACAGATCCAACAGTGCAGAACTCACGTCCATGTAATGAACAGTTTTCTCTTCCATAACAAATCCTCTTTTACACATTCTGCAAAACGATGCTAAATGACACCGCTCCCTGTTCCACTCTTCTTCACAAAGTAGACACCATTTACCACCCTGCTACCCTTCCTTCATACCCACCACTGCCACCTACACGCTCTGTTCAACAGACTCACTGGTTACTGTTCACCTACAAAACTTTAACTTTAATCTTCATCATACCTTCAGTCACTTTTGAGTATCACTCTGTGAATCGCAGCATACACTCTGCTAGTTTTATTTATCTCCTTATACCCAACGTTCGCACCTCCTTGGGCCGTTTTTCAGTTTTCTGCTGCAGCTGATCTCCAGCAGATCCTGAAATTGAGTTCATTCATCCCTCTTTTTTCCTTTAAAGATTCCTTCTAATCACTGATACAAACCCACTGCACTTTTTTTAGCCACTAACTTATTATTGCTAATTATTGTATTTATTGCACTTGTTTGACTTGCTCATTTATTTTTTACTGTGTTTTTCACACTTGATGTTTTCTTTCAGTTACTGTGATGTCATTTTGTTTTGCTTGTGTTTTCCTGTCTTCGTGGTTTCTGGCTAGGTTCACACTGCAAGCCGAAGTGACCCAAATCTGATTTTTTTTTACCTCTATGCGACCTGAATCTGATCTTTTCATAACAGTCTGAATGACTCAGATCAGAGTTTTTTCAAATGCGACCCAGACCAGTTGGATATGTGGTCCTACATCCGATACGTATCTGATCTTTAGCCATGCGACTTCAGTGTGAACGGCCAGGTCGCATTAATCCGACCTAAACGTCATACACGACGTTATCTGTAAAGGATCACACCACTCTCCACCACTCCTGGCTGAGACTCCGTACCACGTTTCTCTGTACAGACGTTGCTGCCACTGCTCCACAAAGTCGCATTTAATTGGAAATGAGAACAAACTCTCAAAAAATAAATCTGATTTCACAAAAAAATCTGATTATGCCCTAGCCTCTGTCGCCTCTGTCGCCTCTTTGTGCTGCCTCTTCGTCATCCTAGATGAGAACAGGTTCTCAGCTGAGTCACTAGATTAGAAATAAATTAAGGTTACTCACTGTGGATTTACCAGATAGAGTCTCTGAATAAACACTACGTCTCATCACTGGATTAGAAACCTGCCTGGAAAACATCCATCAATCACCTAAAGGGTCCATCACGATTCACCCCACAGAGCTACACACTACCATTCCTGAGACACTCATGATGCGATCACTGACGGTGCTCAGAGTTTAAGGGTTAGGAGGAAAACTAGATATAAACCTTCTACAACAGTAAAATCTGCATGTTTCACTGGTTTCTGGCTCAAACTCTAGAAGCGTCTTCTGTCTGCTGGCAGCTTCTCATGTTTAAAGTCTAACAGATGTCTTTTAAAACAGATAACATCAGCTCAGACCGGCCTCGCTAGACCAGAACTCTGCTCTCCATGTTTACCTTGGAGATGCAGCTGGATGTTTACTTCAGGCCCCGGTTTCCTCTGATGAGCTGTGACCCACATCAGCCTTCGTACAGGAGCCAAAGTTCAGAGTTTTGGCTGAATTTATCTGTCTGGACATGGAAACAGCAAACAGAAGCTGTTTGCTGACTGACATGAAGATAAGTTTTAGAGAAGAGGTTGTAGGTAAGGAACTGATTGAGACATCCTCTACGACCACATGAGGAAGTTCTTCTGAACATTTTATAAAGCAGCAAAGTGTGTTGAAACAGACCAAAGGTCCAACTAGAAACTGATCTTTGACACAAACTTGCCTCACTGGAAACAAGTCTGGAGTAAAAACTGACACCAACCGTCCCCTTTAGCTATTAAATATCTAATCAGCCAATCACATGGCAGCAACTCCAAGCATTTGGTCGTGTAGCTGTGGCCCAGGAGACTTGCTGAAGTTCAAACTGAGCTTCAGAACGAGGAAGAACAAGGCACGGTAGAAAATATCCAGTGAGCAGCAGTTGTCTAGACCAGAATGTCTGGTTGATGTCAGCCAACCCGACTGGTTGGAGATGATAGAAAGGAACAGGAAGTCCAATCAGTACTGGATCCAACCAAGGTCTGCAGAACAGCATCTCTGAACACACAACAGTCCAACCTTGAAGCAGATGGGCGACTTTCTGGCCTCAACTGAGTTTATCTTAACAACAGGTCCAGCTCTGGTCAGGATGGTTTGGTAAATCCTGATCATTTCTGTCTCTTAGCAGCCGTACCTTTACCTGGTAGGCGGGATATAATCCAGACAGCAACAGTAACAACGTGACGTCACAGCGATGCGATGTCTGCCCTGAATTATAAAGAATGCGACCCAGAAACAAAACAGGAGAATGGTGGACATGCAGAAGTTTGCGTATATTAAAAATTAAGTTCTTCCTGCTTTGTTCTTATTGCTGAGTCACACAGGAAGAAAAAAAATACACAAGTTATTTTAAATTTTAAACATGTTAGGGGGGTGGGAATTTATTTAAAGATCAAAATTAATGGTTTTACTGATTTGATTAATTACTGTTCTGAGACTGAAGTTCATTAAAAGAACTGTAGAAAAAAGTGGAAAAAAATAAATGTTTTTAAACAGCATATAGGAGACTTTTTGTCCTGTAATGACCTGTGTGGGTAGTAAGTTGGAAGCGACCCACATGGTTCAACCAGCGCAGCCTAGCTGAGAATAATGCTGACCATGTCCATCCCTTTATGACCACCGTGGAGCATCTTCTGATGGCTGTTTCCAGCAGGGAGACGGGTACTACCTGAGTTTATTTATGAAGGTATTTGTTTACTCCAGACATGACTCTAAAGTTTATTAAACAGGTTCCTGGATGAGGTTTTAAACATTTCTATGGATGTTTGTCATGTGTTTAACTCAGAAAGTCTCTGACCCGCCAGGACTCCCTGATGGCCTAATCTTCTGTTCCTGACCCAGTCACTGGGACAGGAACATAGGTCAGAGGTCTAAGTCCAGGTCTGCAGAAATCAGAGCAGGCACACACACACACACACACACAAACAAACACACACTGAGTATGCGCACTGCGGTGGTGCGTTCAGGAGAAGGTCATGAATTCTGAGGTTGATGTTGCATAATCTATTTATAAATTCTCCATCACTGTTCACGTCCTGCAGCCTCAGCCGAGTTAGCATGAAAATACCCAGAAATCTGCAGACATCCTCATCTGCACCATTCATCTTCATCACACAAATCTGCACCAATCATTTTCATCACACAAATCTGCACCATTCACCTTCATCCCTGCAGCCAGCACACACTCAGCCTACTTTTATTGGCTGATCAGTTCTTCCTACATTAACACATTTTCTCTGATAAATTAATAAACCATTAGAATCGGTCTGACCCGGGTGGAGTTTTACCCGGATTATCTTCAGGTTATATCCAGACAGGTTTTCCATGTTTGGACTTCGGCCTAAATAACAGCAGGAACATAAAAACTCTCACGTTACCTCCTCAGTTCGCCTAACTTCTGCCTGCTAGCTAACAGCTGCTAGTTAACCGACTCTAACCAGTCGGTTAGCTGTTAGCTCGGCACCAGACAGCGACACACCGCCCGAACACACCCAAACGGTAACTGTTGGTGTTATTTACCTGTCAGGTGTGTGTCCGACCCGTCACAGCTACAGGAGATCAGTCCGTGGAGTGGTTCTTCTGTCTGGAGGGAGGAACAGCTGCAGAACCGAAGAGGAGGAGCCAGCATGGGGTCTGATACCGTAATACACCGCAGAGAGGGGAACACACTTTATCTGAAGCTTTACTGGCTGATTTTTAATGGTCGTGGCTAAAACTCTTTATTGTCATTTGTTCCGCACACATTAAACTTTAGCCTCTTCACCCACCCAGATGTAACTGGATCTTTCAGGTCTTCCCAATTTACCCATCTGAGTGCTTCACGCTCACACTGCAGGTTTACTGGTTCCCAGTAGGTATATTACGGGAGGCAACCCTCCAGCTTTCTGGGGAACCAGTTTGGGTATGAAAAATTTTAAAGAGTTCATGTTTAAATCATTTCATACTAAACTGATTTCATTATCATCTTTTATCTTTTTATATTCCCAATTTATTCACATCTTTTTCACCTTTATCGGTATTGTATTAATGATTCCTGCTACCTGGGATGTCTTTTATTACGTCTCTATTCTATTTTTCTATATTTTTAATGTGAATTTTTATTGTAATTTTCTTTTTCCTACTTCTACTTTCTATTGACTGCTATATCACCTGATTATCTCAGTTTACAGGATAAGTAAATTCTTATGTAGAGATAACAGATTAATTTATTTAATTCATTTTAATGGATCAGGATCAGAGAATTACAGATTTCTTCTGTTCCAGATTCACTCTGATCCACTGCAGATGCTTCTAAAGTCTGAGATTAGTGGAAGAACCAGTGCTGAGTTTTCACCTCTATAGAACCACGTTCTCTGTAATCCAGACCGTATGTCTCCCTTCCCATCGACACACCCAGATTCCACCACCTGCTGTCTCCAACATCCCAGCTGTGAGCTCCTGACTGAAAACCCTCAGAACTCAGGACAGAACAGGGGAAATGACTCGTCTCTGGATTATCAGGAAGGTTCTGGTTCCCTCCTCGTCTTACGCTGGTCAGATCTTCAGACTGGATCATATGTGGACCAGCAGTGTTTTGGTCCAGAATCAGTGGAGTGTAGCAGACCAGGTCCTCTATGTGGTTCCAGATGCTGAAGACCAGGTTGCCTAGGGTTGGGTCTGGTCTATCAGAGCTCCTGAGTGCAGCTGTGGATCATCCAGCAGGGGGCAGCGTTGGACTCTCCACTGCAGCCTTGCAGTTGCTCAGGAATGTGACGTCTGCAGCGCTGAAATCTTCCGTGGTTCTGACTGTCTGAAAGAGCTGCTATCACTCTGCTCAGAGCCTCCATCTTCTCCTTCATCATCCCACTCTTCTGCTCCTCTTCCTCCCTCCATGCAGCCATTCTGGCTTCATTTACCTCCACTAGAAACTGATGAAGCTTCTTAAACTGCTTAAAGTCCTCTCTGTCTCTCGTGCCTGGACCTTAATGTGTTCTGCTGTTTGACCAAACTTCTTCTGAACTTCCTTCTGGAGCTACAGTCTCCTCTTTAATAGTTCCAGTGTTTCCTCAATTTCCATCCTGTGCTGTGGTGCAGCTTCATCCTGAATCTCTGCAGATGGCTGGCAGCTAATGGTCCAGACAGAAGAGTTTGGGTTTTTCAGAGTGCAGATGGCAGAGACCTTCTGAAGCTTTCTGATATCCCTCCTGTAAGAAGGACTCACACAGATTCTTTAACACCAGACTTAAAGGTGGTTCCTTTCTTGAAGATCTCGTCTTACCATCGTGACACTTGTATCCTGGTTTCTGTGTCCACCAGCTCTTCAGAAAGTTTCTACAGAAACTGTGGCTGCAGGACTGAAAAACAGGATCTCTGCAAAGGTCCTGACAGTCTGGACAGCAGAGATTCTCCTCTGATCAAATAAACATGCCTCGCCTTACCCTCTGACAAATCCTGCTTCATCTGAATTCAGGTGTGTTTGATTCTGCAGTTCAAATGTCTGTCAGCAGCTCTGAAAGTTAAAAATGAACAGCTTTTACACTCTTACCTGCAGAGTTGCATTTTTGGATTTAGTGTGGAATCACTGATGCTGGTTTGTATTTATGGAAAGAAATGGTTTACAGCAGGGGTACCCAAGTTCGGTCCTCGAGATCTACCATCCTGCACTTTTACATGCAACCCTTCTTCAACACACTTGAGTCAGATGTCACCTGCATGTCACTCAGCTCTGCAGAGGTTTGGTAATGAGCCAGTTACCAGGCCTCTGCAGAGGCACAGTTGTTTTTATTGTGTTCGGGGAATCCTTTTCAAATGTGGTTTTCTTTGGTGGTTTTAGACATGCTCAGTGAGAGAAACTCAAATCAAATGTCAGACGTCTAACAAAACCAGTTGTTTAACCTGAGCTGCAGTGACGTAGTAGAGCAGGCAGGGGGCAGTATAACACCGTCCGCACAGACCTGAGAGTTCAGCTAGAAATAAGCATGAGGTGATTTTCACTCCTTTTAATCAGATGTAGTAAATACCTCCTTGTCTAATAATCTTTATTAGTCCACAGAAGATTTTTTCCTGCTTCTCATCAGAGTAAAACTACAGTCACGTCAGAAATGTGAAGGATGTTTCAGATTTCATCTGTTCAGGGAAAATAATCCCAGCAGAGTGACTGGTGCTAAAATCCTGTTTCCTCTACAGAAAATTAAACCCTGATGAATCCAAACCCTGGAATGTGATCCTCAGTGTGTCCTGTCTGCACTGTTATATTGTTATATTAAAATATTGTTTATATTTATATAGCAGAGAATAATAAGAATGACAGAAAACTAAGAATAAATACAGTTTTATGTTCATTTGTTCTAATCCATATAAATAACTGTTACAAGTATTTTTGTAGTTTTATTTATTATGTTAAAAATTTTACTGGAGATAATAGCTTCTGTGATTCTGGAACAGAGTCCAGACTTCCTGTTTAACTTCCTGTTTACCAGAAGTTACGTAGGTAACTACAGTTCTGTGAATTCCTGGATTTGTCTCTTCGCTCTCTGTGCAGGTCAAGACCTTATGACAAGAAAGTCACTCCCGCGATGTGTAGGCCACATGAGTGTCCAGTCTAGTAATAGGGCGGGGAAGCCTACATCTGGTCTCTGTGATCTTCTCGCCAGCAGATGGGAAGGAAATTCCATGTGACCTGCATGACTGTTAGTCATCCAGGAATTTACAGAACCATAGTTACCACGTAATGTTCATCTGTTTCATTCTAGTAAAACCTAGAAACAGTGCAAGGGGCTGCTTCAGCACATATATCCTTCACTAGCATGCCTGCTTTTGATGCCCATGACATGACCAAGCAGGAGTGGCAGACTACATCAGAAGGGGTAGGTAGGCTGGGCAATCCTGACAGGTCTGTCCAAAGACAGGTGGGCCGGCTTGAGGCGGTCCTCAGCTCAGCCTTACCCCCCATGTCAACCACAAAGTGTTTATCCCCCACCTCCAAAACACGGAAAGGCCCATCATAAGGATGTTGCAGCAGCCCCCGATGAGCATCATGTCGAAAGCAGACGATGCCTGGAGGTCTTCTTTGAGAGCAGTCCTGGGGCCCAGCATGACCCACGGGAGCTTGTCAACCCAGTTTCCGTCCCTGAGGCTGGCCCAGAGAGAGGCCTTCAT
Source organism: Melanotaenia parkinsoni (assembly GCA_036919975.1). Taxonomy (NCBI): domain Eukaryota; kingdom Metazoa; phylum Chordata; class Actinopteri; order Atheriniformes; family Melanotaeniidae; genus Melanotaenia; species Melanotaenia parkinsoni. The sequence continues at coordinate 3,140,748 of JBAFTA010000009.1, read as the reverse complement.
GGAGTGATGGAAACGCTCACACAAGCCATTAGCTTGCAGGTGATAGGACATGGTACGGTGAAGCTTCACCCCCAGGCTGTTCGTAACTGCGGTCCAGAGCTCTGTGGTGAACTGTGAGCCTCGGTCCAAGGAGAGGTCAGATGGGGTGCCAAACCAGGCCACCAAAACCCCAATTAATGCCCGCACCATCTCAGTTGCCATCAGCGAAGCAACCTCTGGCCACCGAGTGGTCCTATCCACCATGGTAAGGTGGTAAGTGAAACCCTGAGAGGGGGAAAGGGGGCCAACCAAGTCTACATTCACATCGTGGAACCTTCTTTCCGGCACGGGGAAACGCGCCAGGGGTCTTCGTCTGGCGGTGAACCTTGGAACGCCCGTAGAGGACAGGTGTTCCATGTTGCTAAATTAACTTGTGGGATTGGCTAGTTTAGTCAGATCCAGGCACCTCTTAAGGGCGTGGATTGGCTGGTGGTGGCAATGTAATGCTCCACTCTGTGTTTGGTAGCAGTGGATGAGAAAGTGGGCTGTGAGAGTGCCGGAAATCCGGCTAACAGGCAATGAAACACCTAATATTTCACGAACACAACAGAGTCCCCTCTAAATGATTATAAAACACACTATTAAAATGGTTCTTTTTGAATGAACCCTTCAGTACTTGTACAAATGTCTCTGGTCTTGAATTATATGTTTATTTTATATTGGTGTTGTGTTTATGTACCTTTATCAGGTTACTTGTTGGGCTTGTCACATCAGAGGTAAATGTAGGTTCTTTATTTTGTATTAAAATGGCGACGAGTATTGTAAGGAAAAAAAATTCAGTTTGCATGTGTGTGTGTCTGATTATGTGTAAGTGTATAATATAAAATAAAAATAATAATAATAATAATAATAATAAAATGAGTTGTATTATAAATATGTGTGACATTTCTAATGAACCAAACCGATTGAAAAACGGTTAATAATTCAGCGAGTTATGATGATTTTAATCGGTGACAGACCTCTGCCTCTGTTGACTAATGCAGTAAGTAGACACGACCCAAGATGGCGGCCGCGTTGACGCATCGTTCCCATAGACTGTAAAAGATCGTCCCTATGAACAGCAGCATGTATGCCTCTTCCAGACCTGATGTGCACCCCTGCTTCACAGACGGTTACGCTGAGGTACTCCCGTGTGATTGGTCAGTTTGGGATCATGTGTTGCCAAAACCAAGAAAGTGGATAATAGACATTTATACATAGATGCCTCATAGACTGATGCTGCCAATGGGCTCTATGCACAACTCCACTACTTCCTGAACTTAAGGGAGCTCCTTTGTTTCCTGTCTTTCATTATTGGA
>JBAFTA010000009.1:3126239-3139311 GCA_036919975.1 Melanotaenia parkinsoni | reverse complement strand
ACACACTGATGGCGGAAGCTACCATGCAAGGCGCTAACCACGACCCATCAGGAGCAATTAGGGGTTCGGTGTCTTGCTCAGGAACACCTCGACATGAGTTCTCCAGGCTGGGCTCGAACCGGCTCAAACTCGAACCGATGGGCAGAGAGTATTGTTTGGAAACAAATACTGAGAGTTCTATCCAAAACATTTACTGCTCAGGTTTATCCTTTTTTATCTATATTTTTCCTATAATTATTTAATCTTGTATAATAGATTTTATATAGGTACATATTTTGATTGTTTATCATTCTTATATATTGTGAAATGTTTGAATGTCTCTTTGAAAGGAACGACTCCTCAAGATCCGGCTCGCTTTAATGAGCCATAAATCCCATCTCTAATGCCTCTAATGCGCTGGTTATTGCAACTGTAGGCTGCACAAAATAGCATAGCTGCTGGAAGTGTCCTGACTCTGGTTAGTTCTGAAGCTAGCCTGGAATGCCGACACCCATTGAATATGGCGGCAACGCTGCATCACGCTCCAGCGTGTAATGAGGCGTCTACGTATATATGTCTATGAAGTGAAAGACATAACTCCAGTCCTCACTCTTTACTCCTGCCTGGTTGCTGTTAGTTTACAGATCTGACTGGGTCAGGGCCAAGCAGGAACCTCCAGCGATGCAATGAGAAGTCTACACGTAAGTGCAAAAAATTGCAGTTCACCCCTCATCCACTAGGATCTGGCTCCAAAACAGAGCAAATCGCCATAGACTCCCATGTTAAAAAACTTCACAGCAGAAATAAACATGTTTAAGGGAGAGTGCAGCACAACCTGGTTTTCAGCCTGCTAACAGTGCGCCTTAGCTTTAGCCCACCTAGAGTTTGATGGCTGTCAATCATCCACCCCCACCTTCACAGTCTCTCTCTCAGCTCCACCTCTTTGTCCATTTTTGGATTTTCTGGTACTGACGACACTCGTGATGCTGCCAAGATGGCCACGGCTGAAACGCCCAACAACGTTCTTTTTTTTTTTTTTTTACATTTTTTTTCATAACAATCTTTATTAATAAAACGCAATGCAGTACAAACAAAGAACAAAAACAGAGATTAGAGGAAAAAAGAAAGAAAAGAAAAAATAAGGTGACAAGGATTAAACATACCAGCGGGGAACACAGCTACAGTTCAGAAAGAGACATCACAGTTTATAAATTACAGGATCTAATGGCTTTGGGGTTGTTGCTTTTGTAGATGGTTGAAATGTATGATTTTATCTCTTGACTTACTATGTAGGAATTTACATTTATGAATGTGGAACTTTGTTAGGAATATGGTGACATTTATAATGCAAAATTTGGCGTGGTCAACTTTGTCAAAAAAACCAAAAAGACTAGTTTTCCATTTAAGATAGAAATCACCATGTACATTAGTTTTGATAAAGATAGTTAATTCCAGACACAATTCCAGATCAGGTGAGTGGTAGTTTCAACATGAGACCTGCAAAATGTACAGTTGGTGTTCTTGTCTTTCAAATCTGTTCAGGTACTGGTTAGTGGGGTATAATCTGTGTAATATTTTAAAAGATACTTCTTTTATTTAATTGTTTAGTAACAGCCAGATTCCTTCCAATTATTTGGGACAAAACAACTCCATCGGGAGTGAATGTAGGAGACGGTTACTGTGTCCTGCTCAAACAGAGACTAACTGCTTTGTTTTTCTTGTTGGTAGTAAAACAGATTTTACCCACAGGAATGCCAGTTACATTCAATAAAGGAGGAACTTCAAAGTCCTTCACACAGCCCTGAAAAAGAGAACAGAGAAAGCACCAAAGACAGTAGAAAATTCTTTTGGAGTAACAGCAAGGTTATATTTCTCATTAAACTCCTGGTGTTTTTATAGAAGTCTATCATTGCTGAAGAGCTACTAGCCGGATGTGGTTATCAAACCACATAGATTTATTCTTATAAAGAACATGTTTATTGTTCCAGATGTAAAATGTGTGGGGAGAAAAATAATGTTTATATAAAAGAGACCAGGAAAGTAAAACCTGTTTGTGGAATGCAGAAAGTTTTAATGGGATTTTATCGACATTATAATTATAGAGAAGTAAAAAATGTAGGCCCCCACATTTTGAAAAATATAGTGAGGAAAGATATTCCACATAGAGGTGGAGTTTTTAAGGTATGATTTCAGCCAATGTGTTTTAAAGGTGTTATTGAAGGTTGTAAAATCTAAAAAGTTTAGACCACCGTTCTCATAGGTGTTCATTATCACTGGTTTTTTTTATATAGTGAAGACGGTTTTTGAAATTTAACAACAGGTGATCAATAGTTTTCAGTGTCTGATGATCTATGTATAAAGATAAAGCAGCATAAGCTAATCGGGATATACCTTCAGCTTTTGAGATTAAGAACCTCCCCTTTATAGTTCGGTCCCTTTGGAGCCATTGATTAATTATAATTTTGACATTTATTGATTGGATTCTTGGTAATTATTATACCCAGGTATGTCACATTCTTTTTAACTGGAATATTACAGACAGTGGTTGAACGACAGTCTTTAAATGGTAATAGTTCACACTTGTTGATATTTAGACACAGACCTGAAGCTTTGGAGAAGATTTGTAAGTAACTGAAGGGCTACAGGAACCTGACTGCCATTGTTTAGAAAGAGTGTGGTATCATCGGCTGATAATGATTTATCTGCCTGCGACAGAGATGCCTTTTAAATTATTCTTAAGAATATGATCAGCAAGAACGTGTGTGGCTAGTAGAAATAAGTAGGGTGAGATTGGGCAGCCTTGTCTGATCCCTTTTTTAAGGTCAAATATTGGTGAGGTCCCATTTTTGAGTTTGATTGAACAGCTGGTATTATTATATAAAGTTTTCATGGCACTACTGGAAAAAAAGGGCCAAAACCAAGTTTTTCTAAACAACGGAATATTAAATTATGATTAATAGAATCGAAGGCTTCATAAAAGTCAAGGAAGAGAATGAAACTATCATCAGGGATTAAGCAGGAGTCGTTTAGAATATCTAAAATGAGACGAATGTTGTTTGAAATGTGTTTCTCCATTTATTGGGTCTAGAATGGATTTGAGTCTTTTAGCGAATACTGAAGCAAAAGCTTTGTAATCATTGTTCAGAACACATGTGGGGCGCAGTTTTCAATAATTAATAAGTCTTTTTTAGGTTTGGGTATCGATGACAATATTCCTTGAGTCAGACTGGGAGGAAACAAACCCGACTTTACAGATTCTTCAAAGACTTTTAATAAAAAAAGGAGCAAATTGATCAGGAAATAATTTGTAAAACTCCCCAGATAATCCATCTGTGCAGGAGATTTATTGTTTTTAAGATAATTTATGTTCCAAAATATTTTACTGATTATAAGAGAGGAATGGCAGGTTTCTTTGTCAGTACGAGATATTGTTTTGACATCAACTGAGCTTAAAAATGTTCAGTGATGTGGTTAGAATAATTAGATGTATAAAGCTGGCTATGGAAGCAGCAATACTGCTAGTCTGCAATACTCTTGGAATCTGTTGTTATGTTGTCATCAACTTTTAATTTTTGGATTGTATTATGTTTGCCACGACATTTTTCAAGCTGGAAGAAATATGCTGAGCTGCGTTCACCTTCCTCCAGCCATTTTAGCCTGGATCTGATAAAAGCGCCTTCTGCTTTATATTTGTAAATTTGGTCCAGGTTATTTTGTGGGGTTGCCAGATTTAAATTTTCTGTCTTAGTAAGACCTGCTTGTTCAAGGTCCAATATGAGTTTGTTTTTGGGGAGTTATTTTCATCTGATAACTAAAGTGTGATGTGAATTGCATTATGATCTGTATAAGGTGTAAGAAGGGTATAGGACAATTATTTTATCTAGATTGATGCTGTCAGACACAAGCCAGAAATCAAGATGAGATTGTCTGGAGCCATTGTTATTCTTCCAGGTATAAATCTGGTCGTTAGGATAGTTTTCTCTCCTGACATCTATTAAGTTATATCTTTGCATAAACTGCATAAAGTCATCATTTGAAAATGCCTGTCGGGGTGGCCAACGATCAAGTTGGTTATTAATAACTCCAATTATCAAAACAGCATTAGGAAATTCTGAGATTTTTGTAAAGAGAGTAAGAGTTGTAAATTTTCAGATTTTGAATTATAAACATATATTTTAATGATAATAAAGATCTTATCACAGCAAGAGATGATCAGAAAGACAAAGTGACCGTTTGGATCACGTTTGGACCAAAGAATATCCCCATTCGTTAAGGTCGAAGTACCAGCTGAATGTTAATTTCCATAACAGCAATTCTTTTTTTAAAGCAAAAACAAAGCTTTACGTTTAACTGTGTTCTTTAGCCCCCTGGCGTTAAGTGATAGTTGGCATTAGTAATAGTTAGAGACAAAGTGAAAAGTACTAACACGAATAACCTTCAGGTAAGTGTGTAAGTGTACAGCCTTTCCTCCCCTGAGTTGTGTACTAAAATATTTTTTAACCTTTTATTCTTTATTTGTGGAGCACTATATGTATGACATTTAAATTTTGAACAAAGGGAACACAAAAATAAAAAGTTTAACCTCTCAAGTAACTAGATTTACCATTTTCTGTAAGATGGAACTTGGAGCTTTAATAAATTCTGTCTTACAGAACAAAAGAGAAGGAGATGGAAGGAGGTGGTGTCAGATACCCAATCTTTAAGCTGTTTAGATAAACAAGTAATGAATTACAGTCAGACAGAAGACGTGTACCTGTTTGTGTCAAACATAACAGATCTTGAATTGAAACTTTTGGTTGGATTAACTCTTTGCCTTCCAAAAATGCACGTCCCATCGTAGTATTTTACCCTTTCTCTTCGCCTCCAGGATCAGCGGCCAAAGTGCAGCTCGAGCCTCCCTATCAGCTGGACACAAGTCCTCAGCAAACCTGAGGTTGTTTTCTCGGAGACAGGGATTGTTCTTTGCAGCTCTCCAGATGGCGTCTCTGCCCGATCTTGAGATGAATCATAACATGACTCCCCTTGGTCTCTGCTCATTCACACGCTTTTTTCCCAGACGATGCAAGATGCCGATGTCATCCGCTAGTCTTCTGTTTTTGTCCGGGATGATAGTCTGGCAGATCCTAATTATCTCATCCTTGATTTCTTCTTTGGGGACGGTTTCTGGTTCCACATAGAGTTTGAGGTTCCATCTTCTGGAGTATCGTTCAGTTTCTGTCAGTCTTTGTTGTATCCTTGAAAAGTTAGCTCCATCAGCGTTGGCTCTATTTCAATGGTTGCAACTCTTTTCTTGATGTCTTGAATCTCTTAGAAAGCAAAGACCTTCACTTTTCATCTTCATGGAATTGAGCCGAGTGTTGATGAGATGAGAGAGAACAGCGACTGCATCTTGATTTAGCACATTGTTTTCATTTTCTTTCTGGGTGAGTAAGGCTTTTTTAGGCCTTAATGGGAGTGTTCTCGGTAGAGAGCAGCAACGGAGGAAAATCCTCCTTGTTGAATGGTTCAGTTAGCATTGCTGTAGAATTAGCTGTTTTAGCATGTTTTAGCTGTTCTGGGTTCTGCAGTTTGGTCTCTTTGGAGTTTCTCTTTCGGTCCCGTGAGAACATTGCAATGCCAAGTTGTTCCTTACTGAATTCAGAAAAAAAGTTCAGGATCAGGATCTTTAAAATGTTCACAAAAAAAGTAAAGTTTAGCACACAAACTCTGGAAGATCCGTCTGTTCACGTCGCCATCTTGGATCGGACCCCCGCCCAACCAGCTTCACTTTTGCTCAGAAACCACATCACAGAGGCTCCGCCCATCTTTTGTATACAGTCTATGGTAGGGGCTGAAATCCATCCGGGGCTGGGCGATATATTGAATGTCATTCAGATTTCAGGTCCACACAATCACAACAACACTGAATTTAACAAAAATGATTATTATTACAATAATTTAGCTCTGCGTTTGTGTCACGTACTCAGAATGACATGCGCACTTCTGTTGCTTCTAAATCTGGGAAAATACCTGAAGTCGGTCCTGTTGTTGAATTAGTGACTCTGTTGCTAAGTTTAGCCAATATTCAACCCTTCTAGAGACTTTTTTTTAAACAACTATCCACACGTCTAGAATCTTTAGTATTAACTGGAAAAATGTTAATTATGATTTATTATGATTTTTTTTCTATAATGCTGCAGCCCTTCTACCTTCAGGATCTTCTGGTTCATTATGAACCAGCCAGATCCCTCAGGTCATCAGGGTTAAGTCTACTTTCTGTTCTCAGGGTCAGAACTAAACGGGAGAAGCAGCGTTCAGTTTCTGGAACAAACTCCCAGAAAACTGGAGGTCTGCTGGGTTAAGTCTAGGTTAAAAACTTTAATATTTGTTCCATTTTATCATAACAGCTGTTAATTCCTCACACTGGAACGATTTTTAGCTTTTTTTCATTCTATTTGAGCTTCTTAATTTTAAATGTGTTCAGTACTTTGTTACTTAAGTATGTTTTTCAGCTATCTGTTCTTTACTTAGTGGATTTAGTTGTGGATTCTTTAAACTTTTACTACATTTTACAGCAAATATCTAAAATATCTTCTAATTTCTACATTTCTACAATGCATTGTGTTACACGTTGTGGGTTTGTTTGTTTTTTTTATTTTAAATCATTATACAGTTACTCAAACAGAATTAAATGGGCTATCTCTTATTTCTGATAATGACCGCTGCTATAAGCTTCTGACTGTGATCAGATACAAGAGCCGTATTGGTCCACTAAACGAAACTGGGCAGGTAATGTTAGAAATTCCTTCACCTGCAGCATCATCATCAGCAGCAGCTGCACTAACCGGTGGTAAAACACCCAGAACGGATTCTGGACTTCTTTCTTACTTTAATGACTTTTAACTCTGCAGGTCACCTCAGAAAACTAAATACTTATTCACACAATCATAAGTCCAAGTGTAAACCGTCACAGAGGGTTAACAGTAGGAACAACTTCTCAGATCATCGTTTCCAGTAGCATAACCTGTAAAATGTCCCAGCTCAGACTATTTCTGTCACATTTACACTCAAGACGAGCGCATTGCCAGTGCATTCAGCAAGTACCTTCAGTACTTCAAGTATATTTAAAAGCAAGTACTTAAAATATTAAATTGATACTTTTACTAGAGTACATTTTTTTCTGTTGACTTTTACTTAAAAATGTCTGATGACTTCCTCCAGCACTGATTTAATGTGAAGCTGTTGGTGCTGGTGATTGTACATGAAAGGTGACGTAGAAACTCGCCTCCCTCTGCTGGTCCGAGCTGCAGAGACGCCGTCCAACCCTGCAGTTCTGATGACGCCGTTTCCATGAGTTCAAAAAAGACACAGAACTCTGTTCACTGTTGGGTTTATTGTTACCACAGTTAGGAACAAGTTAAATCATGGTAAAATCCCTGTCAGGTCAGGCTGGGTTTGACATGTGAACTCCTTCACCTGAAACCAGAACTTCTTCACAACATCAGCACAGTCCCGTTAGACTGAAACCAGACACAGAGGCGGAATAAAGGTCTCGTTGGTGTAGCCGTGGACCGTCGGAACGCAGCCTCCATGTTTGGTGTGTAGACAGCACTGGCACTTTTTTAACGAGATAATTTCAAGTAAAATAAAGATTTCATGGCTGGATTTAGGCACTAAAACACTTTTAACATTAATATTAAACATTAAAACAATCCCAAGTTACGTTGTACTCATCATCCTCACATTACTTCATCATCAGCGATTACAAACGTCTGCTACAGAATTTAAGAGGAAATCTATCAGGAACGTCCTGAGACTCATTAGTTGAAATGGAACAGGACTCAGTGCGATGTGGATGGCTGGAGCTCCTTCATCTCTCCCTCCTCTTCATCACCTCACTCTTGTTTTTTGGTTCGTCCCCTGAATGTGTCCATGAGGTTGAAGGCTCCCATGTAGTGTCCCAGCAGGAGGCCCTGCTTCATGGGCAGGATTCTACAGGAGAGAAATGACATTCATCCATTAGGTAGAACTCTCGCTAGCGACGTCTCCTCGTGTAAATTTCTAATGATCCAAACTGATGATCTCGATCAATTATGGATCCAGTAATCGTCTAGACCAGTGTTTCTCAATCCTGGCCCTCAGGACCCCCTGTCCTGCATGTTTAGAGGTAACCTTACTTTAACACACCTGAATTAAACGAATGGCTCGTTGACAGCTTCCAAAGAACTTAATGAGGATGTGGAATAATCTGATTCAGGTGTGTTGGAGTAGGAAGACATCTAAGACGTCCTGAGGACCTGGATCTTGACTATTCAACTTGGTCTTACCAGGGCCGTGGTCCTGCAGGTTTTCCACGTCTCCCTGCTCCAACACACACAAAAGCCTGCAGGACTGCAGCCCTCGTAGGACCGAGTTGAACAGATCTGATCTCGACGTTCTTCAGAAACACGATGACGAACCAAAATGTCTGATGAGGAAAGTCCAAAGCTGAGCTGGACTAAAGTAGTGGTATTAATATCTGTTCTGAGTAGGAGAAAGTTTAATCTTTATTCTGATTTAATGTCAACATGTAGAAATGTTTTCTTTCAGAACATGTTTCAGTCTGACTTTTTATGTAAATGTCTGAAAATGAGATGTTTCTGATTTAATCTGATTGGAAGTAATGGAGTTAAAGCAGCTGTGATATTGATCGATCAACAGATCCTGAATCTGGCACCAGACATGACTGAGTCAGTCTAAAAGAGTGTAAACTAACATTTAGTGTAAACCTGGTAAACTTCATATGGCCAAGTGTCAGTGAACACAATGTAATGTACTTCTATACGATCTAATGCAGCCTTCATGCAGCATCATCTCACCAGCTGTCTCCATGGTGATGCTATCTGTCTGTCCAGACTGGTTATATTTGATGAAGAGGATGTAAAAGTCTGAAAGCCACCAGATGTGAAGTTAAAGAGATAATTACAAAGAAATCTTGATAAAATGGAAGATTTGGCTCAAAACGCCTTTTTATTTTTATCAGTGAAGGAGGTTTATGTAGCAGAGCTTAAAGTCATACAATGCAAGACCATCCTAAGTAAACAACTACTGATACCTGAATACACACAATACTCACTAAAAGTTCAGGATACTCAATTTTTTAGGTGAAATTTACATAAAACATGAAAAGCTGATGCTACACTAATGTTATGTGATGAATGTAGGACATTTAACGACAATCATGTGATGGTAATTCATTCATTTTCAACTCTTAGAAACCAAAGCTACCAGCAGTGGTGGGTAAACCATGACATTAAATAACCCGCATGTGTCAGGTCTGGTCCTAGTCCGATGATGTTGAGGACTGTTTCATTACCAGTCGTCAACGAACCAGAACATTTAGTGATGCCTAAATTTAACCTTTATTTATACAGGCAGTCCCATTGAGACATGAAGTCTCATTTACATGAAAGACATGTTTTGGACAAACAAAACATTTATTTGAAGTTTGATCTCTAACAACACAGAAGGGTTCATGTAAATGCAAAAAGCAGGTTACTGAAAGAAAAAAAACAACTCCAGCCGCCTCTTAACATGGTTCAGTTTTCTCTAATGGGATGAAGGTGGGCAGCTTTAGACCTGCTGCTCCAAGCTGACGGAGCAGAGTCAGAGAGGCTGTCGGCAAGTAGGAGGATCAACGTCATGGCAGCCACCCAAGGACAGATTTGTGAATGAAGATGTACCATTGCAAGAGTCTGTGGGTAGATAGCGATGACCAGTAGACCAGAGAGTATAATGTGCAACGATGACTCGGGGGTTTACCGTTGGTTATGAATCTTCTCCATCGTTAGCGATCTGGCAGATGTCAGACGTCTCCATAGTCGAGGTAAAAAAGTGGATGTAACTCTTTCTAACATTGCAACTGGTGAAGTGACATTTATGCAACGCATTCTTTTGCTGTGCTATTCTATTCTATTCTATTCTATTCTATTCTATTCTATTCTACAGTCATTTAGCAGACGCTTTTATCCAGAGCGACTTACACCTGAGAGGAAGAACACCAGCAGAAACCAACCAGGAGGGACGTCGTCATCATCGTCGTCAGGCTGCTGGGAGTCCAGTTGGACCCAGGTGCTGTCGTGTCGTGCTAGAGGCAGTACTTACAGTATTTTTATTTTTTCTCTCTCTCTCTCTTTAATAGTCCTTTGTCTAATTACAAGATTACAATTTCATCACACATCATCATCTTGGGTGTAAGTGCATGCAGCTTATTCAGAGCTGAGTTGTGTCAAAGAGCTGGACGAATCTTTCTAACTCGTCCTGTAGAGTTAAGCATAGCCCCCTCCCCTCTCCATTCCCCCACCCACCCTTCATATCAGGGCCTTGGGTGGTCACGTTTAAAAACCGGCTTAAACACGTTTTCTGACTGCTGTTTCCAGATGTTTAATAGTCTGGTTTGCTTTCCTGTGTGGTTTCACGTTCTCTCTGATGGTCTACCTCCAGGTTTTAGTCTGGTCTTTACAGAGATGTGTGTGTTTTTTTGCATTTCATTCGGCTGTTTCTCACTTTTACAGTTTTATTACATTTTTACTCTGGCAGACTTCTGCTGTTTACATGTGCTTTATAAATACAGATGACTAGAATCATGTAATCAATATTTATTGTGATTTACAGTCCTGATGCCTGTTCTGCTGGTAGACTTCCTCCATCCATGCAAACATCTCAGTATGTCTGCATCAAAAATTACACGAAGCTGAAATGATGAACCTCATTATAGAGAGCAGACGCATTTCAGAGAAATATACTGAAATATTTTCTCTTCTTATACATGAAAACACTGTAAAATCTTTGACTCCTTCCTGCTTTGCTCCATTTCACTCAGCATGTTGGGAACTTGTCCTCTGGGCCTCGGAAATAAACCTGTGCTTTAATTAGTCAGATGAAGATCTGCAGTCCTGGGCTGATCTGAGCTCTTTAGACAGCTCTGGAGGCGTCCTTCCAGGAGGACATGTCAGAGATGTACACAAAAACACATGAAGAGAGGTTGAACACCTCTGGACCCTCTGATACACTTTTAGGTTAAACTGTTCCTTAAATTCTGTCTGGGCTTTGATTGTCTGATGGACTCTCCTACAAAATCCCAAACCTTCCCAGATGGGAATCCTTATAGCGGCTCCCTTTACCTGAGATGTTCACCAACAGGTCTGTGGGTTTCAACATGTCTCCACATCAGTCCTTTAACACTAGAACTGCCAAGGGGCTCATTTTTACCTGCTTGGTTTTTCAAACACTTGTATTTCTGTTAAAATAAAATCTCTACTTCTCTCTATTCATGCTTTTTCCTGAAATGGGTCCAGTAAGCATATAGTGAATTTTGGTCAGTTGGGGAGAAAGTGATGATCCGTCATTTTTACCCGGTAACGAGTCATCTACTGAGGATGAGGAGCTGCTGACACCAAACTGATGCAGAGTGACGGTGCAACACTCACTCTCTAGCAGGCAAAGGAGAGGAAGAATGTTTGCATCCTCAGCACCATGCACACATCTGTGGACATCCACAACAACTCTAAGAGGACGCCAGTGATGGTCCACTATTATAACAACACTAAAGTAGGAGTTGACGGGCTGGACTGGATGCTGAGGCAGTACTCCACCTGAGCTGCAACCAGGAGATGGCCAGTTGCAGGTTTTTACAATATGCTGGAGAAAGCCACCCTGAACGCCTGGGTCCTGTATCGGAGCTGCACATGCGCATTCCAAAACAAAATCAGCCAAAAAATGTACAAAGTGCCAACGTGCAGTGTGTAAACAGTGCACAGTGAAAGTGTACAGTGTGTGTGTGATCGTGAGCAGGCTAATGTGTAAGAAAATAACAGAAGTTTGACGCCTGCTTCAAGTGTCAATGAATATGTATATAGTCAATATTTAGATTATCAAATTATACAAATGTATATTATATTCTCATAGTAATGTTAATAATTGTTATCAGTTATTTAGACTATTAGAAAGTTATTCTCATGTGTTCTTGAAAACATTAAATGAGTGGGAGAGCAACGTTTAATTATATTATCTTCAACTTCAATGCATCTTGTGTTATTCGCGCTGTTGCAGCAGGGGGTGGTAAAAATGACCCTTCTTGGCGGTTCTAGTGTTAATCCAGTTCCCTCCCGATTCCTAACACCAGACAGAAATTCTGGATGATTAGGACGGAGTTGGAAGACTGCTGGTCTCAACAAGGTCAGTGATCATATCAGAGAAGCTTCTGAAAAAATCCCATCGTGTTCTTAAGTAAAAATCACAGCTGCTGGAAAAACAAAAATACATGAATTAACAAACATCATTCTCACAAACAGGATGTTAGATTGTCAGACTGATGTCTCCTTCGTCTTTCCCTAAATGAAAGGGAAAGATGCTTTGAATGACTAATGAATCTCAAACAATTACTTTCTTCAAAGGCAAACCAGAGCAAAGCTGGATAATACAAGACATCATTAAATCCTTGCATACAATAGCTTTTCTGTCAGCTGAACAAGGATGACAGGCAGAGAACTACAGGCTGCATTCAGCCTCTTAGAATACTTACAACACAAACATCTTAGAATAATGGCTCTATTCTTCAGACAGGACAATGAAGAAAAACAGAACATGAAGGAACATTTCTCCTTTCTGAAACATGGAGGACAAAACTGTTAAATCACTGATGGATTCATCTTTTTCCTTCTTTGATTTAATTCTCAAGTTGAAACTGGCTCAGTCTGCGGGGACTTAAAGTAAAAAAGAAAGTTTAGCACTGTATATTTAACTGTATGGACTAACACGATTTAGACAACATCTCTGTGGACACCTCTGATTCAGAAGCACAAACCAAAACAGTCCTGATGTGGAAACCAGATCAGAAACAGACAGAACAACCACTGACTCCTTTAGCTCAACTTGTCTTTTAACAATGTTAGACCCGGTAAAGATGCGAAACTGACCAATCCAGTAAAAACACGTCCAACATGACCAACAGTAATCCGGTAAAGACACGTCTAAACTGACTGACTGTGATCCGGTAAAGACACGTCCAAACTGACCGACTGTGATCCGGTAAAGACACGTCCAAACTGACCGACTGTGATCCGGTAAAGACATG
>JBAFTA010000009.1:3063477-3081663 GCA_036919975.1 Melanotaenia parkinsoni | reverse complement strand
ACACATCAGATCTTTTACCCTTGATATGTTCTTAAGGTGATAGTAGGCTGACTTTGTAATTCCCTTAATGTGTTTCTAAGGTTAAGGTCTGACTCCATCACTACACCAGATTTCTGGCCTGGCTGGTGGTTTTTAGGTGTATAGACTGAAGCTCTGTGGTGACCTTTAAAATTGTTTCTCTTTGTCTTCAAATACAATCACCTCAGTTTTGTTTTTGTTTAACTGAAAAAAGTTTAGACACATCCAGTCATTAATCTCCTCAATGCATTTACCAAAAGCCTGTATGGGGCCTCGGTCTCCTGGTGACATTGTAACATATATCTGTGTATCATCTGCATAGCTATGGTAACTAATTTTGTGTTTCTTTATAACCTGTGTAAGTGGGAGCATGTAGATGTTAAACAGAAGAGGCCCCAGTGTGTGTGCAATGTTTAGCATTTAGAGAAGATAGGCCTTATTATAAATGATTGTGACCGGTTAATTATTTCTGTGTTTGTAAAATAGTAGTGCAAATGGTTTGAAAGACGGAATGCATCAGTTTGTTTTATTGTGACTGTTAAATAGCATAATATTTTCATTTCTGTTTGTGAATGTTGGAGCAGAGAGGGCCATCTAAGTGGCCCTGTTATCTGCACTCTGTGGCGACTCACCTCTCAGTTTTAATTATACTTAACCATCAAAATGCAATTAACAGAACACACAATGTCTGGGGTTGTGCAATGTAGTGTGAGGCTGCTTGTGTGGCCTCGCTCCCAGCACAGTGTGGTTACTGCACCTCAGTTTTAACTCCAATGGCACTGGGGCCTTCCTCTGCCACCCTTGTGGGTGGGTCATCTTCATGGTGGGATTGCTTGGGTTCGAGCTCCAGGATTGGTGCTGATCACCTGAGTTTATGGTACTAGTCTGCCTCTAGCCTATGTAGAGGTGTGGTCTCATTTGCAAGATCACACTCATCTCTGATCACTCCTCATTTCTCATACTCATGCTGACACTGTCACTGAGTTGTCCAGTGGGTTTATGTACTAAGGGCTACTTTCATTTAGGTTTTTCTTTTTGTTTGTCGTTTATTGTGTGTGTGTGTGTGTGTGTGTGTGTGTGTGTGTGTGTGTGTGTGTGTGTGTGTGGTACTTTGATTGTTGTTGTGATACATGTTGTTGCTGTCTTAGTTATGGTTTTTAGGAACTCCTGGTGATTGTCAGTTTAATTTATCTGTAAAAGCTGTAGGAAATTCTCATGCATAAACCCAGACTCTTGGTAAAACTGAAGTAATGAACCCACCAACACACCTCCATGAACAGAATATTTTAATAAATAATACAATGAAAATCAAAAACACCAGAAAATGATTCATGTTTATATTTTTTAGCATTCCAGGACAAGTGGAAACGATGATGTAGACACAAGCACAATTTACAAAGCCAGATGGTGCAGTGTACTCTGTAAGGGGGTTGGACATTGACTCAAACACCAATAAGTCCAGACACCAAAGTTGACAATAGAAGACTGGAGGGGCAAAACGACAGAGGGTCAGAATTCAGACAACCTAGTCCATGAACCCCCCATACCTCTTTTGCAGCCCACTGCCATTCTCCCACGCCCTTTTCATCATCCCCGCATTCTTGTTGTTGTTGTCTACCAACCATTCAGGCCGGCCTACACGTCTCATGAAGCCTCCGTAACGCTTCTTCAGACCTCGGTCTAACACCGCCTTCAGCAGGTCGGCTGGTGCCACCCCTCCTTCATCCCGACGCATGAAGCCTCCATACCTCTTCACCACCTCTCCTCCATGACTATCCTCCTCACCACCATGATCTCCTGCTTCGCTGATGATCTTCAGGATCTCAAGACGAATATTTTCTTCCTCATCCTGGTTTTCCAGATCATCTAGTGTTTCCTCTGGAGAGGAGGAACGGCGAGACATGAAACCACCATAGCGTTTTATGAAGCCACCATACTTCTTTGCCATCAGATGTTCAGGCAATTGTTCCGCACCATCGTCATGTGTCATGGCGCCTACTGCTTCTTGGTCCTGCTGTGGACTGGGGTCAGCATTCAGAGAAAGACCATTTTCCTCCTCAAACAAGAAATCCTGGCACAGACGCAGTCTCTGGCTGTCCAACACACCCTGACACTCAAGAGAGCACGCCTAGAAAAACAAAACAAATATCATTATTACTTTATAAATCAGTGTCTTGTATATCTTTGAAAAGTATGTAATTACTAATGACGTATCTTGGATCAAGTGATGTGGAAAAATGGCTCTCAGGAAAAAACGTCTCCAGATACCAGCGTCATGTATAATAAAAAGATTTATTACAAAGAGACAGGCATCAAAAACAGATTTCTGCAGAATATCTGGAGGTTTCAGGACCAATGCAAAAACTTAAAAAGACATGGGTGTGACATCCTTATATACCTTTCAAACAAAGACATTCCTGAAGTTCTAATTTGACCATTCCTGTAGAAACACACATCTTTACATATATCATATGTGCTGAGTCCAGTTTCAAGGCCCCCAAAAGCCTTATATGGTCAAACCTATGTGTGCCTTCTAAAATACCTCTATTTGGATACCTCACTAATACTACTCATACTTCAAGGGCTTAATTTACTAAAGGTTTGCGTGTGTAAAAACGTTTGCAAACTTGATAGTACATGCAAAAACATGTTGCAGCTAATATACTAACCAGACACACCAAGGATTGCATCTGTTAAATGGACAAAATAATGCATGCAATCCAGTTAGCGCATTTGCCCTTGATGAATGTACAATATCGGTGTTTCTGCCAGAAAGCACAAAATATTGGGAGAAGCAGATGCAAATAGATCAACGTAGCACACTCTGTGATTTGCCAAACATGAAACTGATTGCAATGGCTGTTTTTGCATCTATATTTAGGACCTCTAAAAGGCAGGTATTAACTGGCACAACTTTACACAGAAATGGATGCAGTTATTACTGGAAGGAAGCGGCTCGACACCTCTGAGGTGACAGTGAGACCACAAGTTTTCTGATCGTGTAAATATTTTTGGAATGCCAAAGGCAAAGATTATTGAAACATATAGCCGTTGCTGTGTTGAATGCTATGTTAGGCAGGATGGGCTGTTGCTGCTAAGTTCTGGGTCTGTTGGCACTGAGAGACCTCACCTTCCTGTTCCCGATCTTCCATCCTTGGTCTAAAAGTTTTATTAGTCAATAAAAACTATTGTGCTGTTACATACCTTGCTCTGCAAACAGCTCTACTGCATTATACCATTCTAGTTATCTGCTCTTTCCAGTTAGTGAGCTGCACAAGTTGCTAAATATTGGTAAGAGGCATCTGCTGTGCCAGCCCCCACGAGGTTTATTTGCCAAGGTTTTATTATAAGTTATTTATAGTTATTTTCCTCATTCATTAATATTTATATGTCCATCATATATATGATGATTTAGCCATTGACAGGGGGCGCATCACTGAGAAAATGGCAAAAGTTAAATGGCACCTTTAAGGAACATTGAGATCTGGGAAACACTGGGAATTGCTGGCATGGGACCCTGTCAGTGAAGTCTTTAAAAACTTTCAGACTTGGCTGCCACGGGGTCACCTGAAGCAGTAGACAGGTACCAAAGGGCTTTGTCCAGGTCCCAGATCAGTGGGCCCACTGAATAATGGCAGCCAACATCTCTGTGATTCTGGTGCAGGCGGAGGCTATTTTGTATTTATGTAAGTATGAAGTTATTCACTTATTATCGTGATGTATGGGGCAGCATCCTACCTATCTCATCTACCCCTAATGACAGTTATGGATCCGATCATTTGTTGTCAGTTTTTTAAATGTTAGCAGTTTTTTAGCCATTATCACAGACATAGATAGGTTATTTGTGTTACAAATGATGAATGTTATAGATTCTGTGTGTTCATTTTTCATTTTTAAACCTCCAGATTAAGCATTGTGATGTCTATGATGTAAACAAAATGTTCCTTAATCTGAAAACTGCTTTGGAAATAATACCAGTTATTAGAGAAGTGACCCGTTTTGATTATATTGCTGACTAACCAGTAGCTGCAAAGGTTTACAGATAATGTGCTTAGAAAACCTCAAAGAACTGTACTACCATTCAGCAGAAAATACACACATTTCCTAGTCCTTGTGAGGCCATACAGTATCCTACCATAAAGCAAAATATGGAAAAATCACGTGACGAAATTAGGCCTATACAACACATAAGTTTACAATAAATTAAATGGGGTCAGATCTTAATTGCCCAGATTGAGCTGAACAAAGAGATTTCAAATGTATAGGTAGTTTTTGCAATGGCCAAAACATTGCTGGATTAATAACTGTAGTAAATTGCAGTAGTATAAGTAAGGGATAATGCCCTCATTAACACGGTGTCCATTATCAGAAATGAATGGACACCTTGAAGGGCATTATCCCACTTATACCACGGTCAATTACAAAAGAAATAAATATTAAATCAATTATTAATACACTAATGTTGTTTTTTACTGTTAAAATTGTAAAATTTTCACAAGAAGCGGCTGAGTGAAGTTTTTAATATCTCTCGTTGTGACGCGATGCCAAGGTAACCGGCTCTGACACAGAACATGCAGCTCGGTCGGCTGCAGCTGTTGTATTAGACCAGATCAGTGGAGGGAAGGGAGATGATTGCTTAACGTTATGTTATGTAACACAAAGCATCATTTCAGAGGGCAGGTGCACCTCTTACAGCTTGCGTGTGTTAATATTTTAACTGCCCATATCGTGGTTTTCTTTGTGTTTACCTCGTCTCTGTTATCCTCTAAACTGTTCAATTCCTCCGATGCCACCTCTTTGTGTCGAATATCCTTCTTCTTATAGTCTCATCTTTCCTTCTCTTCTGCTTCATCCCAGTCTTGAAAATGATCAAATTCACCAAACAGGTTAAAGAAGAGTAAAAAATCACTCATGTTTAATCTACTGTCTTGCCGTTGTGATTAATAAACGGGGAAATAACATGTTGACGTATGTTCTGGGTTTCTGGTTACCAACTAGCATTTAGCTAGAGCATTAATTTACACATTTGAAAAGAACTTTTCTTTTTACAGGTGTCCTATAACACTTTTTAACGGACTCCAGACAGCCAATCAGAATCAAGTATTCACCCAGACCATGGTATAATTACTATTAATGTAACACCAGGGCCCTTATTTACTTGCAGGCAGCCATTTTTTAGTGGGAAGAGGCATGGCAGTATTGAGGCTTACAAGTATCAATGTATGCATAATTGTTTAGATTTGGTGCTGAATAATTTCAGATTAATGTGGGCAGATGTGGGCAGTTATTAACTATAGACTGAACACAATCACAAAATAGTGTAATATACTCTAAACTGCATTTTAATTTGTTCTTGGCAAATATAACTAATGTTGTACTTATATTGTACATTACTTTAGACAAAATAATCTACAAAGTAACCATAAAGTACATATAAACATAAATATTGTTTACTTTCATATGAAATGCTAATGTGTGTTCATCAATGTTTTCTTAAAAGAAAGATGGCATTGTGGCCCTAAGGAAAAGATGGGAGACCCTTGTGTCCAAATACAAGATTAGATATGCTGTCTTTACCCTTGTACAGTAAAATGGTCTAACCTAATGGTAAACTGAGATCACTGTGATGAATACAGTAGATGGACAGTGGCTTGCAAAAATATCATACCCCTTGAACTTTTCCACATTTTGTCACATTACAACCACAAACATTTATATATATTTTATGTGAAAGACCAACACAAAGTTGCACACAATTGTGAAGTACAAGGAAAATTCTACATGATTTTAAATATGTTTTACAAATAAAAAACTGAAAAGTTTGATGTGCAAAAGAATTCAATGCACCGCAGTTTCCTTCTGACTTCTGTGGCAGGTCGTTCCACACCAGGAGCATGTCAGGTGTGGAGCGCCCATGACAGCAGTCTACCTAGCTGGATCACAAAATCACAGGGAAATTGGAGAATCTTGTGACTCTCCACTTCCCAGATAAATGTATGTTGTCCATGATGAAAAAAAAGAGAAAAAAAACAGTGAGACACCCTGACTGATTAAAGACGTAATGTTTACATGGATCAGCAGCGCAAAGCTGCATGGGGGCTTTTATTTTGAAAATAAATAAAAACGCTTTTATACTGCCCCTGTGTTTGATTTTCTGTTTGCCCCATGAACTGCTGAGTTTGATGTGTTCTGGGTGTGTGCTCCGTCAAAAATAGACTTGGGGCATATGTTTAGCGGAGAGATGCAACAAGGCACTTCTGGGATGCTTCTGAGGTGCACCCGGTGTCAACCAAACCACTGACTAAAACGGCCATGAATAGCTGTGGAGGCTGCGCTGCAGCCGTAACACGGCGAACACGCACCTGGTGGAAATTGGGGGTCCAAAGTTGGCCTGGACCAGGCCCTTGGTTAAAAGACAAAGATAAAAAGGCACCATGCAGGTGTGGACCAAATTAACCCGCCACTAATGTGGGGGACTCATCCAGAGTTGTCCTGATCATAGCATAAAGGGTCTTCAGAAGGTATTAATATTCAAACACCAGCTACTGATCAACAGAACAGTTACCCAAGAGAGTTAAAACCAGATGTAAACACTTGTGTTCTGTCTGGACTAATTGAAAAGTTAAAACTCAATGCTGCATGCATAAACACCGGAAAGCTTGGAACTGTAGGCAAGGAAACTTGATCAAAACCACAATCAGACTGTGGAGGACTCATGAGGCCATTACTACTCAAGCTACCATCAAGTGCATCATAAAGCATTTTCATTTACCATGGAGGGGTTCTGTCCTCACCCCTGTTCTGCAAAGACCTGAACGTCCTCAGCCAGGTCAAATAAAGTGGCTACGGAGTATCTCCTCAACAATGATGACACCAAGCTGTGCCAGGATGTCCAAATATCATGACTACATGAAATTGGTCAAATGGTATCAAAGCAAAGGAATATTATGACAGATAAAGGCGTTAAAGTACCAGATGTTACATATAATTTGGGATCCTGGAGGCAAATTTCAGAGGCAGCAAGCAAGTCAACCACAACCAGATAGCTACAAAGAGGAAGGTGGTCAGGAAGAGGAAACTGAATGGAAAGAAAAATCATTCTAGCTTTGGTCACACAGATCCAGGCAGATACCCAGAGGGTAGAACAAGAGGAGGAACTTCAAGACACTGACATTAAGACAATAAAGTTATTTGCGTTACATGTAGAGGTTATGTCCAGCACCCTGAAACTGAAGCCGAAGTGGAAGTGGAAGAAGGGTTTAGTTTCAGACTGGAATATGTAGGCAGTTGAGTGTGCAGGAACAGCTGTACAGAGTACAACATTAGAAGTCCCAAAGTCAAAGAGGAAGATGCTTCCAAGGATGGTAGAAGATGACTCAGGTCCTGTGGGGTTCCTGGAATCAGACCGGTAAACTGGTGGTGGCTAACCAACTGGTGATGGTGAACAACCCACTGAACACAGGAGGGCAGCAGTGTGTCGGTGCATGGAAAGCCTGCAGGTTTGTGGCTCTCGAGGACCGACGTTGGCCACCCCTGCTCTAGAGGATATGATGTCAGTGTGATGAACGCACGGCAAACACAACAACAGTAATGACCAGCAGTGTGGTGGTGCTGCTCCAGACAGTCCTGGCTTGTGTGCAGCTTTAGCACCAAAATGCTCTGCTTTTACAACACAGTGCTGCTGTACCATCACCAGCAGGAGCAAGCAGATATGTCCTTATCTGTGCATACGCTACGTCTTGTTCTAGCTCTGAAATGTTACTCTTTAATCATTGTAGTGCACCCACAGCCTTGTAGTATGTACTACAGTGGTTTCATGGGGATGTTGAAGCCTTTCTCATAGTTTTCGGCACCGCTTTCACAGTTGAACTGGTTTCGGTGCCGTGTGGAGATAGCCTGAAAGTCATTTCTTTCACCATCCAGCCATTGCTGCTGTAGCTTCAGAGGATGGGTGTTGACAACTCTATGGCCTCCTGGATTACTGACTACCTGACATGGCAGCAAAATGTTAGAGATCTTTTTCTAGCCTGTCATCTCCAGTGAGCTTTTCTTTGCTGCTGGTTGCTGGGGAAGCAGCATCGGAACAGCAACACCAACAGACAGACTGAACTAACTTAGAAAGAAGGCTGGCTCCATCATCGGATACAAACTGGACAGTTTTGAAACTGGTGGAGAGGAGGTGGCTGAACAAACTGGTTTCCATCATGAATAACCCTGACCATCCTCTCCACCACACGCTGGTGAGACAGCGGTGTCATGTTTCTGTGTGTGTTTGTCTGAGTTTGCGGGTAGGGCTGAGCATGTTGCCATAGGGACGGAGGGCGGAGGCTGGAGCCTCAATTGACAACACCTGCAGATCATCAGCATGCTTGTTAGTCGGCTCTACTCTCGGCTGTTTAGGATCTAGCAGGAGCTCCAGTCTTCACCAGATTCTCATTCTTTGCAGCGTGGTAATCAGGCCTCTTCCTCGATTAAATCTTGCAGTTTTTCTTGGCTTGTTGACCGTGTCATCTCTGTTCCACAGCCTAAGACCTTGATCCCTCGGTTAAACCACAGCACCCAGGATCTGGAATACTTCTCGCATCAAGCCACCTGCCTGCCTGCTCGCCTTGCCTGCAACCAAGCTCACATCACTATCCACAGAAAGGTTCACCCCTGGTTCACCCCTCCACCGTCAGTCTCACGCAGAAACACAGTAAGCCGCTGCCAAGCCTTTCCTAGAAAGAGTTGCCCGGACCTGGACCAAGCCACCAACACTTCTTATTAATAAACATTATCGCCCCTTTCTCCTTGCTGTCTAAGTGTTCTCCTTTTGGGTCCACTTCCTGGTACCGCAGCCGCAGGCTGTGTCAAGCGGAGCTTCTTCAGACTGAGACGCTGTCATATGGATCTTTCCTGCCACAGTCCATCACTCTGTTCATTTAAGGCCCATTTATGCTCCGTTACTTACATAAATAGCAACGTCCATTTCAAATGTTGTCATGTTCCCGTCCTCATACTTCCATGCATGTTTTGCATTGCCATGGTTGTTAGTCATTTCCTCCACTAGTGGGCAGTGTTGAGTTCAGAGTTCACTCCCGCAAGCTGATGTCATTTTCAGACACCGCTTGGCGACGGTAATGCGTCGCTATAAAGTTGTGTCCATCTGTCCAACACGCCCTAAACACTCATACTCTTTCTTCAAAAGCTTGTGCAATTTCTAACGTTATCCATTCTTCTTCTGCATTTTTGTTGCCCTCCTGATCCTCCTCTTATCTGGTTTGTTTCTTTCACTGGCTGCATATCAGCTATTGTGCTCAGCACTGCCTCCGCAATTTCTGGTGGTATTGCTCCGTTTTCTGTGTCAAGCAACATATAGCTAAGCTCCATGAAAACGGACAAAATTATGCCCGTAACCGACACAGAAGACAGAAGTCTGGGCCTCAACTCACCTCTGGCAGACAGGGAAGAGCTGCTTAGACACCAGGCTTTCTCTCCACTCTGTCTATGTGCAGTTTAATTCGACACCTTAAAAAAAGCTGTTAAAACCACATCTAACAAATTCATGGGCATAAGCTACAGAGCTGACGTCTTTGGTCTCTTAGAAAATAAATAGTTAATGATTCAAACCTTTGTGGTTGGGGTTCAGATGAATCCGTAGAACATGCTTCCCGTCAGATTGTTGATTTTCTACTTCTAATGGTCTGTCTCTTTATAACTGATATTCCTCAGGAGGCCATGGTTGAAGCTAGCAGCATTCTGCAGGATCTAGGAGCTGATGGAGGACGGCTTAAAGACAGAGCAGGACCTTAAAAACAGACTCACCAATAATAGTTTGAGAAGAGTTATTTGATAAAGACAATTAAGAGGCTGATGAGCTTCAGGAGGACATAGCAAACAGAGATAAACTCTAGTCTGGCAAATGTGAAGCCACCAGATTCCATCTCCGGAGGAGAAGCCAGAGGTTAAGTGAATGATGGAGGATAAGGAAGGGTGAGATGAACAGTGCAGGGTGGGTGATGAGATGTGGCCTGGCTCTCAGCATGAGTTAATCTGAGTTAACATTTTACCAGCTAGAAACAACGCTGAGTTTGCAAGTCTGATCTGGTTTTACCTGCACCGGAAGAGATATTGATGAATATGAACATTTACCGATGGCTCATAATCAATGGATGCAGAGAGAGGAGGAAGGTTCCTGTTGCAGGACATTCAGTCCAAAGTCCAGGTGAGGATGTAGATGGAAATCATTGGTTTTACTCCTATGCAGTGTGAACATGAAACAGCTGAAGTGTAATGAGACATGAGAAGGTCCATGGCTCATGATGTAAAGATGGCTTCTTGTGAGGCCAGCTGTGGATCTGGACATGGTGGCTGGAATGAGGATGGATGTCACCTTCTGGAAGGAGACATAAAACTGAATCAGTTATGATGTACATATGACCTTTTATGAATGAGTTCTACTACTACTGTGTTATCTGGCTGGAAGCTTCAGGGACAACTTGGATGCAAACAGTGGAACTGAACATTGTCAGGTGCGGGAATTTTCCATTTGCAATTCCGTTAGATGAAGCAACAGTCAGACGATTCTGTGGTCATTGTTTAAAAATAGCCAAAGGACATTCAGTTGTGTCCAAACTGGCCAAACATTCAGTTTCAGAGGTTGTTCTCCCATTCAGCCCGACATACCTGTTGGAGGCAGCCTTCAGCAGCCTCTAAACAAACCAAACTGCAGCTTGTAACACGCTCCATGTTCACAGCGACTTTAGACTTTCTGTCACCAACATCACAACGGACATCTCAGTCCTGTATACCTGCTTCAGAATATGCAAGCACAAGGTTGACATCAGTTCTTTCACTGACAGAAAGTGACTGGCTGTAACTGTGTGCATACCACATGCAAAAAAACGTCCCAGTTTCAGTGAACTGGTCTTAGAGAGATCTCCAGAACTGAGCTACTTAATGGATAATATCTTCTCACTAATCATTCTTTTGGTAAAAGATGTGTGTTCATGCCTGCTCTGATGACCTCTTACAGAAAATAGTTAGCTTACATTTCATGTTCAGCTAAGTTTGTAGATCTTTTAATAAGTTACTTTTAACAAAAGTGAAACATCAGAAAAAAAATCGGTAGCTTTTCATGCTGATATCAGAGATTATTTGTTCCAGTCCATCTGAAAAAAAAAAGCGCACACATCAACACACATGTATGCGAAATGTGTCATGCACATACGACATACACAGAAATTATCATTCAATCAAATGATAATTACTGATATTGCTTATGCCAATAAAAATACTTTAAAAACTTTAAAATTATAAGCACATAGACTGTTTGTGTAAAAAAAATTCTAATATCTATATAGACCCAGATCACGTCCATCTGTGGTCCTAAATCAGACACACACACACACACACACACACACACACACACACACACACACACACACACACACATCGGATGTTTTTCATCTTAGTCTGAATGTGTCACATTTGATCCAACTTCTACGTTACTGAAGTGAAACCCAGTTGTGCAGCAGAGGAGGTGGGACGGCGGGATCTGGTGTTAACACTGTGTGTGAGGCTTTATTTATGACGGAGGAAACAGACGACACAGCCGGACAAGCAGACACAGTCTAGTTAAGAGTTCGTAGCACAAAAGACTAAAGACTCAGTCAGCTGATGAATGATGATAAAAGCAGAACTTCTGACTAAAACAGCTGAAAGACCATTTTTTATCAAAGAAAACATGAAACCCACCACTTAACTTGTAAAGATCCACCTTCATTATTATCACTTCTCTTCTTTCATTAAGATTGTTCGTTCCATTCTTCCTTTCCTCTGATCTCCATTATTAAACTATCTGACTCACGTTTCTCTCTTTGCATGATGCTAAACTGTTTCTTTGTCTTAATATCTGGTTCACAGTTCAATCCCCCCCCCAGTTATCATTGCGCCCCCCCAGTGGTCAGGACTCCCATCACCTGGTGTAACTGGATACACTGGAAGACTGATCCAATTCCTGCAGCTGGACCCCGACAGGTCGGACAAGCAGAAGCAGGATCCATCGTTTTCCTCAGATTTAGAGAAAATGTCTGAACTGTGATTAGTTATTTTTTTCCTCCTGCTGGGGTCTGAACAAGAAAAAATATTGTCTGAAATATTATTGATACGTATACATAAATTTATTCACCAACGTCTGTTTTGTACGACACATGAGAACATAAGAAGAAAACGTGTTTTTATTGTCAAAGGTTGAAAATGCTAAATGGTCCAGTAGGTGTGGTCTTTGAGCTGATAACCATCCCAGTATAAACTGGAGCAGTCATTATGATGACAGGGGGAGGTGTCCTTTTATAAATGAATGAATGAATGAATATCTTCTTGGGTCAAAATGTGGTTGAGGGTCTTCAAACCACAGCACTGCTGCTTGTAGAAACATTCCTGAGACTGAGGAGGAAACTGAAGGAATCTCTGTTCATGACAGAGTTATAAACTCAGGACTCATCAAGCGGTTCCAGGAGAAAATAATCAGAAGGAAAGACTGAACAGGTCAGCAGATGGCTCAGCTGATCCGTAACAGCATGACTTAACAACTCTGACAACAGTCTGAATGGACATGTGGTTGAAACACTTCCTCGAGAAAGCCCCACCATTTCACCACTCTCTGTGTGAAACAACGTAAAGCCAGACTCAGGAGAGAAACCCGAAAGTGTGGCGGCCCCCCGCTGTCAGGACAACCTACTCCCGGATCCCGAGGTCTGATTGGGAAGAGGCATCAGAAATTCCTGCCTGGTTCTTGCTGAGCTTTCAGAGCTGATGAAGACAGAATTAATGAACTGGAAAATTGAACTGAGGGCATATTATTGCCTTGGGGAGGAAAATGAAGGGGCGAAAGGGAGCAGCGCCCTCTGCTGGCAGAAATAAAAAATATAGAATAGACCTCGATTGTCACAAAAGTGCAACGAAATTACAAATATCCAGAAGACGGAGGAGAAAATGTTCAATTGCTATTTTTCATCTCCAAAAAACAGATTGAATCATTTATTAAACACGTTTAACCAAAATAAAACATTTTAAATATAAAGAAGCATCTTATGATTAAATCTGCAGATGATATTTTATATTTTTAGTCCTTCAATAATAACAAACTTTTACAGTATAGCTACCTGTTTGTGGATATGGAGGGATTTATCAACCTTGTTCTTTTCTAACTTTGTGTGTTTGTTTGTGTTTTGGATTAGCTGTTAAATTATAATAGAGGTCTGTTCAGATTTTCTATTTTCTGCTCCCTTTCTTTCTTGTATTTGGAGGATCTTTTTTTCTTGCTGTTTCGCCTCTAGAACTAATAAAAATAAAAACTCATTCTGCTCAGCGAAGTTATAAAAACTGAAACTGAATATTTTTGCTTCTGAAGTAAAGGATGAAGATTATTTTCTGGTCTAATCTGACCATTCAGCTACACTAAGAGAAAACTGACTTAACTCAAACAGACCAGTTTATGGAGGATGTGTTTAATGTCAGAAGATGGGAAATTTTACAAGGAAAAAGTGTCAATTATTTTCATGCTACGTAGTGAAAAAAATCAGAACATGAAATTAAAATGATAAGAAAAAAATAAGCAGAAACTGGATAAACGAGTTTCACAAAACGGGAAAAATGAAGCAGAGGAAAAATTAAGGGAAATAAACCAGAAGATGAAGAACATGACATGATAGGATTAAAAAACCTCCAGAAAAACGGATTGTTTGTTTCTGTGAGTAAGTTGCTCCCAAAGCAGCGTTAACCCGTTAAAACGGTTTAATGACGACTATCCACGAAAACAACAACAGCTGTTTCTGATGTTTACCAGAGGAAAACAGGACTGAAGGGACCTACTAGAGCAGACTGATGTCCGCGCGCGTGGTACAGGCAGAGCGCGCACTCCTTCCCGCATTCCGCTCCGACCACCAGAGACACGCACGCGCCCAGAATCAACATCCATAAACAGCTCCTCTGTGCGCGGGAAGCCATGGACTGAAGATACAGAGAGCAGCATCATTATTATAAAGGTAACTTAAATATATATAACAAAATAATAATAATAGTAATAATAATAATAATAATAATAATAATAATAATAATAATATTAAAACTACCTTGATTTAACCTGATAAGTCAACCTTGAATCAATTCATATTCGTATTTACAATGAGGCAACAATAAAACAGACAATAGTTCTTACAAAATGCAGGGAGTCAAATTACTGTAACTTAAATACAGTTTTATAAATGAGATAAAAAGCGATTAAACAAGAGGAGCAGAGATAACAGATTATCTTTTGCAATGAGTTTGTAAAACAGGAAAATGAAACGAATGAGCCAAGTTTTATATTCTGTAGTAAATGGTTCTGAAAACTACTAATTAAAATGTGAAGCGGTTAAAAGTTGTGCAGCTTTAGAGAGAAAAAAGTTAATGTAGTTAGTGGAGAACAGAGAAAAGAGCGGAGGTAAGCTGGGTTTTGCCGATTAACCATTTATAAATAAACTGATACCAATGGATCAGCCTGCGGGAGTGAAGTAGCAGTAATAATAATAATAATAATAATAATAATAATAATAATAATAATAATAATAATAATAATAATAATAAACTGGATTATGCTTTAAGTCTGTCTAGTTAGTTAGCTATTTAGTTAGTTAGTTA
Source organism: Melanotaenia parkinsoni (assembly GCA_036919975.1). Taxonomy (NCBI): domain Eukaryota; kingdom Metazoa; phylum Chordata; class Actinopteri; order Atheriniformes; family Melanotaeniidae; genus Melanotaenia; species Melanotaenia parkinsoni. The sequence continues at coordinate 3,066,984 of JBAFTA010000009.1, read as the reverse complement.
TCTGACCTCTTCTTTGATGTAAAAATCAACTTTCTCAGGGTTTTTAGTCCAAACTGCTCCCGAGGCTTCTAGCTGGTGGGAGTCCGGTAAGTGGCGCGAGCACGTGCCCCCTGAAGACTGAAGCTGGATCGGACCTTCAGACGGCGTTGGAAGTCCAGCAGGAACACGGGTTGAGCGCTGTCTGAAGCGGCTGCAGAGTGCGAGGCTGCCGCAGCTGTTCTGCGGCTGTTTTTTAACTTCTCTCTCTGGTTGACGTCACCAGGAGCAATAAGTGAGGAGGAGGATGGTGTGACGTAGCTGCCCCCAAAGCCCACCCGCATTTCTCCCTCCACTGACCCTGTCCACAATTCATCATTTCATTTAGGAAGGAGGAACAGAAGACTGGAGGAATGATGCGTTCAAAGTTCTGTACATAAGAGGTCAATTAAAAGCATAAAAAACAGCACATAACAATTAAAATTCAGCTGAAGGACAAAAAGTAGATAGAACAGATTAAATCAAAACCAAGCAATAAAGTTAAGTCTCAGCTGGGTTGAAGTTTTTAAAAAGGATGGATTTTATAAATAGACAGTGGGGGGCTCCAACCAAGAAGGTCCAGTCCATCTGGACGGCCAGCAGTGGGAGCTAATGGTGGAGAAGCTCAGATAAATAAAGAGGGACCATTCAAAAATATAAAAGCAAACATAAAGATTTTAACATGGACTGTAATGTAATGTGATGGAGAGAATCCAGAACAAGGTTGACGTTCTCTGTTTTCCAGGTTCCTGTTAGTCATGCAGCAGCGTTCTGAACCAACTGTAGACGTGTGAGTAAGGACTGAATCAGTCAGTAGATGGGGGACAATAATACGGCTGTGATGATAAAAAGGCATGGGGTACAGTCTCTAGCTAAAAAGGAAAAATTAAACGTCTACCAGTTTCCTTAGATGATAAAAGCTCGACTTAATTGTGATGTTAATTTGACTGTCCATTCCAAAACCAAGATTTCCAGCTGTGGGTTTAACATACATGGCTAGGGGATGCAGCTCAGCAGGGTTTTCACAAGAGCCACTAGGTCGAAACATGATTACCCCTGCTTCTTTTCATCCATGTTTTAATATCATCAAGCTAACAGAGGTTGAAATTTCTTCGCCTTAATGCTAAATAAACTTGATGAAGCTGTGTTTTCTGATGGGTCCTAGAGGAAGAAGCTGCAGAGAAAAACCAGTGGTCCTAAAACTGAGCCTTGAGGGACCCCATATGACAGAGGAGCAAGACAAGATTCGTACCCTGCAAATGTGACAGAAAATGTGTTTAATCAACAGGAATTATGTGAATTCGTAGAAGCTAAATGACACCAATAAATCTGAGTTTGCTGTAAGTTCACGAGGATGTGGAAAAAACTTGATAAATTCCAAATACTGGAAAGCAGTCACATGACACTACCAACAATTAGTAAGATCCTTCATCTTCATCATCAGTCACCATTCTAACATGTTGGTAGTGTCATGTGACTGCTCTCCAGTTACTGGTCATCCCTATTATCCAGGCATCTACTGCAGCGTAAGGTTGGTGGCCTGACATTATTTTGACAAGGTGAAAAAAGTTTTTTTTTTTAAGTTTTTGAATTTATTAAAAATGGAAAACGAAGAAATCACATTTACATAAGTATTTACCTTGTCATAATGAGGTATTGTGTGTAGAATTTTGAGATAGGAGCTTAATTTAATATAATTTGTAATGAAGCTGTAACACAATAAAATGTGGAAAAAGTGAAGCGCTGTGAATACTTTCCGGATGCACTGTATGTCTTCAAAATGGTTGTCCAAACATTTTGGAAATTTGGTTGTGAAATAAGCTAACTGAGAGCCAAAGCAGGTTTGTACTTTAAATTTTTTATAATTACAACAATGTGTAAAATAACACGTAAAAGTACATCTGTGCTCTTTCATTTTGGTGAAGCAGTTCACCCAACAAGCAGAGACCACAGTCTCTGGTTCCATAAAGGCTAAATCAAATTTCAGACATTTACAGATTTATAATCTGTCTTCATTTTATTGACCATGACAGGTATTTACAATGGGAACTGTGAATCAGTAATACATTACACTTTAATCACCACATGAAATATGTGACATATTACCTTACTCTCTTTGAAGTACAATGACTATCTAAAGAGGACAGGATAAAGGAGTCAGCAAACAAGATGATTAACCACAAAACAAAAGAAGAGTCTGAACCATGAATAGACCACTAACTGTTCTGGTTCAATGACAGTTTTTATCGAAACAGTCCTCTTCACTATGCTGTTCACCTTTAGACATCATCAGACCAAGACCAGATCTAACACATGACAGGTTATTTTGTGCTGTGGTCTACCCACCATTGCTGGTAGATTTTGTCTCTATAAATAGTTTGAAATGAAGGAATCATGTGATTCTACATAAGTGTCCCGTCTCCTGGGGCCTCATTTATCAAGCTTGGTTAGGAACAAAAACCGGCGTACGCCAAATACAGTAAACCTTTAGGATTTATGAAAACCAAACTTGACGGGAAAATTTTCCTACAACAAGCAGGTACAGAAAATGGATGGATGGAAGAATTCTTATCCAGTTGCCATAATAAGTCCATTTACACGACCATCATAATCTGATAACTGGGAGTAATCACATTACTGTAATAATTAGGGGCCTCGTTTATCAAACTGTGTGTAGCAAAGCAAACTACAGGTGGTGTCTGCGGCACAAAAAGCAAATGCTGTGCACTTCAACTTTCAGATTTATCAAAGCGTGCGCACGCACGTCCTACGTCCATTTAGAAATCAGGATCAACTCTAAAGCGAGGGAACGCCTTCCCACGCCCACATGGTGGCTATAAATGGTCAAGTGAACATCTACATGTTCATCACATCATTTGCATGATGGCTCGGGAGGGAAAAGGAGGGAAGAAGTGGAACTTTTCAGGGTGTGAGACAGAAATCCTGATGGACCATGTTGACAAACGTAAAAATGTTTAATTGGCGGGCACGATGTGGCATTACTGGTGTCAGGAAGACAGAGTAGTGGCAGCAGGTGGAGATGCTGTCATCACAGTGTCAGAAGGAAGAAATGCCAGAGGGATCGGAACATGTGGATGGATATCTCTGTAGGACATCTGTCTGCCATGCAGGAGACCGAAGTTTGAATCTCACAGGGGTGAATCACTTTGGAGACAATCGTCTGCTAAATGACAGTTGCTGGGAGCTGCAGCAGGGTGGGTGGTGCTCCAGCTGGGTGGGCGGTGCTCCAGCTGGGTGGGCGGTGCTCCAGCTTGGTGGGTGGTGCTCCAGCTTGGTGGGTGGTGCTCCAGCTGGGTGGGCGGTGCAGAGGGACGCAATCACGCTATTAACAAGGTGGACAAGGAGTTGAGAGAAATAAAGACCGCGTGGACAGAAATGAGGACAACAATAAAAGCATTGTGTAAGAATAAATAAATAAAGGAAATCCTCCTCTTGTGTGTTTCGTTAGCGTAGCATCACTTCTAGACCTCC
>JBAFTA010000009.1:3052797-3063396 GCA_036919975.1 Melanotaenia parkinsoni | reverse complement strand
AGACTGGCTCCTTATTTATCTGGATGGTTTTATAACATGAAGTTTTGTTTCACAATGACAGAACATGTTTAATGGTTGAGTTTTTTTTTAATAACATCTCCCATTTTCCTGATATCTGGAACCACTCATAAGAGTTGCATATAGAAACACATGGCCCTTTATCAATAAAGGTTCATTAAGTTTATCAAGTTCATGTGCTACTGTTTATTCTAAAGGTCATTGAGTTTCCTTGGTCCATGTGATACTTCCAGAAACACACCCTAATGCCTAAATTAGCTTAGTACATCTAAATGTGACTGACAGTATATTTTAATAACATAGATTAAAGTGAAAAATTACCACATTATGGTGAAGTTGTGTTGAAAACATGGTATTGTATGGTAAAGTTTTTTTTTTTTTTGGTATAAAAGGCCAAATCAAACATGTTCAGCCAACTAAAACAGTCTCAGGCCATCTGGATTATGAGGGCTTTTCTGAGTAGTTGATAAAGTTTAAGCATCAGTTCTGGTGATAAACTCCTTTCACAATGAAAGCTGACACCACTTTACAATAAATAATATTTTCATGTGGATCGAACCCACAGAAGTCTGATGGAAAAGTTTAGGTCCCTGCTTTTTTAATGACAGTCATAAAGGTGGAACTTAGAGGACATGATGTCTTCTGAGGTGGTCCTGATATAAAAACTGTCCACTGAGTAGAGGACTAAAGATTGAACCAGCTGCGTACTATGAAGAACATACTGAGAGGTAATTAGGTGAGTTGAATAAGTAATCACTGCCACTCCTGAGAGTAAACCCAGGGACAGCATAAAGAAGACCTCCTAAGCTTCCTAAGCTCTGTTCATCAACCTCATTGAAAAATGTTACAGGATTAAAGAAAGGTCGAAGGACTGAAGTGAGAATATGTGATCTGGGCCTTCAGCACTGAAATTTCAGATGATCAATAATAAATATTCTACAGGATGTTGTTCAGAATGATCACAATGACACATCAATATAAGACACAGAATGTTGGACAGAGGTGGACTGTACCATTATGCAAAGGTCCAGCTGCCTTGGGCCCAATGGTACGAAGCACCCCTATAACATATCCAATTAACTTCTGCAGGGATTATGTTTTCATTTTTCAATAGACAGCCGTGTTTTTCTTAAAAACATACAAACCAAAATGTCATGGAAATAATTAAAGAACAGTAGACAGTAACAAAGCTGCCTCATTCACATGCAAGGAGAAGCTGTTCAACAGTGCAGAGAGTTCAAATCAATAATTTTTACTGGAAAATCCAGAATTCATCCCTCCCTTAGATAACCAACCTGTCTGTTCTGGTCCAGATGGACCTAAGAGCTGCATCCGATACCACGAGTAAAAGCAGAGGCTTGCACATGTTACTGGGGTTAAAGAAACTGCATCAGGCTGGTTCAAGTCTTGTTTATCTGATAGATTCCAGTCTATTCATGTAAGTGATGAGTTTTCCTCACACGCCAGAGGAAGTTATGGAGTTCCTCAGGGTTCTGTTCTTGGACCGATACTTTTCACGTCATACATCAGGGATCACCAATTCTGGTCCTGGAGGGCAGTGTCCTGCAGATACTGGAGGTTTCTCTACTGCAACATTTGAATCAAATAAAATGGATCGCCAACAGTTTGTTGTCAAGTTCTGCAAAAGTCTGTTAATGACCCAGTTATTTGAACCAGGTGTGTTGCTGCAGGATACCGGCCCATTCAGGGTGATATTTGCTTTCATTGTTATGCAGATGATACTCAGATAAAGTTCTCCATTAAGCCTAATATAACCAATCAGTTTGTTAGATGGTAAAGATGAATTAAATAAAGACCTGGATGACTCTAAATATTCGCCAGCTCAACTCAGATTTAGGTTGTTGTCTTTAGTCCTTCAACTTTATTTATACAGCACCAAGTTATCACAGAAGACCCGGAAATTCAGCTACATACAGCGATGGAGATTAAAACAAGGAATGGTTTATTGAAACTGGGGGAACGCAGGGAAGAATCCGGATGCAGTCCGACAGAGACTGGCGGCAGGTTCCTGAGCTGCAGTGGAACACAAACTCCTGAAACAACTCCAGACATTGAGAGTGGGGATCCACAATCCAAAGGCATAGTAATCAGGCAGGCATGGGTCATTCACAAAGAGGCAGAGATCAGATTACTTATCAGGGTCAGGCAGGGCTCAGTGGTCTTTCGAAAACAGGGTCGATGTCCAGACAGGCAATGGGCAGGAAAAGTCTGACTTGGAATCAGAACACACTGTTATTATAGTTGATTGCTCTACACTGACTCACAGTTTTACAATTAGCAATCAGAGCTTTAGCTTAAAAGGACAACAGGTGAGCTCTTCTGTTTTAGAGAAATGGATGCCAACATGAGCAGGTACACTGTAGCATCCATCATCCAGACTATTCTAAATGAGAATAAGTAAGAAACCTACTCTCACCTGAAAACTGCAGTACTGCATATTAATACAGTACTCAATGAGTACAGTAGTACATTATTACCTGTGGACTACAGGGTGCCATTTGAATGCAATTCAGAGTTAAATAATTGCGAAATAACCATGTGCAAGTAAGTCCTATACAATCCCACAAGTGACGCATTGTCTCCACATTGTATTGGAATTAATCATATTTCAGTATTGTGCAGATGTAGCAGGTGATGCTTTCGTGGCTGGATTTGCCATGATAGCTGACAGTGCCTCACCCATCATGAACCTCACCGCACGACACTGCTAGGCGAAGTTTCTGTCACTGCTTGGCCAGGAAAACATTGCTTGTGATGTGGACGAGGTGCTGTTGCCAGACTGAAACAGCATAGGGTTTTTTTGTTGTTTTTTTTTACTGTAAATGTATACAGTCAATTCCTATTTTTGTATGTAAACCACTGCATGTGCAACTTTGTGTTGGTTGGGAGGTTTACAGTGTACAGTAGTAGTAGTCTTTGAGGGAAAAATTAAATATATTTGTTACCTTGTATTTGAATATCCTGAGTACAAAAACAATACAGTGGTCCTTCGCTGTACCGCGGTTCACCTTTCGCAGCCTCGCAGTTTCACGGATTGTTTAGTGCAATTTTGCATGCTTTTTTCTTTCTTTTTTTTTTTTTTTTTTTACTGTGCATTGTATTCTGCGTCCTTATTGGCTGTAGACCACTGTCAGTCAACCTCCTCCGTGCCGTGTCTCCTGTACAGTACAGAATGCGTTCAGCTTGCTGAATTTACATAAATTGACTTATTTTTCTACGAAGGTTTCAGGGTGTTTAAACAAGAGAGAAAAGTGTGAAAATGTTAATGCCTCTCTGAGAAAAGTGTATAAAGTTTGTAGAGAGAGGTTTCACAGCCTTAAAACATCTATAATAATTGTAAAAAATAAAGCAGACTACATGGATTTCACTTCTTGTGGATTATTTTTAGAATAGAATAGAAATACTTTATTAATCACTTCAGAGAGCCCTCAGGGAAATTTGGGAGATCTTTTAGAACGTAACTCCCATGATTAAAAAGGGACCGCTGTATTCTAAAATATTTAAACACTACTGTCTGTAGGAAGTGATGGGAAAATCTTGTATTGATATTGTGACTTTCTCTAGGGGATCAGATGGTCAGAATAAACTTTGTACAAGTTTCTGTCTTATTTTAGGGTCTCTGGAAGTTAAAACAGCACATTAAAGGACATCATTACCCTCCTGCCTAATCTGTCATTGTAAAGCCTCACTTGATGGGTCCTACACCAGGAGCTGAGACAATAGTGTTCCCAGATGGGAACGAGGAATATAAGGAATTGTTCTAAGCTAAATGTCAGTTCAACATTGTCAGCTGACCTGTGTGTTCAACTCTTCTGACTGTGTTTGAAACTTCTTGCAAGTAAACAGCCGTGCCTTCTTACTGGTGTCGAGTGTCTGTCATTCATTGAGAGTTTTCCTAACAGTAAGTGTAACACAACAAAATGAAAGTCATAACGAATGGAGAAGAAGTGTTTTCCATTCATCAGTGTTTTACACTCAGCACACCAGTATTCAACTGGTTCTTACATGTCTGTCCATGTGGTGGTTTGTGTGGGTCATTTGTAAACAAGACAGAAATAACACTGTTTTAAATGTAAAGTTTAACTCTGCAGTAGAATTGAGTTTTTACCCAATTTTTACTCATTGTGTGTGTGTGTGTGTGTGTGTGTGTGTGTGTGTGTGTTGTTTTATTTGTGTGTAGAGATCTGGGAGTAGGAGGCATGCTTTTAGAAAATGTGTGTAAACAATCGAGAAAAACTGTAAGAACAAAGTCATTTCAAGTCAATTTTACAGACGCAGTCCAGTTCAATCCAGCTCATTGTAGTCCATCTATAACCCAATTAAAAAAAAATCCATTAAATGATCCACATTAGTCTAATCCATAATCATTGTGTTCATATAAACCAATTTATAAAAATCTCCATCAGAGCCAAAACCAGAAAGGGTTGGCCACCTGGGTGGAGAGAACAGGAAAGTTCTCACTTTTTTCTTTTGCAAGTTTCTACTTTGGTGGTTTTAGTATTAAGAATTTATTTCTTAGTTATTAATAAACGTCTAATGTTTTACTTTGCACCATATCAGGAATATACTAGTAGAAAATAGTTATAACTGAATATTTTGGAGGGATTTTTACAGAATGTGATTTACTGCCAGGCTTGCATTGACAACACAAAGTCTGCAAAGAGCTACACAGCAGCTGTTTATTTTATTACTCCCAGCCTTATCTGGCTGACACAGGGAGTTATCATTACAGGTGCATGTATAACAGAGACAAGCTTTTTAATTAAGAAAAGGCGTTGTGCTAACACCAGACATTTGTCACTGTTTGTTTCAGCTCTTATTGTCAGGAAGCTCATTAAAGATTAACACAGCATCCTGTGTGTGTGCGGAGATAAATGCACACGACATTCATGTGTTGCTTCTCAGAATATTGCAGAACGTTTCACACATTTCAGCATAACTAACCATTTCATCTCCTTTCTCCATCTGGAACACTCAGTTTGATCTTATCTCGATATTTCAGCAGACATCTGATCTTTAATATTTTAAAGTGCTCAACCTCAAAGATATTGATCATTTTCTGCAAGTAAACCAAGATTTTTTTTTTCTTCTTTGACATTTCACACATTTTACTGAATGTAATCAGCAACATAAATAATAAACCTATAAACCTAAATAAACCCAACAGAGTTGTTCTGAGCAGGACCTCAGAACCTTTGAGCTGAACCATATTTGGACCTGCAGTCTCGTTCAGGCTCATCAGGAGGTTTTATTCCATCAGGTCCACTCGCTCAACATTAAAGGATGTTGGATGTGTTTGCACACAGCAGGAAATAAAAGATTCAGTATGTAAGAGAAAGATTAACATTAATCCTACAGTGTTTCACTTTCCTTTTCAGCCGCGACACCGCCAGGATGTTTGTTCTGAAGCAGGCTGCTGTCCTAGTTCAGGAGGAAACAAGGACCCGTTGGGACAAAAAACTGCTGTTATATGATCTGAATCTCAAAATGGCAATTTATAACCAAGTAATCACTATAAATATGAGGACAATTAGGATTCGGTGCACATCTATATTATTATTATTTTTTATTTTCATTAATTTTATTGGCATCTTCATGGGTTTACCTGCAGACTAGAACCAGCCGATTCATCCTTTTAACTTACAGAGAGATTATTCACTTATCTAAAGGGAAAGACAATTACTGACAATTTCACTTTCATAAAAACTTTTCAAGTACAACTTAGAACCAATTTAAGAATATTTGTAAGAATTTTTGAATATGGGCCAAAGATCGTGGTGGATATGTATTTTTTTTTCCTCTTTTCTGTAGGTTTTCTTGCTTGCTGACCTTTTTAAACAGCATCTCCTCAATAACTGCCATCTCAGTCCCTGCAGACATTTGTGTCTGTTCTTATCTCTACACTTATGATTCTGTCCCCATACATGGATTATTCCTGTACGTACTCCATTCTAGAGCTTGTCAACCAAGTTTGGTAAATTTCCATCCAGGTTTCAGGTGATAGTATTTGGAGCAAATTGTAGCGCCCCCTACAGGTTTAGCTCAGAACACTTAAGCATGCTTATTTACAGATTTTTGGACCTTCTAGCCAAACACTATTTGGCTAGACTATTAGGTCAGTACATGCTCATGAAGCTGGCCTAACAGGCTGTGTAATTATATAAATCTAGAAACAAATTAATTGACAGTGGTACAGTGATGTTGTATATTAAACATGGTGATCTTCCAGCTCAGTATAGTCGTCTCCTCCCTTCTAACTCGGATCAAACTGTATTATATGAGAAGCAGTGGGAATAACAAGGTTTCACATGGGAAAGAACTGAACTTAGCAATTTATAGCAGCAATTCATAGCACAGTTCAGCTTGTTTAGATCTTGTGAATGTTCTAGTCTTTTCAGGAAGACGAGAGGTGTTCAGTAGTCCAGGTACATGTAATATGGTAAGGCGTATTATGATCACAAGCCTTAGTTTATTTACAGATAACACTCACAGAAGTTTGTGTTAAGAATAAATTATTTTTATTGACTGCATTTGTTTAGGACTGAGTGGTCTAGTTTCCTGGATCTATTCTTAATCCAGACTCTCAGACTTTATTACTGTAACTAACCTCCAGATCACCATACTGTAATTGGACAACGTCCTCCTCTCATCTCTGTCTCTGATTGGTCAAACTGCTGAGCTGGTGTGTAAAGAGGAGACTAGAGAGTTACTGCAGCTTGGAAACAAAATTCTCTTCCTTCACCAAAACGAACTGACGACATCTTGAGGTCTGTTGTAAAGCTGTAAATTGAACTTTTGACTTTGCTTCTTCAGAGGAACAACGTTGTTTACTGTTGTTTACATTAAAGCTGTTGTTCGGTCAACAACTCGATCAACATGTGGAGTACAGCTCAGACGGATTGGTAACAGCTCTGTCTGACAGACATCAGCTACGATGACATTTCCGCTCAGCCAGTGTGTGTTCAAGTTCATTCAGAGGAAAGACAACTAAGTCTATAGCATTAAAGGTATTGAGTCATTTTCATTATTAGCATGAACGTTAAAGTCGCCCACTGGTTTTATCAGCACTAAGTCAGATAAGAAGTCTGAAAATAAGTCAGACTAATCAGTGATAACGATGTGCTGGGCCAAAAATAGGAAGCTAGAAATACTAGAACTTTGATGATGATAAATGTGTATACCTCCATAAGAGGCCTACAGCGAGCATCAGGGCCGGCTCAAGGTTGGAAGGTGCCCCCCCCCCAACTCACCTCACCTCACCCCCCGTGTCCTTCCAGCCACTCAGAGACACAGACTGTCTGGATTTAATCTTCTTTATGACATTTCTGCATTCAGATTTAGATCTGCTGCAACAGATCCGAATATTATTTAATAATTGTTACTAATAGTACTGCAGTCATTATTCTTTGTTGAATGAACCTACATTCCTCTCTGAGAGGTAAAGACCATGAGGCCTCCTCTCTAACATCTTTACAGGGCTTGTTTAACAGTTTTCTCAGCTCATCTTGACAAATACAAGTTTAACCAATTACTTTAAATTTTATAGCAGTAACAAGAAATAGCAGTAGCCTAGCCTTGTAATAAACAAACAGCATAAATACTGCTTTGCAGATGCAAACCCATACTTTGTCATTTTGACATTATCTATCAAGAATATTTTTTATTAAAAATTTCCCAGGTAAGTAAATAATACAATGTTGTTAAGTATACAAACAGTTAACATCAAAAACAGTAATCCTGTCTGTGTACAGTAGGGGAAAAAAACATATTAATAATAATAATAATGATAATAACAAAAGAAACAAAAACAAAACAAAAACAACAAAAACTCATCTCACCCCACCCCAACCACCCGTCATCACCAAGCCAATCTTGTACATGAGTTAATAAAGTAATCAAATCTTCTTCATTCCTGGAGCTATATAAGCAGCTGGAAGCCAGGTTTTAATCTAGGGAGGTATACATACAAAAACCAAAATAATACATATGTCCATATATTCACACATAGATCTTCTAGCATATGGAGCCACACCTTGGCCACAAAGCACCAAACAAGGGGCCGAATTGTTTGTTGGGCATTGCTGATATAAAGACTAAATAAACTAATAAAACATAATTAAGGGGTCCAATCCCTAACTAGTTTGGTATTTATAAAAGTAATCCAGAAATGGTCTCCATAGTTTTTTAAACTTTTCTTCGGAACTGCGATTTGAATAATAGTCTAGACTAGACATGATATCGCTCAGCCACTGTGTGGGCGGGGCAGCATGACATGCATGCTTTTTAATTCATAATATAGGTGGTACTTTCATTATTGTTTTCAGATATTGTCACGGTGCAATAGCATCTATCTTAGCTAGCGTTAGTCCACTCTCCATGTCAAAATGAAAAGTTAACACATGCTGTCTTAATGTTCAGTGACTCAGACACACCTCTACTTTGAGCTCATTTTTCCGCACCTGACGGCTTGGATTGTTTTTCAGTATAAACTTTTATCGTGATTTTCTTGCTGACATCGTCCATCAGTATTATCATTATGAGCCTGGATGTGCTGCTCTCCTCCCTCCACTCTCTCACCTGCCAGCAGCAGCAGGTCAGGCGAGGAGGTCGTCATCATCACACAATGTTGTAGCTTCTTCTCATTTTTATAGTTTGTTTGGTCTACTTATTATTTAGGAGGAAATGTAATGGTGAAACCTAGGTCGCCTATGCCCCGGGCCGGCCCTGGTCCACGGAAAAATGATTTAACCCACTACAGTAGGGGCTGAATGATTAGGTTCAGCCTGGTCGTCAATGTGGCTTTTGGACAACAGGGATGTTTTTAGATCCAGGACATTAGTACAAACATGCTTCAGTTCTGTTTGTGAGCTGATCTTGAAAACACAAGATTGCTGCTTTGAAGCTTTCATGTTTTTTTTTTGTTTTGTTTTTTGGGTGTAATTTTCTACTGAGTGAAATGGCTTCAAACATCGGTATTATGTGTGATGACTGGAACTACAGGCCTGTGTTCTTATGATCTGTCCATGTGTGTTTTTTAGGCTTGTGTTTTTTATGTTTTCGTCTGTTTATGTGTTGACAATGCACTTTGAGCTTCTTGCAACTGTTTTCCAATGTGTTTTTTTATACTGCGAATGGCAAATAAACTAAACTGAACTGAACTAAACTGTGTGTCTGTCTCAGAAAGAGGAAAAAGCAAAATTCACAGTCATCATTAGAAATAAATAAAAATTAATTAACATTTCTAATTTAAGTAATCTCTGCATCCCGATACCTCTACATACGACTCTGTATCTCAGCTCTCATGCTTGGTATTTTGAATGAGATATGCTTGGTTAAAAAGTGAACTGTCTGACATTTCCCTTTAGAGGTCACCTTCTTGGCTTGGTTGTAGGACCACTGATAGGACCGTTAAAACAACACAAAAATCCCACCTTTCTCATGTCATCTTCAGGACACAGTCTCACACGCAACCATTATGAGGAAAACCAGGAGGCAAAACGACTGGAAGTGACATTAAGTTGCTTTATTGTTGACATTTTTTAGATTTTGTAGACACCCTACACCAACCAACCAGAATGACCACAACTGACTGCTTATAGACAAACTTAAATAGATCATATTATTTCTATGTGTTTCTAAAGACAGCTATTTACAAAGAAATAATGGAAAATATTTACATTAAACGTTTTCCAAACACTATACATATATTTACATAAACCCAAACTACTCAACAGTCATGCTAAATAATCCAGCCAATAATTACCTAAAATATAGAAATTATACCCCAAAAACTCCCCTTTAACCTATTCCACCTTATTTTCACTCCCCCCGGAACCAATAAAAGACGCATGAACACCGGGGGCCATCTTTTGTCCACGCACCGCTCCTGAGACAGAAAACAGCATAAGGTAAGTACAATTGACTCTTGTATATTTATTTAATACTTAAAACCATCAGTGCACTGTTTAGTTAATATTTAGCCAAACAAATTAAATCTACCTTTTCTTTGCTTCTTCTGGTTTCTGCTACAACACACACACACACGCGCGCTCACACCACAAACCGATTCACTAATTAACTGAAACTCTGTAATTATTCAACATTCATTTTAAGAAATTAAAACATATTTACCAATCCACCTGTCTTTGCAGTAATAAATGAAACGCTGAGGTAACAATGGTTCATTGTGACACTCAACATGGCCATGATTTAGCTGTGTTTTATCTCACACATGCATCCACTAACTCCTCAAAATGCTTTAACAAAAACTGATCCAAGAAGCCACTGTGTCCTCGTACACCACCATCTTAAACCAATGTTACCAACATCAGTCCAAACACCCGTCTACTGATATGCAGCGCCAGCGTTCAGCATTCTCACGAGTTAAAACGAACAGTTCGTGTTAATAGTTTAGCATTTTAATTTACGTTCAAAGTTCAGTTCATTTCTATTCTTTTATAGGTTAGAAGCAGTGACGTGTGGGGAAGTTTATGGTTGGTGAGGCACTGATTTACAATTGTAAGAACTGAAAAGAGCATCTTATTTCAATATTCATTCAAC
>JBAFTA010000009.1:2963925-2975544 GCA_036919975.1 Melanotaenia parkinsoni | reverse complement strand
CTTTCTTTCTTTCTTTCTTTCTTTCTTTCTTTCTTTCTTTCTTTCTTTCTTTCTTTCTTTCTTTCTTTCTTTCTTATGGAATTTTTGTAATCTCGCTGGACCTGACCACAGGGAATTAAAAAAAAAAAAGGAGAATAATGAAGAGAAGTAAAAAGGAAAGTAGGGAAAAGGAAGAGGAGACAAAGATACAGGAGATAGAAGCAATTGATGGATTGATTTTAATTTGGCCTTTTTATACCAAATAAAAAATGTTTACACCATGTTTAATATCTCTTTTTCACTTTAACCTATTTTATTAAAATATTGGGCCCAAAATACACAAAAATAAATCTATCTGAATTAGTAAAAGTACAATTAACCCACAAACACCCCGTTTTTCTGTTTAGTAAAATGACTAACTCACGCTCGGATAATATTAACTGTAAACCGCCGTCTCACTGGCATCCACCAACGTACACAGACACTGGGATAGAGTTTTAGATGTGAACCTTCCTGTGACGGCAGCTCCAGGTAAGCTGGGTTGATGTTACTCTGGACGTGATCTGATCACACCGATCTCGGACCTGAGAGGACAGAGACCTTCTCGTCTCTGTCCTCTCGTCTCCGTCCTCTCACATCAACAGTAGAACGTCATTAAACAAACTCATCTGTCTGAAAACCGTCTGGTTACTAGAAAATCCTTAGTGCACCTTTATCACCCTAATCCTCCAATCTGTGATCACCGCGTTATGTTCAGCTATGTGACATTTTCACAGAACTGTGACATAAACCAGTTTAAATCTGAATCTCTCCCAGTTTGTTTGACATTGATGGGTCATGAAAACCAGAGAAAGATGGTTTAGATTAACACAATAATGTTGATGTAATCTACAGGTCACTGTGTGTGATCTGTGACTAGATTGATATGGGAAAGTTCTTCTTCGTGCCACTAGTGGGTGCGTGATGAGAGTAGCACCAGTGGTACTACAGTATGAGAACTGTGGGAGTAGAAGATGAGAGGCCGAGGTGGAAGTAGACCTTTTCTGTAAAAGTGGCTTGAAATGTGATTTATGTGATTTATGGATGAAGGATTTAGATGGAGAGCAGGTGGTTTAACATGTTTTGTTCTTAAATGTGTCAGGTGGAGCTCTGAAGCCAGGGTTTGGTTTCCCAGCCTTCAGCGGCATATCCCGCCTCACCTGGCTGGTGGACCTGTTTGGTGAGCTGTCGGTGATGGCGGCGACGTTTGAGGAGGATTCTGCAAACAGCTACACCAAGATGACCGTCAAGCTGCTGACAGCCGACAACAAGTGAGAAGGATGCACCTGTCCGCCTCCCTCTCATCACTTATTCCTGTTTACCACACCACTCTTCTTCCAGTTGTTTAGTCCTTTTAGATGAATCCAGTTAAAAGAAACCCATTCTATGATCCACATTAGTCCATTTATAGTAACCGTTCATATAAAGCAGTTCATAAAATAATGACCTAGCTAAGAAAAAACAACAGATTGGATCAAATCTTCTCTTTGATTCAGAAATCTGACCACTTTCATATGGTAGTTCCTAGATTTCCCAGTATGACCAGATTCTGTCAGAACCATTAGCTGCTAACAGCTAGGTTCCAGGACTGGATCCGATCTGCCTGGGCGGGGTGGAGCAAGCAGATAGGCGATGGTGTAGAGGCTGATTTCTGGCTACGGTCAGTTGCTAACCCCATCCAGGAGGATGGAGGACGCCAACATCTCCCAGCAGCCTGGTTGAACCTCTGACATCCAGCATCTTTGGAGGTTCTTTTCTTCTGAAATAAGCCCAGTCCGTTTGGAGTTCCACATTCAATTTGGATTAATCAGGATTAAGAATTATAAGATCAGAAGCCACTGGGGGGTCTGATTGGTTAAAGAGACGTGAAACATCTGAAACAGAGGTTTTGTTTTTCCTCGTAGACCTCTGACGTGGGTGGAAGAACGACAGGCCGGCCTACCGAGGAAGAAGAAGGTCAACTTCGTCTTTGACTCCTGCACTCTGACCCAAATCCCTCCTGCTCCAAGAGGGACCGTAGGACTCTTTATGCAAGACCTGATCCAGTTCTCGGCCAAGCTGTCAGGCCAGGTGAACCCCCAGGAGCTCCAGAGAGAGAAGACCAGGATCCTGCACTGCATGGAGGTGGCAGAGAAGATACAGCAACTTTCTCAAAGTTAAACCTGGACTTTTAAGTCATTCATGTCTGATTTGATTTGAGCTTTGTTTTTTCATCACCGTGCCCTTAAGTTTTATACTGATCTCTAAAAACTTCATTTCATTATTTATTTTTTTTTTCACATTATTTCAGTTTGAAGTCATCTCCAACAGAGACTAGTTAGGCTAGGCATGATCTAAAACTAGTTACTGTCTGGCCTTCTGAGGAGCTGCAGGTCTTTATTTTAGTCTGAGTAGTTATCTCCAGACAGAGTATTTAACTAATCAGTCTAACTAACCGTTGTAAAACTTGCAGGGTCTGACTCAGTTCTGGTGAAGACCTTTTCTTCCTCAGGCAGAAATGAAAGAATGAATATGGAACAGAAACTTTGAGGAGTTTATTAAAAGACCTTTTCCGACCACGTCTAAATCTGTTTAATGGAGTTTTTCTGTAGAGGTGGAGGTCTATCTACACGTCAGCTACAACAGCTGATGTAATCTGTGTCCAGATTAGCTTTTATAAAATTTACACGGGATTATTCTCTGTCTTTTAATCTGCGTCAACTCATGATTAATGAACATAAAGGAAATAAACATCACCTCTAAGAACACATTACAGTTTTCTTATTGTAATATTGTTGGGGTTGAAGACGCCGTCATCTACCTGCTTCAGAGAGCTCACTCTCATCTGGACCAACCAGGCAGCACTTTGAGGATCATGTTCTTTCATTTCTTTTAATACAATTCAGCTGCTCGGTTATGTGAGAAGCTGCATAACTTCCAGGTGGAACCTTCACCACCACCTGGATTTATAACAAACAGACTAGTATGTGAGACTGAGAGGTTGTGTGTCTGGGATGGTGGTCAGCAGACCTGTAGCACCACAAGGACCTGGACTCTCATCATTTCTCTTCACACTGCTTCACACACACAAGCTTGCGGGCTCAGCCATCAACATGGAGCACCATAAGCAGCGTTTTCTAAGTACCAAGGAGAGGCTGGAAAGAAGAACTGGTATAAACTTTCTCACAGCAAAGTGACCTCGCACGGCCATAAACTATCCAGGACAGCATGACACGGGCCAGCTGTGAAATTTTAGCTCTAATTTCCAAGACTGGAAGATCCTTTTCAACTGGGGACTGTTTCTGTCCATAGCGGGTTAGGGTTAGTGTGCCATCTCAGGCGATGGTCTTCTCTCAAATCAGCCTTTCCTGCAACACAGTGACCTGCCAACAACACGGGTTGAGAAATTACGGAACGGTTTACAATTTTTCTCAATTGCTAAGACACATTTCTCGAAAGCTTCTCTAGTTTTCTCCAGACTTTGAACACAAAACCCAATTTTCAAGCTACAGGCACAAAACCTCAGCTCAGTCGTTTTTTTAGCTTTGATTGACTCGGCGCACGATGTGACAACATAGTTCAGTTTTGGGCAGATTAAACTGTTTTGAGGGGAGTTTGGTTTTGCAAGAAGAGCCTGAGGTTTTGTTCATGTAGCTTGAAATTATGTTTTGTGTTCTCAGTTTGGAGAAATTGAGAGAAATTTTCGATCTCAGTCGTGTTCACCTGGTGGCACCTGTGCTTTAATTGTTTGACTTTTGCCGCCTGTGCTCACCATTATGCGACACAGGTGCATCACAATGAAAATGTGTTGGCAGGTTGCATCTAAACACATGAAAACTGTTTATGGTTTTGTCGAAAGAGTGACTGATTCAACCAGTGGGTTGAGGCAACTGAGCATTTGGCAAATGAGAAAAACTAACACCAAAACGTCCAAATTTACTGTTTTATTACTGGCATGTGATGAGAGCACAGATATCTCGGGTCCAGCACAGCTTTTAGTTTTCATCCGAGGAGTGAGTGACGTCATGGAAATCTCACAGGAGCTGGGTTCTATTTGAGCTGGAAGAAAATGGTCAGGTGAACAACGAATGGTACCCCGGCCATGATAAAAAAAGGCAGGCCTCACCACACTGGTTGCTCAGAAAGTTGACGATTATGGTGGTAATTTGGTAATCAACTGGGCTTGGAGACATGGTGTGCAATGTCATTAAAATCAAACTGCATACAATCAAAGGCGCTTTCACGCCACCAATTTAAAGTCCTTTTTGAAGAAGTTGATGTGCACTACAGTGATGTGCTGTACAACCAAGAAGTTTGCTGGCTCAGCAGAGGGAAAGAGCTTAAAGGATTCTCTGAGCTGCGCCGTGCCATCATGGAGTTTCTGAAAACCAAGGGCAGTGACCTCCAATTCCCTCATCACAGACCTGCTCAACTTACTGAATGTTCAGCTTCAAGGCAAGGAGCAGATTATCATGGAGCTGTCTGACATCGTGAAGGCCTTTCAAATGAAGCTGGGACTACTCTCCCGACATCAGTCAAGTACAAATGAAGATGTATTTAAAGGCAAGGAGTTGTATTATAAATGGGACAATGTATTGTCTGGTGTTACACCAAAATCTGTAACCCATCATCTGTCATTTCCACCCGGTGCATGGGCCGCTGGTTAGGTTCCTACCGGGTGCCACGGTGCGCGTCAGAAGCGTCCCAAAAGCACCTTGTGGCGGCCCTCCACTAAACTTTTTGACGGAGCACGCACCCAGAACGCATCAAACTCAGCAGTTCAGAATGTGTGACTTTACTGCACCTTCATTATAATTGACTGAGACTTCAGTAAAAGTCTTTTCAGGACTTCACTCATATTCTAAGACGTATATGTTGAGAAATGCACACTTAAGCCCCGGGCAGTCACAGATTCTGATGGGTCACAGATTTTGGTAAAACACCGGCGGTCAGTATCAGAGAATAAGTCTCCTCGAGACTAATTTTGGCCCCCTCGGCTTTGTGTCCTGTTCACCATGTTGGCACTTTTACGATACTGACAACCTTATTTAATGTATTTTTTATATATATCTGTTACATTTATACTTGATTTAAGTTTGTGCTGCCCCTGTCTGTGAAACTGTATTTGTGCACTCTAAGTTATGGTGAATGGCATCGATGCATGTCTTTACTGGAGCTGCATGCTGTTTGTAAATTTAAGCTTATACGGCAGCTGTGCCGGTTTGTGGGCTGTTTTTTTCCAGGAAATGTGGCTAACTGCCCCAAGCTGAGAGAAGTAAACCTGGTAGAGGAGGATCTGCCTGTATATGCACAACCTGTTATTAACCTAAACGGGGGGTTTGATGTGCTTTTTATGGACTTTAGAAACATGCTGGAGACATGGAACTATTCTCTCAAGCCTTCAGTGATAGCCCAGACTCTGATACTGATACTGAGCTAGAAAATAGATTCATATCGCTGAATCTGAAGGATTTCTACACACCTATTTGTGTGTAGAAATCCTACAGATCCTTTGCTTATTTCTCTAAAACATAGGTATTATTCAGCTGATTCTGCAGGTTAGTAGAGACATGTCCACCTTGCTGGGTTAGAGAAAACACACCTGTGTCATGAGCCTTAATAAGTCCAGACTCAGAGACACCCGGACTGACTCACACCTGAGTGAGTGAGCCAGGTGCAACCTAACACTGAAAGGCTAGTAATGTCCAAAGATCAGCTTCATGTGTCCCAGTAGTTAGAAATGTGTCTTGTTGAACATGTGGTTTGTTGTTGACATTTTGGACTATATTTGGTTACAATTTTGTCATGTTTTGGTGTGTGTCTGAGTTTGCAGATCGGGGTGAGCAGGTTACCATGGGGACTGAGGGCGGAGTCTGGAGCCACAATTGCTTCCACCTGCAGCTCATCAGCAGGCTCGTTATCTGACTCTACTCCCTGCTATTTAGGGGCAAGCAGGAGCTCCACTCTTCGCCAGATTGGTACACTTTACTGCGTGGTAACCAGGCCATTTCCCAAGTCTTGTCTTGTGTCTTGTTCTCAGTGAGACTCACTTTGCTGTCTGTATTCCTCAGCCCTAGATCTCGATCCCTTGGATAACCACAGCACCCAGGATACTAACCAGTTGCTTGCCAAGCCGATTGCCTGCATGCTCACCCTGCCTACAACCGAACACTCTCACCACCTCCAGAAACCAACTCCCGGCTACACCCTCCATCTCTAGCCTTTCTCTGGAATTCAGTAAGCCGCAGCCACAACAGATATCATCAGGCTCTTTGTCAGACCCACACTAATCCTCTGTCCCTTCACAGAAAGACCCACCGGACCTGGACCTTGCCACTCACATTCATTGTAATAAATATTATTTGCATCTCTTACCTAGTCTGAGTGTTTCTGCATTTGGGTCCGGTTCCCGGTACTACGGTCTCCGACCGTGTCAAATTTAGTGTCCTTCAGTTATGATGTTGTCCTTCTAACTATGGTTTTATTTTTATTTTGCCATATTGATGTTTGTAACGTCCTTTGTGTGCATGAACATTAATGAAAAGATGTCGGTCTGTGGTGGAGAGTTCAGTCTAAATCTAACCCCACCAGAACCAGACTGTTGTGTCCTATCGTGTTTAAGTTTGCTGTTGTCTAGTCTGTTTCCGGTCTTGGTTAGTGTGTTTTTATTTTGAAGCCTAACACAGACTTAAAGAACCTGAACAAAACCAAAAAAATACATTCTTCATGCAGTCTAAATGTGACACCTCAGTAAATATCTGCAGTATTAAGTTTCCTGGAGCTGCTGCAAAGTTCACACCTTCAAAATTCAACCAGATTTCACAGAAATGATAAAAACATTCAGTAAGTGTGAAGCTTCATTTTACTGTTTCTATGCCTCTAACTCTTTGTCTCTCTCTCTCTACTTTGCATCCTGCTAGGGTTTCATGTAACTAGGATATCCTGTTTTCTCAGAATTACTCTAGAGATGACTTTACATCTTTACATACTGGCTTTATTCCTCTAAAACAAAGGTATTAATCTGCTGATGCTGCAGGTTGGTAGAGACATGTCCACCTCACTGGGTTGGAGAAAACAAAGACTGGTGCACCCCTTAACAAAGACTGTGTCTCCTAAGAGCAGTGCTTTTAGGATCTCAAGTCTGGCTTTGGTTTGCTGTAGCTTAGCAAGAGTGTCTGCTAGACGAATCCGCACACCTACTCTTCCAGTTTCTTGTGTAAGAAGCATCTTGTAGGCATCATCATGTTTGGTTGAGTTTTCCTGTTACCCTGACAACAGGTTCTCCCATTGAGGATCTGCCTTCTTCCTCTAATTTTTCTTTAATGGCTGAACAAACCAATTGCAAATTAAACTGACTGTGTAAATAAACGCTACATGATACAATATCTTATTTGAGCAGTTTTAAGTTTAATTACATGTTACTAGTGGAATCCACGCTGAATCCATCCTTCTCCTGGGATCAGAGTAATACAGCTTTTTTGGATCAAATGTGTCCTAATCCTAAAGTTTTAAACTACACAAACTGATGCTTTGATTCAGATAAAATCAAAGGTTGTATTTTGTGATGTAATCAGATTACATTTTTTTTTTTTTTTGAACAGCCTGTTTTAAAGACTTGATCCAATCCAGATAATTTTGATCCAGACTAAATCCAGGCCCTGGAGATTGAGATGTCAAACTGTTTCAGGATTAAAATCCAGAGTTGAAACATTCCTTCGTGTTGGTTCATTCCCTCGTTGCACCAGTTTTTACTAAAGACTGAGAAGCACTGGATGCCGTTCCTGCAGGCAGAGCCATCTCCCTCTGTGGTCATGTTTTACCTCCAGATGATGCATATGTTCCTTGTTGTAACTGGATTATAACTGGACTACAATGAATTGGACTGTGTCTGTAAAAGTGATGTGAGAAGACAGAACCACAGGACCAGTGGTAAAATGCTGCACCCCACTTTGTGTAAATATGAGTGACGGGAAACAACAGCGCTGCATTAATGTTTACTGTAAGTGTGTGACTGGGTGTAAAGCCACTGATTGGCCAGTCAGACCAGAGCAGTGTTTCCTGTTAACCACTGATTCTGCTGCAGAGAAATAACAGACCTGTGGTTCTTCTGAAGAAAAATGTGAGCAGTAAATAAAAACAACAGCTTTTTTCATTCTGACCTGAAAGCTCAGCTGTTGGTTCTACAGCTGAGAGGTAAAGACTGGGGTTGTCAGATATCCTCCTCCCCTTTTTCTTTTTTGGTTTTACCAGTAACCTCATTGCCAAATTTGGTAGTTTCAGATGAATGATAAAGAGAAGTGAAAAACAGAAGTACACAGGACATGTACACGTCTACAAATCATAACTCTCACACCTGTCTTTTCCCATCTTTGTGTTTTTGTTTAAAAAAAATAACAAGCAAGCATTCCTTAAAATGTCTTAAATCACTTTCCACAGAGGACAGAAAATTACATGGGACAGAAAATTACGTGTTGTGAGGAATATTTCAGCTTTAGCAGAAGAGTTCATTTTTATTTTCTGTATTTACAAATAACCATGTTGGTGTGTCAGCTGCACACACACTCAGCTGTGTTTAAATAAAAACAGGTTACAGATAAAGTCTAAATAAATTATCTAACTTCATACAAATTATGCCCCCACCCCCACCCCCCCTCCCTCCACCCACCCACACAGGAAAACGGTGTAAGACAGCCCTACTCGCTACCACTCAGTCCAGAACCTCTGTCTTCCTTCCACCACAAATCTACAAATAGCTGCACCGGTGAGTATCTTTATTTAAATGTGTTAAATATTTTGTATGGAATATGTTAAGAGATATTCAAACTTCATAAACCAATATTTCATTATACACTACATCACCAAACCTATTGAATGTTGAAAGAAACACCTGGAGGAAGATCAGGGATCAGGACTGGGTAGAAAAAAGCACCTCAGAGAGGCAGAGTCTCTCAGCTGTAAAAGTAGGCCGAAGTTAAGAATTGTCTAAATCTCTTGTACATTTTAAATTTGAAATGCAAAATTTAGCATTGTACATTTAACATCAGGCCCTCAGTGGCCCAAACTACAAACAGGTCTGACCCGGTCTTTTCTGAGCCAAAGATCGATGCAATTAAACCAAAGCGAAGTGGAAAACTGTTCTGTGGTCAGAAGAATTTAAATCTCTTTGGAAATCTTATCACATCGTCCATTATTACACACCGAAAATAAAGTACCTATAAGACTGCACCCATAACTGGTCTTTGTAAGGTACAAACTGCAGCAGTTAGAGCATTTTTAAAGGAATACAAGCATGGACGGTTGATGTCTGTACGGAGAGAAACAAGGCTACATGGCTGCTTTCAATTTCAGAGGAGGACAAAGAATTTCTCCCTGTATCCTGGAAGTGATGCTGAAACACAGCAGCAGATCCAAGACTCCATTTTAAACCAATAAAAATACAAAATACAGAGTGAAGCTTTGTTTAATTTGGCAAAGCAACTCATTCTGATGACCAACAACACAACAGAGATGACCATTAAAGGAGAGGTGGAAAATGTAAACTCGTTTAACTCAACTCATTTCGGGTAGTATGTCTTACACAACGCAACCGGTCAGCAGTTTCTCTTCTCTCTTTCTAACAACACAAAATCAACACAGTTTGACAGAGTCAGCAGGAACCATGGCTGATGCATCGGTGGGGGACGTGGAGGTTGCAACAACCAGACTTTTTTTTTTTCCAGTTTTGCATAAATGTGGTTAGTCACGCACAGGACCCCGTGTGTCATGGCTGCCTCCTCCTCTTCCTCCTGTTCTTATTTCAGCCACCAACTGTCAGTGACCAGCTGATTGGCTTTTCTGTCACACCAACACATGAAGTCTTAGCATTGTTTCAATGAACAGGACAGCAAAATGCATCAGTCTCATAGTCCTGTCAGTCAGACTTCGTCAGGATGAAGCTTCTCGCTGTCTTTTTATCATGCAGCATCGTTAGCCTTCAGCCCTCCTCAGGCGTCTTTGCTCTTCCCTTTACTTGGTGATCATTTCATCTGTGTTGCAGCTAATCAAAACACATAACTCTTATTTTCCAGATGTGAAATTAAGCAACCAATAATGATGAAGAAATCCTAATAAAATGGATGATTTTGCTCAAAGAAACTTCACGGTACATTCAATAAAAATCATTATGAGATCCTGCAATGTAAACTATTGTCAAAAAAAGACGACAGCTTTATATATGTTAAGGGTGAAAATAATTAAATAATAATAAATAAATAAATAAATAATTGATTAAATAATTACAAATAAATTAATGCATTTTTATCACAGTCTGAATTCCAGCGTTCCGGTTTTTGGTAAATCAGCGTTGCCAGTTTAACTATTTTGATGCTATATTTAACAAGTTTTCAGACCAATCTGGTGGTGGTAGACGCGACTACTGACAAATTCATGTCTTTTTTGTCATGGACTGCTTTTAAAACGTCAAAATTCCCTCCAATATCTCAACCAATCAAATATCTTGGAGAAAAGCGATGTGCGACGCTGGCGATGCTCTTTGGTGCATACTGTGTGTTTGGTTTCACCTGGATGGCTGTCGCTGTTGTTGGTCGCCTCCTGTGTGTCGGGCCCATAATCCTGCATTGTCGCCTACATCAGTGGTATTTTCCTTGATTCTACTACCAGTCAAAACCTTGCAGCCCTCCTATGCTGTTTGGGATTTCCTTATGGAGTTAGGGACCCCAGGTTGGAAACCACTGATATAGAACATGGTAGAGTTGATGTAGAGCAGCAAATGGAAGTACATGACAAAGTGTGTTCACCTGTACTTGGACATCTAAGTTTACCCAGGTAAAGATCCGTTTCTGACATTATTCATTGTAGATGGGGAAATTTTCAGTCTTGACATTTATAAATTAATATATAGTCATTTTTTCTAAAGGAACATTGTTCCACAACTTTTAGATCCAGTTTGTCTCAGATTGGTGAAGCTCTGTCCATCTTTCCATGTGAGAGACTCTGCCTCTCTGAAATGCTCCTTTTATACAAGTCATGTTACTGACCTGTTGCCAGTTAATCTGGTTAGTTGTCAAATGCTCCTCCAGGTGTTTCTGTTTGTACCAGTTACTTTTCCAGCCTTTTGTTGCTCCTGTTCCAACTTCTTCCAGATGTCTTGCTGTCACCAGATTCAAAATGAGCTAAATTGAATTTCCATAAAATGGTAAAATGTTTAAAAAATACAAGAAACACACAGACTAAAAAAAATGTTCTCCATCTTATAGAGAAGTTGTTCTGAAGCTTCCACCACCCAGGATGTCTGTAACAGTCTGCTCTGAAAGCTCTGTACTAGACTGTATTTTAACAACAGTTCTAATTGCACAAATTACACCTAAATGTTTCAGGAATTAATTGATTTGTCTAATCAGAACCAGTAAGGACCAGTCAGGATGAATCAGGACCAGTCAGGACCAGTCAAGATGAGTCAGGACTAATCAGAACCAGACAGGCCAGTCAGGATGAGTCAGGACTAATCAGAACCAGACTGGACCAGTCAGAACCAGTCAGGATGAGCCAGGACCAGTCAGGACCAGTCAAGATGAGTCAGGACTAATCAGAACCAGACAGGCCAGTCAGGATGAGTCAGGACTA
>JBAFTA010000009.1:2851985-2864379 GCA_036919975.1 Melanotaenia parkinsoni | reverse complement strand
TGGGGTTTTTCTTCTTTTTTTTTTTTTTTTTTTTTTTTTTTGTTGGTTGTTGCGATGGTTCTTTTTTTACGTTTTTTTTTTTTTTTTTTTTTGCCGGTGTTGCTATGGTTCTCCTTCTACGTTTCAACGTTTTTCCGTCTCGGAGGACTAGACTGTAGATGAGTTGCGGGACAGCATCGTCATGTGTGTGTTGTTCTGTGATTACAGATCGGAGTACACCACACCCGATCAAAACTGATTTTTTTTTGTCTTCACGTGTGAGGTCTCGACCAGATAAAAAATCATTATGTGTATACCATGCTTAAGTAGGATAGGATGCACATATCTCACACTTCCTGAGTGACTGCACTGAGAACAAACCAGGAGCAGCACCCTGTTTAGATATACAGTGGACTTTTGTCCAGACATGCCTCATCTCAGAATCTGCTTGGTCTGGATACTGTCTATGACATGGCTCTGAGGTTCATCACTAATTTCAGATCTCCCACACACCACACTTTGTTATGTAAACATGCTGGATGGTCCTCTTTGTCCGTATGAAGACTGAGACCTCAGCATGTGCTTGTTCAGAGAGCTGGTTTTCGCCTGCTTTTCTCCGCTCAAACTTCCTCCATCTATATACATCAGGACCTTAACCTCTTCCTTCACATGATTTTTGTATTGTTTTCAGTCCAAAGAGTGCAAACTGAGACAGAAAAACGGATTGTATGTCTGCTGCTGCCTTTGCCTTGGATGATCTGCAAAAAGACTTCATAGACTTCAGACCTGGTCTCACTGCATGCTTTTAGGAAAACGCTGGAAGATTTGGAGGCAGTTTAATCAGTTTGCAGATGTTTTGCATGGTTTGATTTTAATACCTGATTTGAACTGCACCAGGACATTTATAGAAATAAGATTTTTAATAACAATGAGACTTTTCCTGGTTAAATGAAAGTTAAAAGAAAATGGCCACATGACAAGAAGAAAGAGGACAAGCTGCTGGATGTCCACCATTCTTTTCCTTTGTCTCTGGGTCAAATTCTTCCTCGTTATAATTCAGGAAGGCATCATGCCAATATGACATCATGCTATTACACAGCTGACACATCTTTCACTATCCAGCTGATATCGTCTACCAGGTAAGGATACAGTTGCTGTGGAAACGCAACAAAGATTCTGACTTACTAAACCAAACTGAGACAAAACCCTTGGTGGAAACGGGGCTTTAGAGGAGATGACTTTCATCCTGACAACTTCACATTGATCCAGTTTCTGCTGAAGATCTTGTTCTGAGGAAGCCAACAGAACCACGTCTTCTGTAAAAACCCTGAGCATCCCAAACCAGACTCCCTCCTCTCCATAGGTACGTCTAGAAACTGGAAGGTCAAACTCCTCAGCAGCTCTAAAGATCTGCTCCAGGACCTGGATAAAACCCACAATACTCTCCTGAATTTGGGGGTCCACAATCAGCTGAGACAGTTGGAGCACACGGTAGTCAGCCTGGCCTTTCTCCTTGATGCCAGTAGAGGGAGCCAATACCCTGTGTGCATGATGCCGGCCCTGACATAAACAGGAAGCGAAGCGTCGGAAGTAGGTGGTTACAAGAGAACAGGTAGAACAAGATGTCGCTAGCTGTAACGTCATGCCAATGTACACTTCCCCATACGACTGAATTCTGACACGGTTGTTGAACAGCTATACCCCATTGCTAACTCTTAAAGAGAGAATAAAGCAGAGTTGCAGTTTCAGCATGTTGTTCCTGTCGCTCCTCCATTGAAACCGACCTGGATCAGAGCTAGTTACCAGTTACACGAATCAAGCAGTAATAACTAGTATATCAATCTATTCAATATAATAATATCAATCAACTCTGGTAGGGCTGGACGATAAGGCAAAAAAAATTATCACGATATATTTATTCAAATTGTCCGATCTCGATTTTATCCAGATTTTTTTTTTAATCCTGTCAGTTTTAAAGCATCTGTACTGAAAACTAAAGAAACTAGGGATTAGTTCAACATTTTACTAACATACGCAGTTAATAACAAAGCAAATTAAAAAAGATCACTATCAGAATCTTCATAAATAAGAGGGATAACCTGTTTTGCTGACTTCTGTTCACCTCTGTGAGGAAGAAGTTGCATCTCCAAATGAAAGTTTTCTTGTAGAGAACAGCTTAAACTAGGACATTTCAAATAGCACCACTTTGTTTCTGAACACCTGATGATGAATATTCTAAATGTAAGGCTTGAAAACTATCAGAATCTCCATACGTAAGGCGGATAAAGTGTTTTTTGTAGATTTGGTTCACCATTGTGACAAGTCACCTACATGCCTAAAATCAGCTTCTCCAACAGAGATAATGCCAAATGGAGTTTTTTTTTACAAATAGCAGCGGTATTAAATTTCAGTCAGTAACCGTGCACTATTATGAGTGTATATATACGGATGCACCTGACTTGTGAAGGCACACACCCCCCAAAAAAGGTCTCCCCCAAAGCCGCTAGTAGCGGCTAAACCACTAGGTCTACTGGGTGCAAAAACTGGCAGGCTGTGCAGACTGTCTGTTTGGAGATATCCAAACCACAGTCACACAACCGATGTTGAGTAACTTTCCTTTTCAACAATGACCTCATCTTCTTCAAAGCATAACTCTAAAGGCGGATTTATACTTGCGCAACGCTTGCGTGCGGTCGGTTTCAATGTAGCTCGAGCGCTGGGGGAACGCGTCGTTTTGGTGTGGCGTTGTAGTTTTTCCTCCTCATGTGAAGGTGGCAGCAGGGGTGGTATCAGCCGGTAAACTCACCAGGTCTGAGTTCTTTTGATGGTTCACTTCAGTTCCAGTTGGTATTTTGTTTTAAAACAACAATGGCGTCCAGTATGGTTCAGTGTCTTTATTAGCTTGTGGAAGAAAACGAAGAAATAATTCCATCAGCTTCTCATCAACTTGATCCACTGGGTGATGTTTTTAAAAATGGCAGTTACAAATTCAGTGACAAGATCCAAAAATCCAGAAACCTGTAATCTCAAACTGACCAATCACAAGGAAGTACTTCCGTGTAACCGTTTGTGTGGCAGGGGTGCACATCAGGTGTGTGTCGGGCCTCCGCAGGCCTGGGGATGGTGTGCCGTGGGTCTGGGCTCTCCCGTTGTCTTCCTCCCGCTCCTCTCTTTCCCCCTAGGCATGTTGTGGGTGGGTGCCTTCTGGGGTTGGTGATGGCTCATTGGCTGCGGTCGCTGTGTGGCCCGGGAGTGGGGGCCGCTGCTCCTGGCCTGGCTTGGGAGCGGGGGCGCCAAGTGCTGCTAGCAGCTAAACATAGGGACTTGGGAGGCATGCACATCACGTGGGGTGGAGCAAAGCCTCTGGGCTCTTGGGGTCCTGGACCCTTTGCTCGGGCTGCCCTGGATGGCCGGCACCTGGCGGGGTCGGCAGCCGATCCTGGCCCGCGGGGGCCTGTATTCTGTGACCACGGGGGGTTCTGGCTGGGGCCTTCCTCTGCCACACTCTGGATGGGACTGGGGTCGTCTTCGATGTAAGGTGGCTTGCGTTCGTGCTCCGGGGTTGCTGCTGAGGACCTGGGTCTCTGGGCTGCCCTAGTCTGCCTCTGCCTCTGCCTCTGCCTCTGCCTCTGCCTCTGCCTCTGCCTCTGCGTGGTCGCATTTGCACAATCTCACTCATCACTCCTTATTCCTCGTACTTTTTCATGCTAACACTGAGTTGTCCGGTGGGTCTATATGTTAAGGGTGTGTATCTGGTACTTTGTTGCTGTGAAACGTTTGTGATATGGTTTTATCTTTTGGTTAGTATTTAGGACCTTAATTACTGTCAGCTCTGTTTTTTTTTTTTTTGTTAAAGCTAAAGGCTAGTGGGTAAAAAATCCTATAAATGAAAAACAGACAGTAAAAGCTGTTTGACATGTTATCAATAAGTTGAAGTAATTTTCCTTTTACATGTCATTGATAGACCCTTGAGGAGAAAATGTTTTCCATAAAACTATTTGATCCAACTGAACGATGAAGCTAAGTTACTAAATCTGAGCATACAGTGGTAAAATGAAGAATAAAAGTCTATTTAGCTTCAGAGATGTTCTAATAGATGTGTATGATTGGAGTTATTGGTAGAAGAAGGTTTGAGCTCATGTAGGTGTAACAGTCTGCATCCCAGATCCTGTGTGAGGCTCATTGTTCTGGATCAGTCCTAATTCAAACATTCATCCAGTCTCGTCCTGGTTTAGGCTCCTCGGTGAGGTCAGTAATGAAACCGTCCAAACAGAAGGAAGGAAGCCATTCTATCTTTTCAGATCAGGTCCACAGGCTAGTATTGAAGCCATCCAAGAACAACAGGGTCACGGAGGGAGCTAAATGAAACTTTAAGCTGAGAGAAATCTTTTCATAACACCAGAACTGGCCTT
This sequence comes from Melanotaenia parkinsoni, assembly GCA_036919975.1. Classification (NCBI taxonomy): domain Eukaryota; kingdom Metazoa; phylum Chordata; class Actinopteri; order Atheriniformes; family Melanotaeniidae; genus Melanotaenia; species Melanotaenia parkinsoni. Next base: position 2,859,988 of record JBAFTA010000009.1, on the reverse strand, counting down.
TAACCACCTCTCCTCATGGAAACACCAACAGGCAGGCACACCCGTACACCGAGTAAAATATGGAGGCTGCTCGAGATGGACTACAGTGAACTCAGCTAGTTAGAAAGAAACCGCTGATGTCCATTACAGCCTTAACCTCTGGTGGACTACAGTAGGTCTAAACAAAGGATGTCAGTGAGAGTGGGGTTAATTAGGCCTGAAATGTTTCTGCACCCTCAACATGACGTGTAGAGTACCACTATACTAGCAGCTATGTATGAGACTATGTATGAGACCGGGAGGTGCAGTGGTGCTGTGACTTCATGAAAATAATTTCAGAATAGAATAATAGAAGCTTTATTGTCATTGTAATAAAAACTAAAGCTATATAATTAAAAATGATTAAAGTGTGATTAAAAATGTTATATTTAAATAGTCTGTATTAAAGCTAGTGCAAAGAACAGTTGCTGCAGTCCAACTGTTGGAGTGGGAGGTATAGTGTGTGTGTGTGCGTGTGTGTGTGTGTGTCTGTGTGTGTAGCATAGACTGTATATAAAAGATGGATGGAGCCTCCGTGATGACACCCTTAGGTTTCTGAAGAACAAAAGTGAAGCTTGTTGGGCGTTCCCACCGCCGCCATCTTGGTAGCGTCACGCGTGTCATTAATCCAAAAATGGGCAAAGAGGTGGAGCTGAGTGGGGAACTGTAAAGGTGGGGGTGGATATTTGACAACCATCAAATTCCGAGCTGCCTGTAGCTAAGAGCTAACTGAGCTAACCCCGAGCAAGGGTAGCTAACCAGCTAATGGATATAGGTGTGCTAAAGCTAAGGTCTTTCCGCGGATATTGGATACATGTCAATCAAAAGGACACGCCCCTAATTATGCTGAATTTCAAGATTAAATAACATCCAAATGGATTAATCAGAAAAAAATCACCCCCATAACAGTTGTCATGAAGGTAAACTTGACCTATTAATCCTAAAATGGATTTTTGTACCAGGCTTTAAACATGTTTATTTCTGCTGTGAAGTTGATCTTTTTAACATGAGAGTCTATGGGGATTTGCTCTGTTTTGGAGCCCCTAGTGGATGAGGGGGGAACTGCACTTTTTTACACTTCTGCATAGGGTTCACATTTTCCAGGCGGAGGTTGCTTGCATGATTCTGAGTCTGCCAGAGGGAAGGCTGGTGAACAGGGAGTGTCCTGGGTGGGTGGGGTCGTCCCGGATCTTTGTGGCCCATAGGAGGAGACGTCTCAAATAGATTTCCTGTAGGCATGGAAATGGGAAGCCAATGACTCAAGATATGAGGACCTGTGTTTGAACTTTTACCCACCTGAAACCATGCTCACCAAAAAAATAAATAACCAAATAAAAAGAAACGGATTAAATTCAAATGTGACCTGGTGACGGAGGTACCTGGACAGCAGGGGTTTTTAAAATCTACAGGACATCTGTCATTTTGACAGTTTGCAGTTTACACGCCTGATCACTTCTTGGTGAGTGAGCATATTAATTAGCTGTTATCTCTCTTGATGCACGACCTCGTTGGCTTCACGCGGAGAAAGAACACTACGGGTCCCAGACCGGTGCAGCTGAACCACTGGAGTGCTTGCGGGTTAAGGAAACCCCTCATTCTGAGAGTCTTGCTGACTTCTGATCACTTCACTTGGAGAAATGTTCTCTGATTTCAAAACTCTGGCTGAAGTGATGCTTGTAATTCCAGTCTCCAGCACAGCACAGATTCAGCCTCCAGAACATCATTAAAAGAGTCGTGAGAAGTCGTCTGTCCGAAGCAAAATCTCATGACAACAGCCTCTGCAGCAGTCATCAGACATTTGATCACACACAAGCAGAGATTCAAGTCTCTGCAGAACAGCAGGAAGCGGTGAGACGGTGCGTTCAGGACACAGCGGGGGAACTGTGAATTTTAACTAAGGATTTTCTGTTCAGCGTGTTTGAACTGAAAATGAGTTAAAATGAATGAAAAATGAATGTTATTGAATGTTTCTTTATGATAAATAAAAGAAAAAATCAAAGTGACTGGTAAAAATAGATTATGATGGGATCTTTATGACTGTCAAAATGACAGACAGCGAAAATGTCTAGAGCGACCTCTGCTGGATAGTCTAAAAAAAGTAGTCTGATAACGAACAGGTGGGGCTGGAGCAACATGGAGATCATGTAAGAACAATGATTCAGTGCAGCGGTTCTCCAACTTTTTCTACCGTGCCCCCTTTGGAGGAATAAATGTCTTCCTCTTCTTCTTCTTCATATTTTTGGCGGTTTGGTGAATGGGTGCATTATCGCCACCAAGTGGTCTGGATTGTGGACCAGAATGTTTCCAAGAGCCCAAATTGTCAAAACCTTAGTTTGTCTGCTACATTTTCCCTGCGCCTCCCAACTTGAGAACCACTGATTTAGTGCAAGTCACCATCAAAGAAATTAAAAGTTTTGACCCTTGCACTCCTACTACTCTCCACCCTCCCTCCCTTCCTCCCTCCCAGGGTCTGGACTGGGATGGTAGTGGATGAGTAGAGATAAGAGGTCACAGATAGCTCTGGTGGGGCTGGCTGGTATCATGAAGAGGAGGTAGGTGGGGTGACGTCATCCTGGAGGAGTAATGACAGAAAACTGTGTAAAAACCTGAAAGTAGCAGGTAAGAAAACCTGTAACTGGGCCAGAGCTGTGATGACAGAAAAGAAGGGTTTGATAGGGAAGGAAAACGGTTGTTTATAGTAGATCGATGAAAAGACCAAATACCAGGAAATGATGTGAAAGAAAAGATCTTCATTACTGACTTTAAGTCTCATTGAGATTATTCTGTCTGGACCAAAGTTAACTAATTAACAACAACATTACCTTCATGAAGTGTCACCAGATGGCTCAAAATGATGTTTTATTATCCTCATACTTCAGCTGGTTGGAGAAGAGTCATGACGATGCCAGTATCTGCTGGAGGAAAATGTCTAACCTGTGTGATCCGTAGTGATGTTGACTTTGAAACTTAGCTGTGATGTTGACTTTGAAACTTAGCTGCGGGAGGACTTGTCTACTTGCTCCCATGACTCTCTGCCCTCCCCTGATATTCATCACTGTTAGCAGCTGTGAATGCCTAGCTTAAAGCTACGTGGAGCCACCATGTCCTAACACACCAGCTTCATCTGCATCCTCAACAAAAAACACAGCATTTGACTCAGCATAGAGGATGACTGGAAAAGTCACTAGCTACATTTACATGGAAAATATTTCATCTATCTGAATCAGAGATTTCAGCTGGCATGTTTACATGTTTACATCCGATAAAGTGATCCGATCAGATGTATATACATGGACAGATTAAATACAATCGTAACCCTTTTGACATGCTCACTGCCTACTAGTTCAGAAAAAGGAGGAAATTCTTTTTTTATTTGAACCTTTTGACGGTCGAAATGCTCAGTAATCCTTAACTCTGTTACAGAAACGTTGCTTACGCCACAGTCCCGTTCTGTTTTGCTGCCACCATGTAGCAAGACTTCCCTAAAACTCAGTATGTCATCAGATCAGCTGGCATGTTTATCCATCCAGCCGTCATCTATGTAAAGAATAAATAAATAAATATCAGGCATTTAACAGTTTTAGTGGTTCTGTGTGTGGTGGCTCCGATAATCTCATCACAGAACAACACACACATAACGATGCTGTCCCGCAACCAGTCTGGAATCTAATCCTCCGGGCTGGAAATCCGTTGTGATCTAACAATGATGAAGAAGAACAAACATAGCAGCAACCGGAAAACACAACACCCAGCATGGAAGAGGACATACGTGATGAAGTAATGATGGAGGTCTTGGGAGTATTGTTAACAGAAAAATCCAGAACTGAAAAGAATAACCGACTGGAGACGGTGTGAACAGGACTTTATATTCTTCCTTGCCCCCAGCCAGCTCGCTCTCTGATTGGCTATGTTCTGTTCCACATCACCATCCACACAGTCACAACTCAGGAGTCGTCGGCTTTCCACACGTGAAGATTTTTAGTCCTAAATACTGAACATGTTTAATACTTCAGCTTGTCGGCTGCGACCTGTTTCAGAGCCGATTGTCTAGACAGATTCGCTCGTAACACACCTCAGACCACAGGATCATTTTATAGGAAAACGTTATAATGGGGCGTTTGGCGTCAGCCTGATAATCTTGATGTGTGACCAGGCCTAAAGTCGTACTTCCAGGAGCAGAAACAATGCAGGATTTGTCATGAAGAGTCTCAGTCCAACTGCTTCCACACACCAGGACGTTCTAGACTTCCAAGATCTTCCATGTTTCCATCTGCTTGGCCGTGTAGAAGCTGGTCTGAAGCAGCAGATAGTTCCAGATATCAGGAAATTTTTCCTGGATAACACAGAAGGATCTATGACATCTGGCCCATAGGGGGCGCTGGGGCACCGCCCTTCCAGATGTGGAACGGGAAAAATATATATGTATATATTTAATATATTTATATTTTTTAACGCTTTAAAACCGACCATGTCGGCGCCGACAGATTTTACATGCGTTGTTCTAACTACCGTAATTCCTAGACCGTTTGTGCCATAAAAGTCATTCAAACAGTTCCTGAAAGTAGAGAGAATGGCCTTTGCGCTCATATAAGGCTTATTACAGTAGGCCGCTGCGATCGCGAGATACGACCGGTCAAACACAGGCAAGACTTTACATTTCTGAGTCACACAGCGGAAAAGAGCAGAAAGAGGACAAAAGAGGACAAAACGAGTGAACTTTTTGGAAAACTTTGTCAACAATACGATCTTATTGTAAGAGCTAAATGTCAAGAAAATCACCCAAAGTTCTAAAGTTATAAAAAGAGTTATGAAGACATTATAACAACCCCCAAAAGGTTGATTGTGGACGATCGTGACCACAATTGCGCTTTTTCATCCGAAGCAGAGTTAGTAATAAGTCGTGGCTTACAGCCAAACCAACAAAATATTTCCAGGCGGCCTGTTTGGGACTTGGTTGTCAAAGGGTTAAAGTCACCAAACCAGTTCTTAAAGAGGTACGTGTGGCCGAAACGGTCCTTGGGAATACTTAAGGACTTTTAACACCACAGACTGGAGTGTGTTTAATCAGGGTGCCACCAACAACAACACAGACCTCCATGAGTACACACGTTGTCACTGCCTACATCACCAAGTGCATTGATGATGTAACAGTACTAAAGATCATCACTGTTCGGCCAATCAGAAGCCATGGTTGACAAGGGAAGTCCACAGGCTGCTGAATGCTTGGAACGCTGCCTTCAGAGCAGGAGATGAGGAGGGCCAACCTGTCACGCAGCTTCAGAAAGGCAAGGAATCAGGACTCCAGGAGGATCGCTCATTTCCTGAATGACAGCAGAGACACAGAGTCTGCGGCGAATGATCACATACCTGCTCGTGTGCTGAGGGACTCTGCCAGGGGGGCTCACGGATGTCGTCACAGAGTCTGGCTGCTTTGCCAAGCTCTATGGGTATACGGCTCCTCTTGATAATCTTATTTATTTAAATCTTATTCATTGATTTTGAATTATGGAATTTATGTAATCTTGCTGGACCTGGCTTCCTGGCTTCTGTGAATGCAACACAGGTACAACAATATCCCAGAGGAATTTTATGGAAGTGGGGAATCCTCCATGTTTATCGGCTAACAGCCCGGTGTTTTATCCCTAATCTGAACTCTGGTGTTGTTTTGAGCGGTCGTCATCAGCGGTCAAAAATGGACATCAGACATTTTTTTATTTAAAGAAGACAGAAACTCTTCAGTTATGGTCATTGCCAATGAGCAGAAAGACTCTGGGTCAACACACGAAACAGGTAAACAGAGAAGTAATTTAAACCCTGTAAGTTTAAAAATTTAATGAACGTTGGGCAGATCATTTGTGACGGTACTTGATACTTGGAAGGTTAAGCTAGCTGTACTAAACCGTCAGCCCTGCCCTTTTCTGTTATACACATTTGCATTAAACCCAATGGTGAAGTCTACGTGATTCGCTGGTACACCCGCTGGAAAAGGTCCCGAATTTCCCATAACCACTTAGAAGGAGGTGCTGCTGCTGTGTGTGTGCATGCGTTTGTGTTGTAGTAGATGAAAATGGCTTTCCCATTAGTGTTGGATGTTTGGTTTCTAGATGCTGCTTTAGTTCAAATGTAGATACAAAAAGAACAGCTTTATTATAATAAAAATCTTTATTAAATAATAATAATGTTATTTACTGATGTTTTTGTTCACCTCCAGGTCACTGGTTGGTCAACAGTTAAAAGTCCAGCAGTTAAACAGTGTTTTACATTTTATGTTGCTTCAATACAACTTTCATGATCTCACCTTTGTGTGGGTGTATACTTAATGTATTAATGAGGTTGGTGGTTTTTGTATGCGTGTGTTGCTTCAGGACAGGGGTGTTTGAGACTGGGAAGGAAAAATCTGAGAATACCACTAGACTAAACTACGCTATGCTACTGAGAAAATAGTAGTGGTAAAGAGGGAAAACAGCAAGTGAAAGAAGGAAAGAAGGGAATTGATGGAAGGAAAACAAGCGATGAAACCTGTAGGGCAGGGGTGTCCAGCTCCGGTCCTCAAGGGCCACAATCCTGCAGGTTTTTGATGTGTCCCTGCTCCAAAACCACCTGACTCAAACTGATGAGTCGTTGTGCAAAACTTAATAGGCTGTTGGATCTATTGAATTTGAGTCAGGTGTGTTGAAGGAGGAAACACTGGAAAATCTGCAGGACAGCGGCCCTCGAGGACCAACTCTGGGCACCCCTGTTGTAGGGAAAGATGGAAGAGACAGATCAGATGATAGAGAGGTTAGCGGTAAATCACCGGTATAGTTTTTGACACTGGTAGAAAATGTAATATTGTGATATCACATGTTCAAACGTTTCCAGGCTGATGACATCGTTTAACGTGGCACAGTGTCGCTCTCTGGAGCTCCGCTGCTCAAGTGAACAAGGAAACATTTGGAGAACAAAGCAGCAGTGATGTGCCATGAGCGAAAGAGCCGGCTCTGAGAGCCGATGCTTTTAATGAATCAAAAGAGCCTCCCAGTTTTTTATTTTTTCTCTTTTGCTGCATGCTTGGCTGCTTTGCTTGGACTGGCTGCATGGACAGGCGGCCAATCACATGTGAGGATATAGGATTATACCATTATGTGAAAACAGAAAGGGGGGGTGGGATAGACAGTCCTACACTGCCAGTGAGACAGCAGACATCCATGAGGAGAGTACGAGAGTGAATGTGTTGTGTCATCAAACCGCACTCAAAGAGAGAAGAAACCGGATCATCCATCCAAGCTGAGGCATCTTATTTTTCCGACTGCCAACCAGCAGCTGTTTGCTGTGTTTTGTTCATTTGTGGTAAGTGGTTTTGTTTCAGAATAAATGCAGAAAAGGAGGTAAATATAAGACTTCTTGTACAAATGCTGAACGCAAAAAGTGTTTTCAAAACAATAACCATTAAATTTTGAAAAGGTAGGTAAATTATGGGGCTAAAAAAGATGCTAAATTAAGAGCAGTTCGGGAGCCAAAAGAGCCGGCTCTTTGAAAAGAGCCAAACATCCCATCAGTACAAAGCAAGGTGTGGTTGTACAATATATAGAATGTTGATTTTGGTTTCCAACATCAAAACAAACTGTTATCCACGTGTTCCTAAAGAGAGCACACTTCTGTTGGTGAATCCGGGCAAATACCGGAAGTAGACCTGCCTCCATTGCACCTCAGTGCAGCCAACTTAGCGACAGTAGCTATAGTTAAGACTCTAATAGAGACTCTTTGTAAAAGCAGGAGTACCGACAAATCCATTGATTTTGTGGGTGTTATAGGAGACTGTCTGATCTCCTATCTATTGGTCTGTGTCAGACACGTGACCTAACTGTAAACAGCATGATGACGTTAAACTGGGATCAAACCCGCTGTAAACAACATGATGATGTTAATCTGGGATCAAACCCGCTGTAAACAACATGATGATGTTAATCTGGGATCAAACCCGCTGTAAACAACATGATGATGTT
>JBAFTA010000009.1:2811250-2821793 GCA_036919975.1 Melanotaenia parkinsoni | reverse complement strand
CCGCGTTTTTAATGTAAATATCGTTGACGATCAGGTTCATTTAATTGTGGCCACCAAAATCGTGATCACGATCAAAAACCGATTAATTGTGCAGCCCTACTTGAGAGAATGGCGTGGTGAGGTGTTCCGGGCACGTCCCACCGGAAAGAGGCCCGGGGAAGACCCGGGACACGCAGGACGGACTACATCTCTCTGCTGGCCTGAGAACGTCTCGGGATGTCCCCCAGATGAGCTGGTGAATGTGGCCGGGGAGAGGGAAGTCTGGATTTCCATGTTTAGACAGCTGCCCCCACGACCCGACTCCGAATAAGCGGCACACAATGGATGGATGGATTGTGTGTTTGTTTCAGTGCCAATATTTTTTCTCCTGAAAGCCAAGACTTGAGAGAATGTCATGCAGATGAGAAAAGGTTTGGTCAATGTTGATCTGTGTGTTATTTCTACAAAGTTCTGTTAGTAATAAATTCTGTTTTCTTCTTCTGGTCGGCCTTTATGCTGCTACATCTATTCATACATTCATTTTACATCATTTTAGCCTCATAACCTGACAGCTGAGGCTGGAAACATCATGTCTGATGCTGGCTATGGTTAAAAGGGTTCAGTTTTTACAGGCTGGTTTATATAACACTAAACAAAGAAGCATTTAATGTTTAGTGAAAATCAAGTAGAAGTGTACTGGAAAACATTCTGTGAGTTTAAAGTAGAGTTTACTTGGACTTGTACAACAATGCAACGTGCATGTGGCAGCAGGAGACTACATACAGAGAAGTCTGAAGAAAAGAAAATAATGTAAATAAAGTGAATACTGTTTTTTTTTTACATATTTACATTTAAGACTATGATCATATGAATTTCAAGCATTTCTAACTGTAAATCCTAAATATTTTGTAAACGATGAGTTCTCAGCTTTGGGGTGTGTTTGCTTCTGTTATTTTCTGAAACACTGCCATCTCTGTGCTAAATGCTGGAGCAGATGTTTCTGTTTAGCAAACTGAGCTTCTCGGCTTCATTAGGGCCCGACAGAATTTAAGTAAACACAACTTAAATCATAAAATGCGTAAGCCAACGTTTTCAGGCTGAAAAGTAAGTCATCACAAGCGCTGGTGTTGTTGGCCCATCCTCCACGCCTGTGGTGCAGCAGATTTTAAGATCCATGTGGACATGTGGCCTGGGGCCAGGATCCATGCATGGCAGCTCTGTAGTCAATTCTTCCCCTGCAGGGCTGTCATCGCTAACTCACACACTAACTTACAAACTGCTGCGTCCACATAATTGTCCCAGTCTGTAGTTTGTTGTTATTGTATTGATTTTAAGTTAATTGTGTATTTGAAATACATCTTCATTGAGAAAGTAAAGAGAAAGTGTTTGGTGAATTATGGTCTTTGTCACAATAAGTCTTCGACTGTTGGAAAGTCTGTTTATTTCTCTTTTAAAAGGGTCACGCTTGTCAGGAAAATTCATGTGTGGGTTGAGCAGCAGAGATGAAAATGTGGGATGTTTCCATGAAAAACTGTCCACATCTTCTCTGGTAAACAGCTGATTCTAATGTTGACTCTTGTCTGGTGTCAAGATGATTCAATTTGAAGAAACAATATTGTGCAGTGATATTTGTTATTTAACAAACAGCCTCAGTATGTGGAAGAGTCATACATAGATAGCCACAGCATCCTGGTACCTCCTTCTCATACTGGTCACCAGTAGAGCCCGACCGATTGATCAGCCGGCTGATTAAATCAGCCGATTATAGCCCTTTTCAAAATAATCATAATTGGCTGGAGTTTTGCCAATTTAACATTGAAATATTCTTAATTTCTCATAAAACTGTAAATGTTGTCCAGTGTCGGAGTCTAGTGATGTTGTTGCGCCGTTTGTCCAATAGATGGAGCTCTGACTCCATTCAGTCCTCACCGCTGTCAGTAACTACAGCAGCAGCTACAGACGGGCAACACTACAGGGGTGGGCAGAGCGGAGTATGATGACAGGTACGTCTGTAACGTGAAATTAAGCATGACTCAGCATGTCTCCAGTTTCTGTTTAACTCCGTTTGCCATGCGTCATAATAGCAAACCGCGCTTTGTTGCGTCGGTCATGCTTTACATTTATGTTGCATTGCTATGCTAACCTAGCAAAGTGTTAGCTAACTGCTTAAAAGCCAGTAAGAACTGAAGAAATAACATACATATTTTAAATGTACATATGTGTACATTTGCGATAAAATCGATTAATCGAATTTTTCATTTCTGGCGATTTATTTTTATTAAAATCTGGATTTTTTTCCATAGTTAGTTAGCAGCAGAGTTATCCCTCCCTCCACACCAGAACGGTGTTTGTCTGACAGATTTTCAGTGAAGTGGTCCTTCAGTCACGCCTGGGATTTAGCTGTGTGTATAACTGCAGTCAGAAATGCTGCTCTCTACGAGATGCAGAAGTCAGCTTAACCCACAAACCCTCGTTAAGAGACAACCTTCATCAGGGGAATTATTTCTGCAGTGGATCCTGTATGATAAGATCCAGATGGAAAGAGATCACGGATGCATTGTGTCGCATATTTCTGTGTAAGATATGAAGTTGTTTATATGGTGGAAAAGCTATGACATTATATGCTTTATTTTGCTGGCATTCATCTATATAAATAAATAAATGTTTTTAATAAGTTTACTTGTTTCGTTAAAGAAAAGAAAAAAAAAAACGATTAAAATCGTAAATTGGATTTGGCTATAAAAATCTGAGATTTTATTTTCAGGCCATGTTGCCCAGCCCTAGTGTGTAGTAATCCTGACCACCTGAACTGACTCACCTCATCTTACAAACTGAGGTCACATCTATGAAGTCAGAAAGAGAAAAAATGGAACAAGTTCTCCTCCTGCTTTAATTCTTGGTGTGAACATTCATCAAAGGTTTTGCTCCATGTTGACATGACAGCATCATACAGTTGCTCATGCTATCATGATGCTATCCAATCCTCTACTGATACTAAGGATGGTGCTCGATACGTAGTACTCTTTTGGTACTTTAAAGAGGGGGAAAAGTAATTACTTTAATCAAAGTCACAACACCACAAAGATAACACGATCCAAACAATGCAACAAACATGTATTAATAAATAAAAGGCTTTAACAGTTTAAAATAAATGCTTTATTTTAAAGCTGTATCAGTTCATGCAGAGATCCAGTCTTCAAACAGTCTGATGAGCCTTCTCAGACTGTTTGCTTACAGATTAAGTAAACAATAGAACATAGTTAAGATCATCTGCTTCTTAAAACTAGATTACAGCTCCGGTACCTGCAGCGCTTCTGGATGGGGGAGGGGCCTCCGGTAGCGTCCACCACTCATTGAGAAGAGGAAACGACGTTTTCACGTCAGTCTCTAAATGTGTCGCTGGTCGCTTTTTACAAAGAAGTCGTTAGAGAGGTCTACTCGCTAATTATAATGAAAGATTGCTAAGTCGGCAACACAGGAAACAATGGGTCCTCTAGGGAGCAGCTGTAGGGGTGGGGCTGCCTGCTGCACTGCCTGTTTAAACTGGGTTGAAACAGCATAGCTACCAGATCTGCTCAGGGCTCTGCGCTTGCCAACAACGTCAAACTATTATTGGCTAAACATTGGCATGATTACGTAGAAGATTGTGGTTGGTCAAAATATGGAAGTAGATTTTGAAGGAATTGTAATCCTTCTACAAAGAAGTCCATCATTACCTGTCGGAAGGGGCTTACCACAGCTTGACCATCACCTCTAAAAGTTCCCAGAGCAGAAACGTCTCTGTTCGAAGGCTGAAAAAAATTACAGTTAAAAATGACAGTGTGACTTAACATTGATGTTAGCGACGTCAATTTCTGGATTTCTGGAGCTTTGTTTATTTACGGCGTGAGCAGGTGTTACACAGACTCTGTAGATAAAGGTTGTTTTCCTGCTGCAGTAGGTGAGTGTTACAGCCACCAGGGGGCGCTCGGCTTGGTGGTGTTTCAGCTCAGGTTTGCGATGCATTCGTTGCCCGACGCTGCTGTCTTCTGCCTTCACATCTCAACCAGCTCGCTGCTCCAGTGTTTCTGTGTTTGATGGAAATAAAATTTAAACTGAGAATAAATGATTAATTGATTTTTTTTAATGCTTCCAACATTTCAAAAGGAGAAGGTGAAATTTGCAACCATTGCTGAGATAGTTAATGAGTTGTAATGAGGCTCTCTGATTATATATTGTGGGCTTTAATGTTAAATGTTGTGACTTTAGGGCGGGAGCTCAATGCTTTTTGATTAATGTATGTATCAATAGGAAGAGGTGTTATTAGATATAAATATTGGAACTGATATTTGGTCCATTAAATAAGCCCAGACTGTACACCATAAATAAATTAGATTATCTTTATACTAGAATTCATTTACTCACATGGGAAAAAAAAGTTGATATTGCCAATATGTGTTTATTATCTATTGATAAATAGACGCCCGAGCAGATCTGATTCGGCGTTGCTCTCATGCAGAGGGGGTCCAACTCAAACACACCGTGGGCCAAAATGAGAAAACTGGAACAAGTTGAGGGCCGGACTGGTTCAATGTTTATTAATGACTTTTTAAAAATGACCTTATTGCACACACTGAACCTGGAACTAACAGAGTCATTATTAGAGTTATTGCCTATAAAACAACAACTTTAAAAAAAAATCTGTTCAAATTTGTTAAGAATTTAAGAAAAAAAATTCTGTTGCATTTATTTCTTATGGAAAAATGGAAGCCAATCACAGTGGTTGTTCGTCCCCGCTCACACGCACATTGGCTGTCGTCTTCTTCGTTGGTGTTCGTTTCCTTTTCTCATATTGAAGTTAGTTTGAGTCGGCACACCAGCAGCTAATCTGCGCATTACTGTGAGCTACTGGGCTGAAGAGGGGAGCCGAAGTTTGTTAGCAACAAAATAAATTCAGTTATTCAGTTACTACTACAAGAAAAAGACCGGCAAATGTATTGGTCGCCATTGTAGAGTAGATGAAAAACTTACTTGCACTCTCACATTTTAGTCGCAAAATGCAACAGTTTGGTTGCAGTCCGGAGCCCTGCCTCACAACATGCTTGGGTCTGCCGGGCCTGACCGGCATCCTCCCCCACCATCTGAGCCAACTCACCACCAGGTGGTGATCAGTTGGCAGCTCCACCCCTCTCTTCATCCGAGTGTCAGAGACATGCAGCCACAATCCAACGACATGACTACAAAGTCGATCATCGAACTGCGGCCTAGAATGTCCTGGTGCCAAGTGCACATGTGGACACTCTTATGTCCATAAGGTGTTCGTTATGGACAGTCCATGACGAGCACAGAAGTCCAACAACAAAACACCACTCGGATTCAGATCAGGGGGGCCATTCCTCCCAATCACGCCCCTCAGCATCCCCCAGCAGAATGAGGGAGTCCCCGGAAGGAGTGCTCTCCAACACCCCCTCTAAGGACTCCAAAAAGGGTGGGTACTCTAAACTGCTGTTTGGTGTATAAGCACATAAAACAGTCAGGACCCGTCCCCCTACCTGAAGGCAGAGGGGGCTACTCTTTCGTCCACCGGGGTAAACCCCAACGTACAAGCGCCAAGTTGGGGGGCAGTGAGCATGCCCACACCTGCTCAGCGCCTCTTACCGGGAGCAACTCCAGAATGGAAGAGGGTCCGGCCCCTCTGAAGGACAGTGGTTCCAGAGCCTAAGCCGTGTGTTGAGGTGAGTCCAGCTATATTTAGCCGGAACCGCTCAACCTCGCGCACCAGCTCAGGCTCCTTCCCTGCCAGAGAGGTGACGATCCATGTCCCTTAAGCCTGACTGGGCCCCATGGGCATAGGCCCGGCCACCAGGCCCTCACCTCCATGCCCCATCTCCAGGCCTGGCTCCAGAGGGAGGCCGGTGACCCATGTCCGGGTCTATGTCTTGTCCCTCCCCTAGAGACCTGTTTGCCGTGGATAAAAAGCCCCTGACAACTTAGCTCCTAGGATCATCAGGACGCCCACACTCCACCACCACAGTAACGTGGCGGCTTAGCTCTGCTGTTCCCAAAGTCAGAACCAAAACCTCTGGCGAGGCCTCGTTACACTACTACAGGCCTGGACTGTGGAACATCTTGCCAGACTATCTTTTTAGCTTAGCTTTCGTTTTATTTAGATTTTCACTTATCCAAATATATATTTTTATATTTATTTCAAATACCATGTATTTATGCGACTCTGTTTTAATTTAATTTTTACTTAAGTACACAAGTTTTTATTAACTTCTTCATTTTATTTTACTTATTTTTATCATTTTCCTAAACTCCTTTATCTGTATATTTTGTTTTCTAGTCACTGTTATCAGTTCTTTTTGTCAACAAGTGTATTCATTCTTGTTTCTACTGCCTAACTCCAGTGTTTCCTCCTGGGGATCCTTCACACCGGTGGCAATGCCTGTTCTGTCTGCGGGCTGTTGCCATGGTGACTGGCCTTGTCTGGGTGGCTGGGGGTCCTGCTCTGCAGCCCTGTGGCTGTGGTGTGGACCCCGGCCTGCCCTGACCTGGGTGGTTCTAGTGGTGGCGCCCTCTGTGGTCATGTGGTCTGTTTCCTCATAGCAGCATCGAGCCAGATGTTTTCATTCTCTTGATATTTTTACACTTGCATCCAGTTTAGAGATAGGTTTGGGCGGGTGGGGGTTACATTTGTGTGTGGGTTTGTGTATGAAAGAGACCACACTAGGGTGTGTAATAACTTCCTGTTATATATTCTGGTGTGCATAGGCTTTTTAATTTTCTTTTTAATATTCATAATTAGTTTTTATTAGGTAAAGCACTTTGTGAATGAAAAGGACTCTATAAATAACGTTTGATTTGATTATTTTTATTAGAATATTTTGCTGCATAATTTTTCCTGTTTTTCCATCTCTGATCTCCATTGTATTTTCCCGTTCTCTGCCTCTCTCACTCTGTTACTGCAAACATCATCTCTTTAGTCCCATTGCTCGACTACAACATGACTCATGGAGTATCTCTCCAATCACATTCAGCCTTTAGTTTTTCTCTAATGTTTTTCATCGTCAACCTGGGACACTCACCATTTATCTCCATTCAGCACATTTTCAGAGGTTTGGGGGATGAAGAGGCAGCAGGGTTAGAGGAGGTGGGATTGTTGTGTTCAGATGTTTGATCACTGCCTAGATACATTTTCTAATATTAGAACATTTCCTTGATTTGCCCGGCTTCTCTGGTGACTGCAAAGCACATGGCCGGAGCGTCGGGCCAATCAGAGCATGGGATTAGCTTTCCCTCTCTCTAGCAACAGTGAGTTACTTGCTGACTATTCATTAATTATTTTCCTGCGGTCTCCCCTCTGCCATTTGGACTCTCCCTCTGTTTTCCACTGCTTTCCGTCGCCTCTCCGCGCAGACTAGGATACAGAGACTTTGAAAAAAGGAGGATGCACTGAAGCTGAGGTTGCCAGCTGCTGCTGCAGACCTGCAAACTACTTCAAAACACTCCGTGAATCGGACTGTAAAAGAGATGACTCCATTTGCACCTAGTATGACTTTTCCTGCTCTGGAACTAAACGGAAAAGCTGGAATATTGAGTGGGAACGCCGACTCTGAGCTGTTTCTTCATCTTTTTTGCTGTGGGCTGCAGCAGCACTCACACTATAAACACATAAAACTGGAAAACAACTGGAGTTTTTGTCTAGCTGGCGATGGAGGAGGGAGGTTTGGGGGTTGGAGAGCAGGTGGAGGGAGTGGAGTTTCGGGTTGGTTTGGGGGGGGGGTATGGTGGTGTGAGGATTGCGGGCTGTGGTTGGGTATGCCAGTGCCACGTGTCTAGCCTGGCACTTCTTGCTTGTCTACTGGAAGGATGTGGGACTGAGAGTCTGGCTGAGCCGTCCGGCTTCTCTCTTAACCAAACTGGGGGGAGTTTCTGCATTCTGCTGCATCCTGTTGTCACGGTAACTCTTAAAGCTATTTATTTTTTTTTCATTTTTCTAAAAAGACGACATCCCTCTTCAGATTTGCAGTAAATGTATGTTCAGTTAAGGAATGTCGAGGGGGGCGGTAGAAAGAGAGGACAATGTAGAATAAGAACCAGAAGCATATCATTTGCTTCTGCAACAACCAAACTACAGGTCTGCTCAGATAGTTCATGTCCCCTTCATTGTATTTGTGTCTGTGATCCATCACTCCAAAGCATTCATGAACATTTAGCATCAGGCCTTGTACATAGGCCCACCGTATGGAAATTGCCCCAAATATCTTCATAAGTGCACAAAATAAAAACTTCCATTCACCTTCCTGCTCCTTTCACTCACTTCTTTCCTCGTTTAACATCCCTCCATCCTGCACAGGGACTTTAATCAGACAATTTTTCCTCAGTTGGTCCACGAAGCACACATGTCCCACTTAATCTGGAACATGATATGTCCTTACTTGCCCCTTGTCGGGCGGCATATCTTTGATTGTGAATATTTTACATAGCAGTGTGTTTTTTTTTTTTAATCTTTTACATTGCGGATCTTCACGTTTCGAGCTTTCACCCCCCAATGTAGGATTTTTTATTTTAAAATGACTCAAAAGAACTTCTACTGAAAGAATAAAGGAACATTTAACCAATTCGGCTGTTCTAATGCTGTTAGATTTCACATTTCCAATTTTATATTTATAGAGTTTTAGAATGATTTTTATTCGTTAGATGTTTCTAGTGCCACATTTAACAGAGCAAGCAACCAGGAGGTTAAAATATTTGATTCCAAGTGGTGCTTGATGATGTCGTCCCAGTGGCTGGTTGCTAGGTTGACTGTCCATTCATTGTGATCTGGAAATGGTTTGGTACAGTATGATTGAACTGTTTTCACAAGAAGAAGTGCAGCCTCTTTTATCTCCTACATAGTGGTGGTGTGTGTGTGTGTGTGTGTGTGTGTGTGTGGTAGGGGAGGGGGGGGTGTAACGGGTCCTGCATGTTTCTGAAAACTGTGGTTGCCCTGCAGCTGAGGTGCATGTTTGTCCTGTAAAAAGCAGCCATCGGACGCATTTCCAGTGAAACTTCTTGATTTTAAGGCTCAGTGTTTGAAAGTAGAGGAGGAAATGGAGGCTCCCGTCCAGGGACCCGGTCTGCTGTTGGTTATGACGCAGCATCATCATCCGATCTCTCTCCATCCAAACCAAAGACTGCACTAATGCATAAAGCTGTCGCAGTTTGCCATTTTCATGCCGTGCTTAAGTAGATCTGTGGCTCTTTATCAAATTAAATCGACATTTAATGGAAAATTTTCTTCCTAATTTAGTTTTATTGTTGTTTTTAGGAATTTTTCGCAATCTTTACCCTTCTTATTTCTTTTCTTGTGCAGGTCAGTGAGAATTCCTGCTCAGAACATGAAGTGATTGGTGAGAGCTGGAGAGGACTAAAATCCTTCCCCCACTGCCGCTCGTCCTCCAATCAGCCGGCGAGCCGCCGACACGAGGCCAGATCCCTGACTGGGCTTTTGGAGCAGCACCCAGCCGTCAGCTTTTTGCTGCTTGGAAGAAGTATGTTGCCGGCGCTCTCTCTCTGCTCCATCATCTGGCTCAACCGGGGGATCAAGCTGAGGAAAGTGCATCAGTTCACCAGTCGCAGTCGGGTCTGAGTCTGCCGCCGCCGAACAGCAGCCAAACACCACCTCATCAAGTTTTAAAAATGCTTCTAAGCTTTGGGTGACTTCCATTTCTCCCCCTCACCCCTTACCTGACCGCCACACTATCGCCAGCCTTTAGAGACTCAGCAGCGTTGTTGCCGTTCTCACATCGGGACTCCTGCTGCACCATCTAATCCTGCATTCGGTGGCCATTTTCAGTTTTGCTTCTATAACAAAATGGCAGCAGAAGGTTTCCAATATCGTGCAGTCTATTCGTTCACCAAGGACCAGGATGAAGATTTGGATCTGCAGCCTGGAGACCTCCTGACAGTCAGCAAGTCATCTCTGACCTCCATGGAGAACTATGAGGAGGGCTGCGTGGAGCACCCCGAATGTCTGGGCTGGCTGCTTGGATACAACGAACGCACCAAGCAGAGAGGCGACTTCCCAGGGACGTTTGTCCAGTATGTTGGCCCCATTAAAATGACCCTCCCATCAAGTCAGCCAAGGTCCCAGCGACCTCTTCCTGCTGCTCCCAGATCCGACTCCTGTCAAGGTATGAACCCTCTCTGGCATCTTTTAATGCAGCAGCTCCATCATTTAATGTTTTGTAACTTTTGCACGTTATAAAGCTGCAGCATTGTTAAAAAAACAAAACAAAACAAAAAAAACTCAAAACTGAACAAGGCCACATCAGAATGATCACTAGTTTCTTTCCTCTTCGATTTAAACCTTAAAACTTCCATTTATTAGCTTTCTTTGTTTCATCTTCTAATCGAAACCGCTGGAGCTTTTAATCCCAGTATAAACCAGTCTGTAGCAGCTTTTAATCCCAGTATAAACCAGTGTGTAGCAGCTTTAAATCCCAGTATAAACCAGTCTGTATCAGCTTTTAATCCCAGTATAAACCAGCCTGTAGCAGCTTTTAATCCCAGTATAAACCAGTCTGTAACAGCTTTTAAT
>JBAFTA010000009.1:2787556-2810140 GCA_036919975.1 Melanotaenia parkinsoni | reverse complement strand
AACAGAACTTTGTAGAAATAACACACAGACCAACAGAGACCAAACCTTTTCTCATCTCATCGTTCTCTCAAGTCTTGTCATCTTCCTCATCATGTCCAGGTCTAAATAGAGGTCTCTTAGCAACATAACAGTGATAGTGGTCTTTTTATGATGAAATGTGATAAATAATGCTGGTATTATTATAATGCTGATCATTGTGGATTTACCAGATAGTCTCTGGATAAACCTAGATTTAGTGGCTGGATTGTAAACCTCCTGGATGGGGTAGAAATGTCTGGAAAACTTCAGTTTTTCACAAACGTTACTGTTCTGGCCGTCTCTATTGCTGTGTGACGCATCGTGGAAGCCTCCTCCCCCTCCCTCTCCTGGTAAATCATGGCGGCTGTCGCTGACCAGCTTTTCTTTCGCTATCACCGTCTTTCTTGTTGCGTTTGTTAATCGTTCAGCTCAGAAGGAGGAAAGTAGCGTTCGTGGTTCACACTGGAACATATTTACCCCAAAGTATTGTTTTTGGATGTGCTAGCTAAGGTGCTAAGCTACATGTATCAGTCTCATGTCAGTCAGAGCCATGTTACTGTCATGTGAAGCTGAAGATTGAAACATGTTAACAGCAACCTATTTCAGTTAGATATTGTTTGCCTGTATTTCCTATAACTTGTCAGTATTAATGAGGCTTCAGTGACACAGCTGTAAAATGTACTGGTCATCAGACAGTCATGCACACATCTCTGAAGATAGATCAGGTTCAGATATCACTAGAGAGAGTGAAACAGTTAAAGGAAGCAAGGAGATGTCTTATCTAGATTACTGGTGCTGTGCACATGTAGGAGACACAGGTCTGATCATTTAGGGGCCATAAATGTGGTGAGAGAAACTATGAACAGGGTCTGGGATACAAACCTTCTCTAACCAAGCAGCTGACTGGTGGTAGAAAAGGATTTATGCTTCAGCTCTACAGGGGCGGGTCTAGAAAAGTTTCGATGGGGGCCAGGCAGGGGCACTGACCAGGAAAAGGTGGCAGAAAGAAGATGTATTTTATAAGGTCTTTATAAAATGATCATCTAATGTAAAAATGCAAATAAAAGCTCAGTGAGAATTGGCTGTCTGTTGATAGAATACAGTAAAAACAGCAGATTTCAGACATAGTCGTGAATAGTCATTAATCATGATTAATCATGAATAATTTGTAAGCTGTATTTGATCTGATTAAATTTTGTCATCATTTGACATCCCTAATTTATAACTGTGTTTATTTAAGTCAATTCATAATAATGATGACCTGGCTAAGGAAACCAGCTGACTGGATGAAAATTAGTCTTTGATGCAGTTCTCCATCCTGAGCTGCACAGGGCGGCGGGCGATGGTGGAAAGGAAAATGAACTCCCCTTTACCACCAAGGAAAACATCCATCAGGACCAGAACCAGGAAGGATGGCCATTTTCCTGGACCAGTTTGAGGTGGAAAGGACAGGCTTCCCATGTGGAAGACTCCTCTGAATCCAGCCTAGAAACCTGCACGTTTGGCCTGTAGCGAAGGCTGCTGGTGATGCATCTTTCGCAGCTTCTTTTCTTCCAGAACCCCCCCCACCTTGAACACCGTCTCACCCACGGGTACCTGATCGTCCCGGAAGCATGTTCTTCTTTTTGGGGATTAATTTTGTTCTAATAAAGATTTATTCAGCCGTGATCTGATATTTACTCATTATGCTACGAGCCAGCGTCCAACTCAAGCATTTGCTGGCGTGAATCGCTCCACGTTTGCAAGCTGAGCTTCAAATGAAACTCAGATGTGTTGCTTAACTTCCTCCATGCTCCCAGGTTTTCCATAGTTTTCTTTCCCTTCACACTCGGTTTGCCTTGAGCTGGTTAATTTATTGCTTCCTCGGACAGGATGCCAGAGAGAACGGTGCGTTTTAAAGCCAAAATGGATAAGCCTATGTGTCGTCCACCACTTCAGCCAACACAGTCCTTTCCTTTTTTTATGACAGATGGGCCGAGCACCACAGCAGGCACATTGGCCATGAACTCTGAATTACCTTTGCTTTAGCCACTCATCTTGTCGGAGCTAAGGCTATTACTTTAAGCTAAGAGCTGCCCCTGTTTGGTGTCATCATACTTTACAATTTGTTGTGCATTGCTTCTGCAATCTGCAGGGAAAGTAGAAGGATTCTTCTAGTTGTTACCATGAGTTAAAGTATATTTTTCAATTTCCACAAACAGCTGATTAACATTCACCTTTACACCTGAGCCCCTGGCCACAGGTAGAAGATACACAGTGAATTGCAATGAAAAAGTGGTTATTCCACTTAAATATCTGGCTTCTAAACCTAGAATCACAGGTTTGATTTATTCAAAAGAGTCAATCATCAAAAGAGATATTTCAAACAAGGAAAAAGAAAAATTCAGAGCAAAGTAGGTGCTCTTTGATGCAAGCCGAGTCTTTCCTCTGTGCAGAGGCAGGTGAGGAGGACAACCGTTGCCTCCTGGGTTGACAAACAGTGAGACGAACCAGTTGGGCAGCATGCATTCATGTCTGTAATGTGGAGAGACAGGCCCGGAGGAGCACAGCAAAACTCTGACACATGAGAAAGGGGAGGCATGGCGACGGCTGAAGGAAGAATACCGTGGCTTTGCACCAACACTGCATTGTGAATTAGAAATGGTCGCGACAGCACGTTACAAATATCATGTTCTCTTCCCTGAAGGAGCAAACGGGCCATGTTTGTGTGTCACAGCTGCACAGACTGTGCTGCCTTTGCCTTGCATATATCTGGCTAATTCTTTCCACTTCTTAATTAAATATGAATTTAATATTAGCTTGGAGCTAATGTTGGGTTGTGCATGCAGCTTCAACAAAAGTTAGAGGTGTTGGATGTCAGCACACGTGCAGAGAAACGTCTCTTATGAAGTTCTGCATATAGAACGTTTTAGGGCCAGTCTGGAAACCCAGCAAGGCTTTTTCCTCCTCCCCTCCCTCTCCTCTCCCTGGCCTCACTTTAAATGCCTGCTGAAGTGAACCATGGCTTGGCATTTTTGCTAACTCCTCCCTCCGTTCGTCTTCCTTCTCTCACCCTCAAGCGCACACCCCCAATACTGTCTCTGGGCAGCTATAAACCATGTTAGCACAGCCAGTTCTCAGAAAGGAGAGGCCTCCACTCATTCTCCCTGCTCTCCGTCCTCTGCAAAGAAAATACTTTCAAAGAATCCATGAAGAGTGTGGGGTTGGGGGCGGGGAGGAGAATGTGAGGGCTGTGGAGAGGCTGCAAAAGAAGTGAGACGAGGCCAGGCTGCTGCAGCTGCAGGAACCAGCTATATTAAGTTTCTCTGCAGATCTTCGTATTGCTCAGCTGTAGTTTGGGAAATCTGGCATGTCACAGTTTGCAAAGCAGTAAAAGTTCCTTCAGAGAATTAAAGTAGCAGTAAATGACTCCTTACTACGGCATTTGATGCAGTTAGTTGAGATCAAAAATTTATTTTAACAACTTGTTGAAGAGGTCAATTTTTTCTTCCTCCTGTCTGAAAGGATGTGATTTCGTTGTCGGCACATTCAACTATGTAAAGAACAAAGTGTTTAATAAGAATATTTCATTTATCCAGATCTAGGATGTGTTATTTTAGTTTTCCCTTTATTTTTTTTGACCAGTCTGTACCTACCACAAGGAAAGTACCATCATTTTAGTGTGTAGTATAAAATCTTAATGTTTTGGCTGACAGTAGTCCTAGCTTCGTTTGAAAGGCCTTCATGTGGTCAAACAGCTCCATGATAATCTGCTTCAGCTTGAAGCTGAACATTGAGCGAGGTGAGAAGGTCTGTGATGTCCACCATGAAAGCCACGTTACAAATCCATCTGTCATCTGTTGGGAATTGGAGGTCACTGCCCACGGTTTTCAGAAACTCTGCGATGGCATGGCAGAGTTTCTGAGCTCTGCTGAGCCAGCCAACTTCTTGGTTGTACAGCACATCACTGTATTGCACATCCACGTCTTCTAAAAGGGCTCAAAACTGTGAAAGAGCCTTTGATTGTGTGCAGTTTATGATTTCATGACATTGTGTGTGTCGTCTCCAAGCCCAGCTGATTTGGCACATGGCTGTTCTCGGTGCAGGATACAGTGGTATTGTGCCAGCTTGCCTCCACATTCGGGAACTTTCTGGCGAAGCCTGCGTTTTTGCCAATCATAGCAGGGGCGCCGTCCATCGTTAACCTGAGAGAAGACCCTGGCCCGAGATGGGCACATCAGAGAAGCTGCTGAGGACAGACACTCCCCAACGAAATAGCCAGTTGATAAAGATATTCCAGTCTCGGCAATTAGAAATGAAATTTCATAGCCGGATCTAAAAAGATGACCCGAAGCCAATCTTTTACCACTTCTATGGAAACATGAATAAAGGCAGTGTTTCCTTTTTTCTAATGTTGGAGTCACTTTAGGAAAGTTCATTAAATTTTCTTTCGAGAAAATGACAGTAAAGAGGTTTTTTTCTGACGTTAATCACAGTTTCAGATCATTTTTGACCCAGAGGCGACAGGAAAGAAAAAACCACGTCGACTAAACAACCTCATCTGCCCTTTGTTGAAACAGACGAGTCATGACTCAGGAAGTAAAAACTGAGTCATAAAACGCTTTGCTGCACAATCATGTAAAACTACAAATGCCTACTCTAACATCTGCAACACTGAGTTTCTCTGCTTTTAAAAGCTGAAAAATAATCCTCATTAATGAGGGTTATTTAAAATGCAAATGTTCAAATGTAAAAACAAGGAATTAATAAATCTTTCAGTACAAGAAAGCAAATATGAGTCGTTGTGACACTCCCACAGAGCTGAGCTTTTCTGAGCTTCAGGCAATGAAACAAAATAAAGAATAAAAGTATTCACTCTCTTCCCACCAATAATATGAATAGATGCATTTATATATTCTCTTTTTATGTGATGTAAATTCACAGATAAGTTATTCCTAAAGACTCAGAGTACAAGGAGCTGTAAACTTAAACTTTGCTGCAAAAAGGGAAGTCTTGCAAAAATGAGGGCAGCCCCTGAATCTTCTTAGGGTTTAGAAGGCGGTAACGGCTTGTTTTTGGTAAACTAGAAGCACCTCTTCTGCAGACTGCACGCTGCTAGTCAAGCATATAACTTTGCATGACTGTTGTGGGTCATTTCAGGCTTTGTTGTGCATCTTATCAAGTGATTTTTACAGACAAGATGACATGACTTATGTTTAGGTTCTTCTCACTCTCAAGTTTCATAAAGTTACTTCAGTTGTTACAGCTCGGCTCCGTTGCTGCAACAACAAGTGAGGCAGGCACAAGGTGGTATTTTATAAAACATTATTTATTAAGGAAAAGCAGCTTAAAACATCTGAAGGTCTGTATCAGTGATGCAAGTAGTGCATGGATGTAGGGGAGTGTATGTGGAACACAACACAAACCAAACCTGCTGCTTGCACAAAGCCCCGGTGATCTCCCAGGCTGAGCTTCTACTGGTGAAGCGCTTAACTAGGTGGCAGAACACAGGCCCAGGTCTGGCTCGTGCCACTAATCACCAGATGGCACCTGCAACACAAAGTCAAAGTGGTGGTGCGGCCGTCACAGTAATTGAATAATGGGATATAGTTATCCGAATCAGAATGTAATATGGTTGGTAAAATGATGGAGGATGCAACTGTTGTGTTTTACACAGATGTCTTTGCTCAGCCAACAGGGAAAAGCAGAGTAATGCACAGCTAAATGTTGGCTGTATATCTCCTCCATCAGTGGGACTTTTGCAACATGTGGCTGGATCTGCTGCATGTTCCCGCTCAGTGCTCTGCGACAGAACCCAAACCTTCTCCTGCTGCAGAAATATAATGGCAGCTTATTCATAGGACGTCACAGGCCAAATTCAACCTCCGGCATTTCCTCACTGTAAAGCCTCAGTTTATGCACAGTGTTTTAAAGAATGGCACCAAATCTCTGGTGTGGCGTTCAAATACAGCCAAAAAAAGTAGAATTTTACAGATACGACATATAAAGACTGTTTTTATTCAGCACCTGTGATAACCAGACTCAGTGGTTCTGTTGAAGGGAGGGCAGAAAGACAGTGCAGAAGATCTTTATTTTTAAGTTTGTTTCAAGGCAGAACTAATAATTCAGTTGAGATCAGTTCATTTTATTTATTTTTTTTCTACTCAGGGCAGGGTTGATGAATGAAAAATGAGTTAAGGAGATCCGTTCATGTTTTAAATAAGTGATATGTACATTCCTGAAGAATGTTTCACTTTTTCTGAATCCCAACATATAAACTATAATGTATACATAGACGTTTGAAAGTTAGTGTAGAATAAATAGTTTCTATTATCAAAATAAATTCTGGCCAACATTGTAACTGAAACAAAAATCTCCTGTATTTATGATCTCCGTTGCCTTGTCTGCTCTTCAGATATTTGAAGGCTGATCTTGAAAAGGTTTTGAATGTTTGGTTAACGAATTAACTTTAAATTGTCCCAAACATTTTCAAGCATGGATTTAACTAAAGGCCAGCTGGTGTGGATGCTGTGTAATGCTGCAGCTCAGGTTTCTCAGCTCTGTCTTCTTAACACATCAGCTCTGTGGACAAGCTCATGCTGCATGACCGTGCATCATGACTAACACGCATTATGACCGTGCTTCATGACGACCGTGCAGCACGACTGTGCTTTAACAACCGTGTTTCATGACCGTGCATCATGACTATGGACAACACAGGTGATCTCAAATGCAAAGAAGATGCAAAGGAAATCTAGAAAAGTTTAGAAAAGAGGCTGTTCAGGATGGAAGCACACAAGGTTGCTGTTTCCATTTTAGTTTTTTACCAACAGACAAAATTGCTGCTAGTTCTTCCCCTGACTGAAGATCAGGATCAGAAAATTCTGAGCTATCTTTAACAGCCGTTTAGAGATTGGGAAGAAACAAAAAAAATGGCTACCTCGTATAAAAGCAAAGGTCTGAGAGACGCGTCTAGGCAGTTTTCATGTTAGACCGTCAGACATGAAGAAGCAGGGGAGGAGGAAGATAAAAACCTAATTAAAAAGGCCTAAAGGTTGGGAGTTGGGAGTCTACATAAAGTAAGCGTGAGCAGAAGAGAGCGAGGCTGAGAGACATCCAGAGAATCTGGAGAGAGAGAGAGAGGGAGAGGGAGGGAGGGAGGGAACTTGGGTGGAATGTGCTGACATGGCCTTTCTTGTCTGAACTCTCCAAATTAATAATCAGTGGTGGTTTAACCGAGCAGGGCCAGAAACCGGAGCCTGCTGCCAAGCCCTGGCCAGGCCTGGTAACAACCTGACCCCACCTCCTCCAGACCCCAAGCCAAAGAGGAGGCGATGCTGGGCCGGGTCTGGCACAGGGCTTTAGCTTGTTCAGTAGTTTTTATTAAATCTTTTATTGTTCTCTACTCACGCAAGGAACTAAGGAGAAACACAGAGCAGGACGGAGTACAAGGGTGGAGAGAAAAGGAAGAGGGGAGGAGAGAGAGAAAGAGGAGGGAAATTTTTACTCTCTTTTTCTTTTAGCCCCCAAATGATAAGATGTTTGATTTGGTCTGTGGGGAGTTGGAAAGTAGATGAGGTTTGATGAGGTTTGGCTCTTTTAGAGTCCGAGCTGGTTCTGGTCTTTTTCTGGTTTCAGTTTTCTCGTCCGACTTTTATTACGGTTTTATTGAATTCCCCTGCGCTGTTGCACAGAAATGGGCACGCTTGTGAAAGGACACTAAATTTCGGGTTTTATTGCTGGTCTGCAGCCACTGCTGCTGCTTAACGCTGGGCTTGTCGGTGAAACTGAGATTTGTCTTGTTGTTTCAGCTGCTTCTGTGCCAGACCTCAGCGAGCAGTTCACGCCACCGGAGACGGCCCCCCCGGCCCTCATCGGCCTCATCCAAGCCATAGAGAAGAGAGGTAAACCCACGTCAGCCAGCCATCGCTCATCTACTCCTCCTCACCTCTTTTCTAAAATTCATGGGAATTTAGTTTAATGTGGTTCGGGTCTCACAGAGAGCTCTGCGTCTCACCTGGTGTTTAACAAATAATCTCGGCAGGACTCCATTCACACTTCTTATTTCTCCCTTTCTCTTTCCTGCTGTGGAAATTTAAAAAGTGACCTAAAATCATGAAAACACAAGAAAAACATCGACTCAGAACAACAGAGGGGTTTGATAGTCGGCTAAATAACTGCAGAGAGGCTTTTCTGCAGACTTTTAGTAGCCAACAGATCCATAAATAGTTTCTCTGCTTTGCTTTATGAGACAAAATGCCTACCAGTTTCCATCATGATATTCAGTGAGGGAGGCAGCAGGTCGGTGTGGATGTAAATAATGCTGCAGCGAATGACTTCTTGGTGTTGGATTTCTGCTGCACGCTCTGGTTTTCACACCTACCCGACAGACTGGCTCGTCTCTAGGAATTTCTTCCGAGACGTAAACGGTCCACACACAGCTTTTCTAAAAGGGTTTTTTTAAAGTTGTGGAGCTCGTGATGTATTTAGAGTTAATGTTGTTTGTCAGGGAGATTTTAAAACAAGATGAGTCGATTCATGCAGAATTTACACCGGTCTGTCCAGGATTTAGCTTTTAACAACTAAATTATTTTATTTTATTTTGTTGTCTGGACTTTAAATACAGCTATAGACACCTGTCCTGTATTTCAAGGTTTTTCTTTATGAATCCACATTGAACTGCTGTGCTCTCTTCTTCAGGGCTGGACCTCAAGGTGTTGTATAGGACAGCTAACCCTGCCTCAGACAGTCCAGTGTACACACTGAGCTCTGGTGAGTAAAATGATTATATGGTACACGTATAAATCTGCATCTGTAAACTATTCTTCAGTCATTCCTGGTAAAATAAATCTCTCTTGAGAATACTTCTGTTGCCACAGCATCTTTGCTTTTCAAGCGTAAACCAGAGAATGTGTGTCTGCTTTGCTTTGATTGACTGTATATTAAGGGATGGATATTCTTGCTGTTAGCGATGCGTACGTGTCATAGCTGCCACGCGTTCCATTCGTTTGGCACGTAGGCCGTTCCTGTTGACGCGAGTTGCAACATTGGCTTGAAACGCGAACACAAGATGAAAATGGCGGATAGTTATGACCTGCTGGGCCTCGTCCACACTGCCAGCATTGTGAAGATTTCTGCTCCCTTGCGCGCAGTGATAAGCAGCGCTTTAACAGTTGGCAACAGATTGGTAAACTTGGCCTTTTCACAATTTCAGAGTCCATGAGCCTGTGCTCTTCCACTAGCAGTGACCTCCGGTATCAAGCAGTTCGGCCGTGCCGTCCTGCAGCAACTATATACACAAACATAGCGGAGCGTTGTCGTGTACGCTTGTGTACACAGCAAGTATATTCCAGCCTGAAGACCTCATCTCAGTCAACACTGAGACTCTGACTCTTCATTTCTCCATGTGTGCTGTTTGGAGTTAATAATGTCTTTGTGTTCCAGAGGGTGACGTTACCGAGAGGGACTTGAGTTACCTTTCTGAGAGCGTCCTGCAATACCTGAGAGACCTCCCGTCTCCAGTCATCCCCGCATGTCTCTACCCTCATCTACAGACTGCCGTCATGCAGCAGCAGCTCCTCCAGCAGTCAGCAGGTACATCACTTTTAGCTGTTACAGCTTACAAATCAGACTTTTCTTGCATGCTGAGCTCATTTTAAAGCCAGGTGGTGGGATGTTAGAGTTCAAGAGATCTTATTTAAACATTATTTCACCGAAACTTGAAGTTTGCTTTTCGTCCAGCATCACGTCTCTGCGATGGTTGTTTTTCTTTAGCTGCAGTCTTCAGGAAATAAAGACACCTTTCAGATCTTCTGCTGACAACTTTTCCAGATGGAGCTGTAGCTGGTAGCCATGACAGAGAAGTAAGCCTGGTCCTTGAAACCTCCACCACAGTCCCTCTCCATCACCGTCTCACCTTGCAGTACCTGCTCACACACCTGGCCAAGGTGGCCCAGGCTCAGGACAGCAACGGCCTGGACACACACACTCTGGGGAAGATCTTCGGCCCACTGCTGATACGGACAGGTCCCTCCAGTCCTGGGTAAGTAAAGAAAAGGTGATGAAGGAACTCATTAACTGTCACTGTTAAAGCGTTAGATGTTTTGACTGACAGGTTTCCACTGGATGACGACTTCCCTGCCATGGTGGTGGAGAGGCTGCTGATAGAGAGAACTGCACAGCAAGACCTCCCTCCTCCAGGTAAAAACATTCTTTAAGACAGTGAAGACCCACTGTTTTAGTAATGCCTTCAGTCATGACTGCTGGGTGTGTTTCCAGTTCTTCCAGCAAAACCAGTCAGCTCCAAAGTGGCACCATCAGCCATGACGGACACAAGCAGCATGCTGAATGATGCTGAGTGGTACTGGGGAGATGTTTCCAGGTAAACTTCTGCTACCCAGAGAACAAACAGTTGTGTATGTTACTGCCTTTAAAGTTTATAAATGATCCCAGTTAGTTTTAAGTGTGTAAACATGCTGTGAAATCTGCAGAGAGGAAGTGAATGAGAAACTACGGGACACCCCAGATGGCACCTTTCTGGTCCGAGACGCCTCCAGTAAGCTGGAGGGCGAGTACACGCTCACCCTCAGGTGAAGCCACAGTGTAAACACACACACAGTCAGCATGTTGGGCCATGTCTCCCGTCAAGTCCGGCCATGTTAACTGGTTTTTTGTCTCCCCCTGCAGGAAAGGGGGGAACAATAAGCTTATAAAGATTTACCACAGAGATGGGTGCTATGGTTTCTCAGAGCCTCTGACCTTCCTGTCCGTAGTGGAGCTCATCAACCACTATCGCCACGAGTCTCTGGCTCAGTACAACACCAAGCTGGATACCAAGCTCCTGTACCCCATCTCCAAATACCAACAGGTGGGTGGCTTCCCCCAAGCTGCAACAAAGTTGTGTAACATGCAAAACAAAAGAAAAAAGCAATGATTTCCAGATGTCCTCAGCCATATTTTACTCCCAGTACCAGATCAGCAACATCTCAGATGATGAAACAGAGACGTTTCACCATGAGATGAAAATATGAGCTGATAGTGAAAAAGTTGGAACAGGAGCAACAAAAGGCTGGAAAAGTAACTGGTACAAACCAGAAACACCTGGAGGAGCATTTGACAGCTAATCAGGCTAATTGGTAACAGGTCAGTAACATGACTGGATATAAAAGAAGCATTTCAGAGAGGCAGAGCCTCTCAGATGGAAAGATGGACAGAGCTTCACCAATCTGAGACAAACTGGATCTAAAACTGTGGAATAATTACTGAAAAATGTTCCTCAGACTTTGAAGATCCACCATCTACAGAGTAGAATATCATCAGAAGATTCAGAGAATCAGGCGGAATCTCTGTGTGCATGGGACACGGCTGGATGCTGGTGATCTTCTACATTAAAAGCAGACGTTATTCTCTACTGGAAACACCTTTTTGACAGTCATCTTATTACCTTCAGAGAAAACATTCTAAAAAAAACATCCCACAGAGGAAAACAAACTTTAGTGTGCCTTTAACACAAGGATTTCAGCTTCTCCTGCAGTCCCCCTTCCTCTACCAAACCTCACCTGTGACCTGTTGTTTTTCACATCAGGTACTGAGGCAGGTTTTCGGGCCTAAACGGCAGACAGTACTCAACACAGGCTTGTGACTGCACCTCATAGAAATGAGTTGAAATCTGCACTGATGAATTTCTTCATACTAAAATCTTCATTTTGTAAACATTAGATCCACTTTGTTCTGTGTCCACTGCCGAAGTAAATGTCAGCTTCCATTGTAAACATGTTTATGTGAGGAGAAATCACTGTGCCATCAGGCGGAGGAAAGCGTTAATAGCACAAATTTACATGAGTTGATGAGGTGTAGATGAGCCACGAGGGCCTCACGAACATGTTCGCAGCTGTGGGACTTCTAGTGTTAATCCCGTCAAATTACTTTTAACACATTCATATAACTCCAGTTCCCAAAAGTTTTGTTTTCCTTATAAAATATAGACACAAACAGAATTCAATGATTTATAAATCTCAGCAACCCAGATGTTATTTGTAGATGTAAGTCAGAAATGCTTTATTGTTTGGATCCTCAAAGTGAGTTTGCGGCTGTTTTTATTCTGTGTGACTCAGCTGGTGAAGGAGAACAGCATAGAGGAGGTGGGAGAACAGCTGAAGGTCTATCATGAGCAGTTCCAGGAGAAGAGCCGCGAGTACGACACTCTGTACGAGGAGTACACTCGAACCTTGCAGGTGTGAGCTCCACACGTGGACACATAAAACTCGTTTGTTGACTCGCTAGAAAAACGATCTCAACAAGTTTCTCCCTCTTTTCTACAGGAGCTGCAGATGAAGCGCACGGCCATCGAAGCCTTCAACGAGACCATCAAGATCTTCGAGGAGCAGTTTGAGACTCAGGAGAGATACAGCAGAGAGTCTCTGGAGCGATTCCAACGTGAAGGCAACGAAAAAGAAATTCAGAAGTAGGTTTACGTGCAGAGAATGAGCAAAGCTGCAAAACTTTATTGTCGTCGTTATGCTGTGAACATGAAGGAACACAGGCAACTATTCGTCTGCAAATGTTCTGCTAATTTAATTTCCATCACGATTTTCAGCATCAAAATCAGCCCACAGCTCTAACTCAACCCCAACAAACGTCATATTAAAACGTGCATCTAGAGAAAATGTGTTAACTCTTTCTGTACAAAGTTTTACGGTTTTTACAAAAACTGCAACGACGGCTAAACTGTTCGTTTTTAAATAGAGGGGGTTTCTGAGATGAGAGAAAAACCCAGCCGATTATGGAGCCCCATAAGTCAGGCATACTCTCACATAGAAACTGGATTCAGAGTTAAAACTGGTCTGAAAAAATAAAACTTTTACTATCTGAGAGGTCATTTTGCTATGTTTTAAAATTTGCAGTTCAAGTTTTATGAAAAATCAGGAATCTCTCAGACATCTTCTCCACTTTGCGACATCACACATGCTAAATCTGACCCTCAAAATTTTCTAAAGCAAACTCTAAAACAAGCCCACGGTTTTCCTGCACACACACACATTATATCTCAGAACGCATTTTTACTGGTTTCCGTCCAGCGTAACCGTCACTGTGACTGGTCTCATGAGTTTCTGTCACAGCACGGTGTGCCACCGATCCTGGCTCCATTCAATTCCTGAGCTTATCTCCTCAAATCAGGAGGCGAGGGGTGTGTTTAACTCATCAAAAAAACGAGGGTCGAATGATAAAAATGACGTCTGTGTGTTCAGCAGACTCTTCTGCCACTCTTGCCTCAAGGATGTTTTGATGGGGCTTTTTGTTTGCGAAGAGCAACACAGACAGGAAGTTACGCAGTCCTGCATGACCGTTGTTTTGAGTCGGAAGGCGGAGAAGCAGCTGCATGTGAGTCACTGTTGTGCTAACATTTAGCATTAATGGTATGTTAGTAATTTGCCGTCATTACTCATTAGAAAATCCTGCTAGCTAAACAGCGACATGCCTGAGTTGCAGGGCTGAAGTTTCCAGAGGCGACATGAACGCTGCCAGATTTACCAGCAGAGACTGTATGAAGCATTTTGGTTAAATCACGTAAAGGAGCACAATGTTTTTAAAAAACAAGACGAATCGGCAGCAGGACGCCAGAAAGCCACCGCAATAACAGACATCCTAGAATTTATTGTGGATTAACAGCCCTGTTCTTGATGGAAAACGTTCTCATTTCGTCCAATTTCAAGACAGTTTTAATAGAAATTCTTTGATCCAAGTTTATTTACTCAATAATTAAAACAGTTCTGTGGCCATCGTGGAATTCACATGTTAAGAAAACATGAATTATATAAATAAATAGTAAGGCTGTCAAAAATAAGGCGTTAACAGCAGGAACTAACTTATGTAATTAATTGCATTAAATATTTTAAACTTGAAGTAACGCTCCCTCATCCCCCACACTTTCTTTCTTGTTGTGCTTGTTTATTATTCATCTGAGAAGGAGGAAACTAGCGGTTCCTGGCTCCTCTTATATTTAACGCAAAGCATTGTTATGGGACGCACTAGCAATAGTTCCAGTTCAGATCCATGTCGCTGTCACGTGAAGATGGAGAATGAAACAGAATTTATAGACTCTTAATAAAATAACACTGGTATCGGATCCATACTCGGTATCGGATCTGTCCTCAGTATCGGCAGATACCTAAACCCCAGGTATCAGAGTTGGTATCGGACAGAAAAAAATCGGAACATCCCAAGTTGCTACGAGAGACAAAGTGACAAGTATCAACCAAAGGGCAACAAACTGATGACGTCAGAGCGATTATAGCTGTTATCGTTGACATATTTCTGCGTTTGTCTTAAATAAGAAGAATAAACAAAAGGAGACGTTATGTTACGGTTAGGGCAATGTAGTGATTCATTGCTGTGCAGTGATGTAGTGAAGATGTCTCACGTTTCCATGACAGTGACATGGAACTGATGAGACTGATAAATGTTTACTTAGCTACTTTAGCTAGCGCGTACAAAACCGGCGTGAACCATGAACCGCTAGCTTCCTCCTTCTACGATAAACGCAACAAGAGAGACGGTGCTAGCGACAGAAAAGCCGATGAGCTGATCATGACAGCCGTCATGATTCACAACAGGGGAGGGAGGGAGAGGAGGCTGCTACTCTGGCCAGAGCAGTGCAAACCATGTGGAAAAGCCCTCCCACCAGTAAAGTGCTGGTGTTAAAGCATCATCATCTCCCTGTATAGAGCCCGTCCACTTTTTCTATTTTGCCCTTAGACACCACCATGTCTCAGCGTCACTAATCATGGATGCTACGTCGTTAAATGAGTTAAAAATTTTCACGCAATTAATACATGAATTAGTGCCATTAACGCGTTAGTTTTGACAGCCTTAGCGACATTAGCAAAGAAGATTACTTGTTAATGAATGTTGGCGATTTAGACAACAGAGCCACAAATAAATGAAAACTATTTTAAATGAATTTTTACATCCTTATTGATGTTTAATAAACATTTCTGCCCTGCCTTCCTTCTGTCGCCATCTTTGCTGATATAACCAGTGTATTTTCTGTGGGTTTTTTATACCTCTTCCTTAGAGGTTTGGTCCTGGGCTGTCTTCATTTGGTGGGCTATGTGGCCCTTAGCCACGCCCCTTACCCCAAAAAGAATTGAGTTAGCCCCTCCCCTAAAATGGACATGCTAAACACAGGTGGAGGTGCTGAGAGGATTAAACGGGATTCCGCCTTAGTGTCTGTTTCTGAGTGACTCAGCAGGCAGAGAATACTTTGTGTGTTATATATTACTGTTGCTGGATGGTGTGTGCATGATTCCAGTGCTACACACACAACTGCACATACTTGTTGGCGTTGCCTTGACAACAAACACATGTTTACATGTATGTCTGTCTGCAACCCCTCCCTCACACTCATTAGCTCTGTCCTAATACCAACCACTTACACGGCAGCTGCTTCTCTCTGATATTTCCCATCATGGCTGCTCACTCGTGTTGTCTGCTGTATGCAGTTATATGTATATCTAAGAGGACAGCAGCAGTTGTAGCAGCAGCAATAGTTTTAAGTGTCAAGGTTTGTATTTCTCTGTTAGGATCCAGAGCAACTCGGAGCGACTGCAGTCTCGAGTGAAGGAAATTCATGACAGCAAGCGTAAGCTGGAGCAGGACCTGAGGCAGCAGGTGTCTGAAAACAGAGAGATCGACAAGAAGATGAACAGCCTCAAGCCAGATCTCATGCAGCTTCGCAAGATCAGAGACCAGTACCTGATGTAAGGCTGGTTCATGAAAGATTTCTCCTACATCCTTACATACATCAGCACAAACATTCAGCATGACATCTGCTGTGTTCTTCCTGTTAGATGGTTGACACAGAAGGGAACAAGACAGAAGAAGATCAACGAATGGCTGGGAATAAAGAACGATGCTGATGAGTAAGTGTCTGAGTTTAAGCGGCAGCTCGATGTCTTGGGCTGTGACGGCTAAGCGCCGAATGGAGGCAGATGTTAAGCTGAGTATTTGAGTTGTGATCTACATCTGTCTTCAGCTCCTACTCGCTGGAGGAAGACGAGGGCACGCCGCACCATGACGAGTGCACCTGGTATGTGGGCGACATCAAACGGACCCAGGCTGAGGAAATGCTGAGAGGCAAATGTGACGGGACCTTTCTGATCCGCGAGAGTCAGTCTCAGAAGGGCTCCTACGCCTGTTCTGTAGTGTAAGTTTGTCTCTGTCCAATAGTAAAATATCTTTGATGTAGCACCTAGCTGCACCTTTTGAGATGATTTGTTCACACATGTTTTACTGTTACACCAGCAAACAGTCTCATTCTCTAAAAGAGGAGTTTCAAACCCTGGTCCTCAAGGGCCACTATCTTTTTTATGTTTCAGCTGGGAAACAACAAAAACCTGCAGGATAGCGACCCTTGCAGCACAGAGTTTGACACCAGTGCTCCAAAACATCGATCCCACAGACATTTCCCCTCACTTAGTGCATCTTTGACTCTGCTTCTCTCTGTTCTAGTCCTTCTTCAGCCAGTCATTGTTAAAACACTGTAGACCAAGATCAGATATGAGATTCAATTCAATTCAACTGTATTTGTATAGCGCCATTTCACAACGTCATCTCAGGGC
Source organism: Melanotaenia parkinsoni (assembly GCA_036919975.1). Taxonomy (NCBI): domain Eukaryota; kingdom Metazoa; phylum Chordata; class Actinopteri; order Atheriniformes; family Melanotaeniidae; genus Melanotaenia; species Melanotaenia parkinsoni. The sequence goes on along the minus strand of JBAFTA010000009.1, from coordinate 2,793,524 downwards.
TTTACAGACAAATCAGTTCCAGCCAATTCATAATCACTTGGTGCGTTTCCATTACCCCTACAATTGCACAAAAACTAAATATCGCAATAAAAAACGGTAATGGAAAAACCTACATTTAAAAAAAAAAACTCAAATATCACTAGCTCTCATGAGGTGGTTTCTCAGACGTGTATATCACAAAAGTTTAATGGAAACACTTTTCTCGCATTTACTCTTCACCGGACATGACGCAGCGGGTCATGTGATCAGTTCGTTTCAAATAGAGATGGCGCAGTCTGAGCCTGAGACGCAGGAAGAGACGGAAAAAATAGAATCGTCATCCTTGATAGCAAACAACGGCGAAATTGAGTTTTACAAAGATTTAGAAATCTCTATTCTCCTCAAAGTGGAGTCTCGCTGGATGAGATTTTACGAGAATAACGGCTAATACGCTAAAACACCATTCAATGGAAACACCTGCAAATCGCAATTACACTTAATCGAAATCTTATAAATATCGCTTTTATTTTGCAAAATAGTGTAATGAAAACGCAGCTACTAACAGCCTCGTTCAGGAAAACCAAGCAGATTGCATCCAATATTGATTCGATTCTGCCCCCATCCTGAGCTGCAAGTGGCGACAGTTTTTTAACAGGAAGGAAGAACCTCCACCAGGACCAGAACCAGGACCCGGCTCCTCCTGCCTGGACTGGTTGGGGTGGAGGGGACAGGAAAGAGAGACCAGCAGACCCTGCAGCTTTTATCCAGGAAGACCTGCTGAGAGGAGAAACTGATGCTGATACTGTCGCGTTTCTACATGGAAGATGAGGAGCAGAGGGATGAAAATGAAGAGCTCAGTGCATCATGGACGTCCTTCAGCAGTCTAAGCCTATGGCAGCATAACTAAGGGATGGCTAGAGCCCTCAAACTATCAAGAAAGAAAAGTTTAAGCCTGATCTTACAGGTAGAGAGGGTGTCTGCCTCCCAAACCTGAATTGGGAGCTGGTTCCATAAGAGAGGGTCCTGATAGCCAAAGGCTCTTCCTCCCATTGGACTCTCAGAGACTTTGGAACCACAAGTAGACCTTCAGTCTGAGAGCTAAGAGCTCTGTTTGGAATATATGGAACTATGGGAGCTTTGATCTACAATGAAGCCAGTCATGGAGAGCTTTATTTAACAGGGAGCTGATGAAGAGAAGCTAAAACTGGAGAAAAATGACCTCTCCTGCTAGTTCTCATCAGAACCCTCGCTGCAGCATTGTGGATCAGCTGAAGACTTTCAGTACTTATTTGGGACAGAACATTAATCTGGAATAACTGTAATCTGATCTGGAAGTAATGAAAGCATGGAACAGTTTTTCTGAGACAGGATGTGCCTTGGTCCCAAACCTGCAGCTACTGTGTGATGGTGGACCCGATGAAGAGGACGACCCGGTACTAGAAGGCGGACCCGATGAAGAGGACGACCCGGTACTAGAAGGCGGACCAGATGAAGAAGACGACCCGGTACTAGAAGGCGGTCCTGATGTAGAGGACGACTCGGTACTAGAAGGCGGACTAGATGAAGAGGACGACTCGGTACTAGAGGGCGGACCAGATGAAGAGGACGACCCGGTACTAGAAGGCGGTCCTGATGGAGAGGACATCCCGGTACTAGAAGGCGGACCAGAAGAAGAAGACGACCCGGTACTAGAAGGCGGTCCTGATGTAGAGGACGACTCGGTACTAGAAGGCGGACCAGATGAAGAGGACGACTCGGTACTAGAAGGCGGACCAGATGAAGAGGACGACCCGGTACTAGAAGGCGGTCCTGATGGAGAGGACAGCCCGGTACTAGAAGGCGGTCCTGATGAAGAGGACGACCCGGTACTAGAAGGCGGACCTGAGGAAGAAGATGATGGGTGTAGGTATACAGACAGATATAAATTATAATGAACTATTCCACGACGGGAAGGAAACGGCAGCGTGTTGGCGAGCAGCTGGCTTTTAGATTTATCTGCAGCTTTAAAGCTTCAGGGACATCATACCCAGCTTGGACCTGCAGTAGTGATGCTACAGGGTCATTATTTTCCCCCAAGCTTCACCATGTATGTGTTTAGTCCTGAACACACCAGTTTAAAACCATTCCCTTAAACCACACACACATTTTTCAGGTCTGTAGGATGGGAGTTTGCTGCATAACACACACACATTTAATCTTTTCTTATGTGCATGAGTCACAAATACAAGCAGAGTTGTAACAGAACAGATTTAGCTCTGTTGTGCACAGTTGTTGTAATGCCAGAATTTCCCTTTCGGGATGATGGTGAGCCCGTATTTAACCTGAACTCTTTCCTTTCCAGTGTGGAAGGCGACGCGAAGCACTGTGTCATCTACAAGACGACCACGGGTTACGGCTTCGCTGAGCCCTACAACCTGTACTCATCTCTCAAAGACCTGGTGCTCCACTACAAAAACGTCTCCTTGGTCCAACACAACGACCAGCTGAATGTAAATCTAGCCTACCCAGTTCTGGCCCGTTCTCAGAACCAGAACCAGCATCCCAGATGAATTATCCAACAGCCAGAGTGGGGAAACCTTCCCTCACATCCATGAGGAAAAAGAACAAACGGACAACACTTGTTTATTTTGTATAAAGTTGCAGGAAAGTTTGAGTAACAGTAAAACAGAAGCAGAAATGATATATTTTCAGCTGGAGTCTGGTGCTTCTTTCCCACACCAGTCCCAGTCCAGTTCAGAGCGCTCCATGCTTCGCAGCATGCCTCATAATAAGCACACTACTACTGATTACAGGACACTGCACAGGTCAGCCTGGCTCCTGGTCTGCATCTCCACTTTTATATCAGCCGGCCACAGCTGGGCAGCGTCAAAAAATATGTGTCAACAAAAGCTAAATAAGCACACAAAAATATTTTCCAAGGTCGTGGGGAAAGAAGTGGAGAGGCCAGATGGTGGAGGCGATTTTTGTCTTTATTTTAGCCTTGAACACAAGATAAATTTCTTTAGACAAAGGCCCAATCTGTCATCCCCAGACTGCCTGCAGACAAAAGCCTGAGCAGTTCTTCGTTGAAAGGACCGGCTCGGCCAAGCCAGGCTGGAGGCCGACACATCGGAGGAGTTTGTTTTAAAGAAGACTGATTCAGTTTAAAGCTTGCATAAGTGCCATAGTTAATAGCTTTGAATGACCACAAGCCTGTGTCAGTGTGACATCATCCAGGCTCGACAGAAAGAAGGTGAACATGTCACCATGAACAAAGCTACAGCTTTAACATATATTCATACAGGTATATTTTTATCAAACTGTCTTTATTTCTGACTGCTGGAGTAAAACATCCAGTCTGGGAGGAAATGCATGGTACATCTTTGGTATGTTGTGAATTTAGAATAACTTTTGAATCACAAAAGGAATCTGTATGATTCCGGTTTCACTGTAGCACCTGTATCCGTGGACACGTGGAGCTGGAACAGAACAAGTTTTATAACCTGTGTCTCCAGCTTAGTAACTGCTATCCGTTTTTAATCTGCAACAACAGCTACAGGTACAGATCTGCATGCAATTTTCAGTCAGGAAACACTCGTCAGTTCACGCGTAGGTGCGTAAACCCAGACTTTTCCAAACTTTTCCCGCATTTTCTGACTTGATTTGTAGCCGTTCTTGTTGCAGATATGGACGTACAAGCTAGAAAACTCTCGTAGCTCCGTACTGTCTCTTGTTCTGTACGATAAAGACGCCCGCAGACCATTAACTTGTGTGATTATCGTATCTTAGGTACTAGATTTGCTTTGTCTAGGTAGACTTTTATCATGGTACAGTTTCCATGCAGATGTTTATTTCTCTGTTCATTTTATCATAAGCTTGACTGACAGAGCAGTAGAACATTTATATAAAAAGCAGTAATATAACTGGTGTACAGTATATTTCAGACGCATGCAGTCGCTGCGTGACGTCATGTTTTCAGGATTTTTGCTTTGCTCTTAGACTCTGAGGATGCAAATGACCCACCTGATGTGAGCCTGAGGAAAGCTGTTCTCATGTAGCAAGACAGAATAAGCTGAAGCAGTCCTGTTAGCCATTCAGCACGGCCTCCATGGTCTCAGAGATTATCCAGTATCGTATGCATGGAGGTGTTTGTTTGGGTTGTTGTTCATAATCTTTTTTACTTGGACTCGTGGTTGAATTTTGTGTTTTTATGAGACGTTTTAGATTGGCGGATAAGCTCCTCCCACTTTCCTGTGCTGTGTCTGTGATGTTTTTGGTCCGGTTTGAGGTAAAAACGTCACTTTGAAAGCACAGTAGACGTAGCGGTAAGCAGTTCTTATCGCGTGGTCTGTGAAGTTGTTGCTATGAAAAGAGGCTGTTTTTAAACCTTGTTAAGATGAACAAGTATAGATTTTTCATATTTCCTACACAGGATGCTAGATAAAGACTATTTTTGTAGAAGGTTCAGAGAAAACAAGCATGTGATTGTTGATAAGAGGTTGTGTGTTTGGATTAGCTTTCTCTTCGTCTTTCAGCTGATTTTCTGCTCATAAAAGATGACATTCTGTCTGAACGTTGAAATCATTCTGCAGTCAGGACGAATCCGTTGTACGTTGCACAGTTCTCAGCTGTGATGAAGATCCACGAATAAAGCAGAGGCCACAGCGATGCTAATGATTTACAGGGCTAGAAAATAAAAAATCAGATAGAAGTGCCTTTAGTCCTCTCTTTGCTGTCGTGAGATGATGTCGCCAACTCTGCACGTCATAACATAACATCATAACGTCATAACATCTTCACACATCCTTCACAGGTTGCCAGTTAGCTAAAAGTAGAAGATGAGAGGATGTGTGTGTGTGTGTGTGTGTGTGTGTGATGAAAATATGAGCATGTTGTAGGAAAGGGGCTCATTTATTAGCTGTTACATTTTCCCTTTTGATCGTCTGCAGGATATCGGGCAACCACGCCAGGCGCCCATCGGTTGTTAGAATTAAACGTGGTTAGATAATGTGAACACATCTCATCAGCTGATCCAGACCTTCAGTGTTTTCTCGTTAAGCTCGTTAGTCGATAAAATGTCCATCATCTGGTTTGTTGGACCAACACTTCTGTGACTGCACTTTGTTTTGTTCCACACCCTCAGACGTGTGGAGCCCAGCATCTAGAAACTAACATGCAGCTGGCTGTCGGTGCGTTTTTCTTTAGTTGATGTTTTGTAGGATGAATAAGGACTGATTTCTTTAGTATGGTGGAGGATACGGTTTACAGAATATGCTTTTGTTTGCAGTCTATAGCGTTGTAAATCTTTAGCTTATGGCTGACAGCGATGTTTTCATTCTAGCTAGTTTTGCTTTGTAAACAGAAACTTGAGCTACAGGCTCATCATGCAGATCTTTCTTTCACTCCAGGTTTTATTAGAGCAACAGCTGATCACACTTGTCTCACAAAGGATTTTCTGGAGAAATATATTCCTGTTGATTTGTTTTTATTGGAAAACACAAAACTCCAGTTTAAAGCTGGATATCAAACCGGTGGGCGTGGTTGGATACTACCAGGACTGAGTGAAGCCTGCTGTTTGGAGGAGGAGAAACATAAAGGTGTTAACATGAAGCTGTTTCATCTCCCTTAAAGGCTAAATGTTCCACTGAAAATGTTCCCCTATCACTGTTTTGCATCTGGAGGAAAAGCCATCCATCCATCTTCTGTTACTTATCCGGAGTCGGGTCGCGGGGACATCTGCCTAAGCAGGGAACCCAGACTTCCCTCTCCCCGGCCACATTCACCAGCCCATTTGGAGGGATCCCGAGGTGTTCCCAGACCAGCCGAGAGATGTAGTCTGTCCAGCGCGTCCTAGGTCTGCCCCGGGGCCTCTTTCCAGTGGGACGTGCCCGGAACACCTCACCAGGGAGTCGTCCAGGAGGCATCCTGACCAAATGCCCGAGCCACCTCATCTGGCTCCTCTCGATGTGGAGGAGCAGCGACTCTACTCTGAGCCCCTCCCGGATCACCG
>JBAFTA010000009.1:2719438-2730042 GCA_036919975.1 Melanotaenia parkinsoni | reverse complement strand
CTGCAGGCCTTCTTGTACACAGCTGTGCTGTTGGTCTTCCAACTCAGTCTGTTATCGATAGTCACTCCCAGGTATTTATATTCCTCAACCGTGTCTACATCACCACCCAGGATACACAAATATAGCTCCATTTAAAAGGTAAATAAACAGACTTTCCAACCATAGAAGCTTAATTTCCAAGAAGCTGTGTGACAATAAAGAAATAATCCACCACTCATTTTCTGACTGTGTTTGGATTAGCAGCTAGCTTGCAGAGTTTATATGCTAAAAAAGGATGTAGCTTCTTATTTTGCTGTTTAGATATTAGAGATGCATCAAGCAATGTCTTTATTTTTCATCTAATTCAGAACTTGTGTAAGTTAATGTTTACTCCTCCTGCCCACACCATTGTCTGCTGGTTGCAGACAAGAGACTCCTGAAATTCCTTCATGCGCTACTCTTTAGCAATTAGAAGTTTTAGAGTCTCTTGCATCTGCTGCTTTTATAAAACTTTAGTAGATTAATTAGGAACGAACTAACATGAGCATCAATTTCTTCCTTGTCTTCAAGGATTCGTTAGTGTGCAGAGAGGATTATGTTTATTATTTAAAGGTCCACTGGATGGCAGCTGTTCATAATTTACATCTCATGATTAATTTCATTTAACTTGGAGATCTTTTTCAGTCCCTCACCAGTCTCATGTGGCATCCAGTCCTTTTTTCTCTCTCTGTGTGAAGGGTAAGATCTTGGCATGATGACACCACATGCATGAAAAGCAATGAGAGCGCCACAGCCTTGATGTCAGAGCTTTAAATAAATAGTTCCACTTGTCACACCCTAAAGTAGATCTAAGTGGACCATAATCTGACTCTGCATTTGTAGACATGAAGATGGAACATATTTATTAAATGTCTTAAATTTACCTCAAAATTTAAAATGAACACGTCATTTTTCTTCGGCATTTTGGGTTTTATGAGATTTCTCTGGGCAAAGTTGGTTATTGCTGGAAAAAATGAACAATTTCCACGAAAGTATGATCTGTATTAATATGACTGGACATCAGATGCAGTTTTAATCCAACCATCTTCATTTAACTTTGGTTTGATACAGTTTTCACTAATACTTAGATTAATCTTTCAGCAACATTATAAACCTAAACGGACGGTGTGAGAAACATGTAATAATGAAAGTAGAGAAACCATGACGGCAGATCAGGAAGTAGATCCTGCAGCATTCTCTACATGAGAGGCTGGAAAACTGTCTGATCCTTCAGAAACGAGGAGGTTAAAGCGGTTTCTGGTGGATTCAGACCTGCTGAGACAAAGCACCTACATGTCCAGAATCAGCTTCTTTCACTGAGATGATGCCACATTTTGATTTTTAATTCGGTATGAGTAATACAGATTTTTCTCTTTGCATGTGACAGCCCTAATTAAAGCTTACAGACCTATAAGGAGTGTTCATTACACATTTATAATGTTGGAAATGGAATAATGTAGAATAATTGTGATTATTTCTGATTAAATCTGTAATGGCGACGTCCCTGGTTGGGCACTCTTGTTCCAGACTGGTTCCTCGTGTCCGGTGCAGGCTTTCATAATGGAGTTGCTGTGGGGTTCTTGCGTGGCCACGTCTCGGTTCATGTTGTTGTGTGGATTAAACTACGGGGTGTGGACCTTCAGCTGCTGCACCGTCAGGTTCTTATAGCCCGCCCTAATCCCTGTTTGGCTCAGATTTATTTATGTCATATAGACAGGTTAGAGGCTGTCATCAATATAAGCAGAAAATAAACATGTTTAACAGAAATCATGACAAAAAAGGCTAAAGAAATATTTTTGCCATGAGATCTATGCTGCTTTCCTTTAAATCTTTGGTGGATGACTGGCTGAACCAGTCGGGCAGGTCGAGTCGGGTGGAACTAAGTCTACCTGCGGCTGTATCACAGCAAAGGCCTGGGGATGATGGATGAAGGCTCAGATGACAGCTTGCCCTGGTTTACAGGCCCGAGTTGCTTCTCTTCCTCACTCTGCCCAGTAGCTCCTGTATTTTAATGCTCCCCAGATGGGACTGACGTCACCGTGACAGGCGGTGACGCAGAGAGGGTGTCGGGTGTCAGGGACACTGACAGGCCACCATCAATCACGCTTCTTACCAGCCAGACACGTAGTTAACAAACAGAAACACCTCTGCTGGTGTTTTGTCTTTGTGATTCTTAGGAATGTGAAAATGTGTGTGTGTGTGGCGGCCTGTTTAAGGCAGATATGAAGGACCAGGTCCTGTCTGGATGCTGACATTTGTAGAGTGTTAGCAAAACATAAAAATACAGATTGTTGTTTGTTTTTATAACTTCAGAGTATTTTTCTATCCTGAAGTACTTCAGAGCCTCAGACATCAGCTGTGTGGGGGCTGTAAGTAACGAGGTAGTGGCCTTAAACCAAGCTGGAGTATTTAAAGTTAAAGAGAGACAGACTGAATAAGGATGTTGGCTGGATTCAGAGATTGGTAGGGACATAAACGTTGCCTACGGAATCCCTGGAAGACAAATGTTTAGATGTTGATTTGAAATATCATGTAATGGAGTGAATAGAAAATTTGAACAAATAGTTTATAATAGAAAATATTTTATTCACAGATTGATGACTGTTTTACCGTTTATTTTACTAAACTCAATGTTTGATTATATTACTTAAAAAATTCTGTAACTTCATAACTTGAAGACTTCTGTTAGTATATCTGTTTCATATAAGCGTTTCCAGACTAGAAAGCAGTTTGCGCTACACAGAAAAAAAAAACAAAAAACATTTGAGTGAACTTTAAAAAGTACGGCAACCGGGTGCAAAGCTTTTTAGATTAAACTCAGCTATGGGTGTAGAGGGAAACTCAGCCTAAATGAAGAGATTAAACTTAAAGTGGAATCTTAAATCTAACACGGTTCGGACATGTAGTCTCAAAACGACAAACAGTCATTCATGCGAACTCCACCCATGAAAGCAGAGACTCAAACCAGGATGCTTCCTCCGGGAAGGTGCTACCCACCACACCACCGTGCAGCCAGGAAGGATGTGTTATAGAATTCAAACAGCCCTTAAAATCATCTAATAATCAGCTAACAAACTGTTGTTTAGGACATAAACCTCAGGCCTCGCCTGAACTCCCGCCGTATTTCCCACAGTGGAATTAAGCGTCCAGCAGACAGAAGACAGTTTTCTGAGACGGACCTGTAAAGTCAAATAAAGCAGTTTAGTGAACATACATCCATCCAGTGAGCTTAAATTTGCTCTGTATTTTGCATTAATAATAATTCAGGATGTTCTCTGAATCCCTCCTAACCTGTTTAAAGATGAGCATAATGGGTTAGTCTAATTCAGTGTTCCTCAGTCCAGGTCTTCAGGATCCACTGCCCTGCATGTCTTAGGTGTGTTCCTACTTCAATCCACCTGATTCAGATTAATAAACATCCTCATCAAGTTCTTTGCAGCCTGTCAGCATTTGATTCAGGTGTGTTAAAGTAGGGTTACCTCTAAGACAGGCAGGGCAGGGGGTCCTGAGGACCAGGATTGAAAACACTGGTCTAATTGCATTTACCATAACAACCATTTAAAGTTTACTAATTAAAATTCATATTCATTTACACATCGGATTAGATCATAAATTTTCTATTTGTATGTTTTACTTGTGGTTGGCACCACAGAGAGGAGGATGATATATATATATATATATTTTCTTTTCATTAAGCATATTTCTTTAACCATATTATAAACACACCGCCTGGCCCAAACCAAAGAAAAGGTCAAACTCTAATATCTGGTTGGACGTCCTTTATCTCTGATTCCAGCAGCTTCTCTGTCTCTAGAAGCTTCTACAATGTCACCAAGATTTATTTCCATCCAGAGCTGATGATGGAGAGCCTGACCACTGTACAACGCCTTCCCCAGCACATCCCAAAGATCCTCCATGGGGTTCAGGTCTGGACTCTGTGGTGGCTGATCCATGTGTGAACATGATATCTTCAGTTACCTGAATCATTTTTTCACAATCTGAGCTTCATGAATCCTAGATGGAATAACCTCCTCATTCAGGATATTCAGGTATCAGCTGACCTCATTCTTTGGACACATAATGTTGCTGAACCTAGACCTGAACCCAGACCTAAACCTAGACCTGAACCCAGACCTGAACTGCTGCAGCAATCCCAGATCATCCCCACATCCCCACAGGCTTGTACAGTAGCACTAGGCATGACGGCATCCTCCTCTCTGCTGATGCCCTGATGCTCCATCACTCTGGACCAGGGTAGACCTGGACTCATCAGACCGCATGACCTTCTTCCATGGCTCCAGAGTCCATTCTTTATGCTCCCTAGCAACCTGAAGGCTTTTTCTCCGGTTAGCTTCACTGGTTAGTGGTTTTCTTCTGGCTCCACAGCTGTTCAGTCCCTTGAGTTCCTTCACATTGTTCATGTGGAAATGGTTTAACCTATTAAATTCTTTAGTACGTGCTCCTGGCTGCACGATGGTGTAGTGGTTACCACCATTACAACAAGGACGATTGCCTTTGTGATGGACGTGACCTCTATGGTATTTTCTGCCTAGTAGCTGCTGGGATACAGCCCCTGTGACCCTGCACAAGGTATTAAAGAAGCTGGATGGCTGGCGTACAGACTTTCCAAATGAAGAAAAAGTATTTGATAGAAAAAAACTAAGGCAACCAGCGTTAAAATCAACAAAGGCTTGTGTTGTATAAACCTACGTTAAGAGCGTGAATCAGCATGAGCAAGAGCATGAAAACAACAACAAAGCTTCCTTCAATCACCATCAAAGTTCTGTTGTAAAAGGAAATATATTTCATCAAATCAAAATATTTACTTGGACAAACTTGAGACTCAAATATTCAGATTTACTTACACAATTAATTTGCAGCTACTTGTGAACATTGGTTGCCTCAGCTTTTTCCGACATATTTTCAACACGAGTCTTTTCAGCTCAAAGATGTGAACTAGATAATGTCCTATAAATGAGTTGGTTTCTCCTCACCGGAGGAGCAAACTGCCTTTAAAGCTGTTATTCTCAGATCGACCGTTTTCAGTGACTGTAGCTTCACCAAAGCCCAGTAGAGGGACTCGGTCCTCCGAGCTTCTCCGTACACACACAAAGCGAGCATCACTCAGCAGCAGCTTCATTTCATCTTCTATTAATTTACATCTTCCTAACAGATTATTTTAAAATGAACTCTACTCCTACTGGGTGTGGGTGTGAGAGAGATTAAAAATACAGAACAATGGAGCCTTTTTTATTACAAACCATCTGAACAGAAACACTGTTCTGTGGGCTCCCTGCTAGCGGGAAAACTGACCTTTAACTTAGGAGGAAACACTAAATTCATCTTTATATTACGTAAATTATTTGTTTAGCATCCTGGAGAGTGGAGGTGTGAAAACTTCTACTTATAAAAGATGTGTTTTTAATTTTTATGGAAGAGTCCAAACTATGTAAATTCTGTCTCTAAAAATATTAAGTAGCTTAAAATAAAATATGAAAGTCTTTTAATTCAGCTGTTATGTACAGAAAAAAACATACATACTAATTCAAAATTTTTAAAATAGAAGTAATTAAATTAAATTAAATTAAAATAATGTACAAAAAAGTTTTTTTTCATTTTTCATCTCAGTTCATCGCGGTTTTTGTTTTATTGATCAAATTCTTGTCCATCATTATAACAAAAACAGCTACTCCTGGTATAAATATCCATCCATCCATCCATCCATCTATCCATCCATCCATCATCCATCCAGCAGCAGATATCTGTGAGCGATGTGTGTTGTATTTTCTTCCGGGATATAATTTTAGCTCAGCATGTGCTTCTAGCAGCATGCTGTCTTTAAATATTCATGAATGGAGGCAAGATTCCTCTGCTCTGTGATGTAGAAGAGAGCAAAGTATAGTTTTAGCTGCAGCATTGCACATGTCAGTCTGTTCCACCTGCATGGGCTCGATATTAAGTTATAAAGATTTTGCAGTTGTAAATGAATGTTTGTGAACAATTTTAGAATCAGCTGGTCGCCCTATAAAAACAATCTGCCTGAAAAAAGTTTGCAAATGTGCAAAAAAGGTTTGCATGGCTGTAAAAAAGATTTGTATTTGTGGAACACAAAAAAAATTTCCTTTGTGAGGTCCAGATGGAGGGGAGTGACCAGGTGGAGGAGAAAGCGGTGGTTTGCAGAGAGAAAGACAGTCTGAAGCACCTGCTGCTGCAGTCTGGACTGAACAATATCGGTTTAGACAATCTTTGCGTGGTTGTGTTGTTTGAGTCTGGAGCAACAGCAGCAGCATGTCTCCTGTGTGTTCTTTAAGTTACTACGTCAGGTTTCCTCCACATATGTGAGGGGTGTCTACATCACAGAGATGTCAGGAGGGAGCTCCTGAACTGCCAGAGAGCCAACAGTTCATCACGTTCTCTGTGCAGCTCGACACCTGGACCGAGTCACATCGTTTTGTCTGATAATGTTTCAAACTTAATCACATTCATTTTGTCAAAGAAACTGTTGCACCCAGTGTCATTTAATAAACTTTAATAAAACATTTAAAAAAAACTTGAACTACTTCCCTTTAAGAGCCTGCAGCGTTGCAGGAGGTCGGGAAGCCGTCTCTCCTCTGATTGGATAGTTTGATTTATCACCATCCAATCAAATAGAAGTGTAAAGATATAAAGACATAATTTGCACCTGTGAACAGGGTTTTCGCAAAATAACTTTTTTTCCCCACAAATACAAATCTTTTTTGCAACCATGCAAACCTTTTCTGGACATGTGCACACTTGAATTGTTCAGGCAGATGGTTTTTATAGGGTGATGAGCTGATGCAAACTCTAAAATTATAAGCAAACACTCATTTACAACTGCAAAATCGTTCTGACTTAATATCGAGTCCATACTCCTGAAGCCGAAGCTAAATTTAGCTCTCAGAGACTGAAGCAGGATGCAGAGATAAAAATAGAAACCAGTTTCTGGTTGGTGCTCAGAGATAGCATCGCTGTAGAGAGAAGGAGGAAACTACAGGTTCAGCTGTGGTTACATAATATGCTGTAAGAGCTCATCAGCTCATACTGAAGCAGGGGAGGGAACTAGACATCTGAATGAAATGGACTGGACTTTGTCATCTTATAAAGCTTGTGTAAAAATGACCCAAATTATTTAATTTACAGAACTTTAAACAAATAAAGCATTTTTCACAGTTGTTGCTCCCAAGATGGATTTAGATATGATTATTTTTCCAGTGTGAATATTATATCACCAGTTACTCATTTACAGGTGGAACATATATTAAAATAATAGCATCACTTTAAAAAAAAGCTTATAGAGATTAAATTTAATCTCTGTAACATCCTAGAATTGTTTTGATAACTTCATAAATCTGAAATTTACCTAGAAATAAGCTGGTATGGATGGGTGCATGAACTATGGATTAGATTTGTGAAAAATTCTGACATATGTGGCTCCAAAGGACGAGACTTGAGCCACCATGTAGTACTGAAATTTTCAGTTTTGACTGGGATATCCTAAATAAAAATTATTTATTGGGCTTTCAGTTTGTCTGATCAGATTTTACAGTCATGTCATTTACAGATTACAGAAATACATCAATAACTGTCATTAAAATCCAGATTTGGATTATTTTAGTCACATTTTTCATCAGGGAAAATCTCTGGCTAACGCTTTGTCCATCATATCTCCAGGTTATACCATGTAATAATAGCTCCCCTGGTGTGTGTGTCCATGGCCTGCTAGAGTATGGATTTGTGTCTGGGCTTCCTCAGTGTGTTTAAAAAGGATGATGTGTTGCCAACGGAGCTGCAGGCTGGCTGAGTCTCTCCAGCTTCACACGTCAGCAGAGCTGTGGGAAACGAGGGATGTGGATCAGAGACGTACCCAGACTGCCAAGACAGGCCCTCATTTGGTGCTTTTCTCTGCAGTTTGTCTGTATTTGATCAGGAGAAACTCCCCCTCACCTGAACACCGGGCTGTTTTTAGAATCAAGTGACCTCTCCTCAGTACTTGATGCTATTTTTAAACTACTGTTGGCTCCACTTACCTGCATCCATGTAGTGCCTTTTTAATTAAGATTCTGTTTAAATAAAGTTTTACTTATTTACTTACGATGAACTTCCAAAGTGGCCTCAGCTTATCAGTGAAACTGCAACTAAAATGGAAAGAGCAGTGTCCACTAGTAAACCATCTGCATTGTTTTATGAGACAGGTCGGACTGGTTAGTTCTGTCTCATCTTGACTACTGCTGTGGTATGTGGTCTAGTACATCTAGAACAGACCTGTACAAACTTCAGCTGAAGTTTAATAAAAAAGCTGCACCTTCACCTCAGCACTGTTCATGTAGAGCAAGTGATGATTCCATGAACGAAGCTCTTTCATGGTTAAAAGCTGAAGACAGATTATCTACTAACATCCTGCTCTTATTTTATTATGCATACACCAGGGCTTAGCCTCAAAGTTGATAGGCAGAAATTTCCCATGTCAGCGTCGGACCCAGTCACATGACCAGACAGGTGACGCTGTCATGTAGTCGTACCCGTGCAGAGATCGTGTTGTGTGGAAAATGAACATTCAGAACTTTGATATGTTGCTACTTTCTCTGTAATCCACTCTGCATCACCGACTACCACTTTTCTCATCAGCTCCGTATGATGTCTTATAAAATTCGAATAGACGCCCTTCGTCGCCTCCCTCGCCTACCATATATCTTACATTAAAGATTCACATGTCTGCCATCTAGTGGTGAAAAGGTGTAAACTCTTTTTCTGGTTCTTGGTATAATTTTGCAACTTGGCACTTAAAGGCTATTTCTGCTCCTTTACATATGAAAAGAGGTACGTCCATTTTAAACGTCATACATCGCTGCCATTCATTCATCCATGCATCTTTTATGTTGCCATGGTTATGAAGTCAGTTCATCCACTAGTGGGTAGTGCTGAGTTGGGAGATCACGCCCGCGTTCTGACGTCAGTTTCAGATAGCGGATAGTGGTGGTAATGCGTCGCCATGAAGTTGTTTCCATCCGCCCAACACCTCTGACACACTCGGTCTGTCTTCAAAAGCTGCCTTCATCTCTACAGTTGTTGTCCGCCTCTTCTTCTTCTTCTTCTTCTTCTTTCTCCTGTTCCTCTTCTTCTTCTCGGGTCACATGTCAGCTATTCTGCTCATCACTGCCCCCGTGGTTTCCAGTAGTTTTGCTCTGTTTGCTGCTATAAGCAACGGATCTGCAAGACCCTGAAAATGAACATTTACATGCGTAAACGTTTCCCTCCGTCCGTGTCTCTGTCTTCTGCGTCCAGCATAAATGGGCCTTGACAGGACTAACATCAGTCTTAATGACCTCTAAAGACAGTTGTCAGCTGTGCGGCCCAGTTTATGTCAGCGATACGTCAGCTGCAGAACAAAGGTTCCTCAGAGCGAGAATCCTTCTTTTTCTGTAATCAACAGCTCCACAGAGTTTTTCTCGTCAGTCATTGTTGATCAGCTGATTTGAGCTGCTAACTATTCTCACATCATTCACAGTGTAATCTCCCTTTTCTCACCTTTTCAAACTGGTCATTTTCAGCTGGTCTTGTGGAATTTCCTGGTTTATATTGTTCACATTTCCTTCTATATTACACTGTTGGAGGTGTGAAAATAGCAGAATGTCTTCTCCTCGTGATGATATGTTGTGATATAATTAGATTGTCTTTGTCCCTTTCATAATAACATACTAAAAGCCCCCACCATCTTGTTTTGTGTCCTCTCTTTATTGTTTGAAGAGATCTGGATGAATCCATCCACTGTTCATATAGTTGCTTTGAAATTTTTCCTTTCATTGTGGAACTTTAATGAACTTAAACCTTGTCTCCTCTCTGTTTAGTTTTGATGTGGAGAATGGGTTATCGGTTGGACGCAGCCCCCTGGATGCCCAGGCCAGCCCTGGTTCAGGTCTGGTCCTGCAGGCCAACTTCCCCCACAGTCAGCGGCGGGAATCCTTCCTCTACCGCTCCGATTCCGACTTTGACCTTTCACCCAAGGGTCCTTCCAGAAACCCCTCCTCTGCCAGTGACCTGTAAGTTCACGTTCTCAAGCTTCTGATCCTGATTATACACTGTAAGAGAAACTGTGAAAAAATAACAATAGGATTACAAAATACACTGAAAATTTCCACATCTGAATAATATGATAAACCTTTTTTTTTTATAATGTTATAATACTTTTTTAAATTTAGCATAATTTCAATAAAATAACATATAAAAATCAAGTTTAATAATGTTATTTCATTATGAATTTATTAATACAGTTATTTTTGTGCACATGCACACAATAACTACAGATGAGGTAAAAGAAGAGGAGGAATTTCCCAACTGGGATCGATAAATAACATTTCAAATAAAGTAAATCTTTATTGGCGATATATTGTGGTTTTACATAGCATACTGACCTAATAGAAGACTTGCCTTAAGCTGCTTAATAAAACCAATTAAAAACAGGGATTTTGTTATTTGCTACTTGTTACTATATTCATTTTACACACACACACACACGCACACACACACACACACATACATATATATATATATGTGGAGGAGCTGAAAGT
>JBAFTA010000009.1:2685431-2698652 GCA_036919975.1 Melanotaenia parkinsoni | reverse complement strand
TCTATTTTATTTTAGCATATTCCTTCTGCTTTTATTTCATTAATTGCATTTCTTTTAATCTTTATTTATTTTATTTTATTTTATTTTTTTAATGCACTTGTCTGCACCCTGCTGTAATGTTTTATGTAAAGCACTTTGAATTGTCTTGTACATGAAATGTGCTGTACAAATTAATTTGCCTTTTGCCTTTTTTTTTTTTAATACCATTTTAGTTTTTAGTAACTAAGACATGATTAATAATCATTCACACTCTGCTCTTTTTTAATTTATCTCAGATGAAAAAGATGTTTGGCTGGATATAAGATTGTAGGATGTAGATGGCTAATATTTGTAGGGTAATAACTCCTGACCCAGGACAACAGCATGTGAACGTCTTGCACATACACAATGATTGTCCTCTTGTTGGTGTTTTTAAGGCTGTGTTCACTGACCTGGAGATCCTCGCTGCTCTGTTCGCCAGCGCCATCCATGATGTGGATCACCCAGGAGTCTCCAACCAGTTTCTCATCAACACCAGTGAGTTCCACATGGATGATGTGAATGTCCCTGTGTACATGCTTCACCTTCGGGCGGTTTACAGTGCTGCGTTTAAACTTGGTCCCCTCAGACTCAGAGCTGGCCTTGATGTACAACGACTTGTCAGTGCTGGAGAATCACCACCTCGCTGTCGGCTTCAAGCTCCTGCAGGAAGACAAGTGCGACATTTTTCAGAATGTGAGCAAAAAACAGAGGCAGTCGCTCCGGAAAATGGTAATCGACATGGTAAGAGGAGGTGGCTTCAAAGGCTGCATGCAGCTCAGTCCCAGCCATGTGAATCTAAACAGCCAAATCTGACTGAACCTGTGACTGTTGCAGGTGCTGGCCACGGACATGTCTAAACACATGAACCTGTTAGCAGACCTAAAAACCATGGTGGAAACAAAGAAAGTCACCAGCCTGGGTGTCCTGCTCCTGGACAACTATTCAGATCGGATACAGGTGAGAAATCTTCTCAAACAAAGAAGAGAGTTTGTCGAAGAAGCAAAGAGTGAAGTGAGCATGACATTTTCCCGCTGCAGGTTCTCCAGAACATGGTCCACTGCGCAGACCTGAGCAATCCCACCAAACCTCTTGAGCTGTACCGTAAATGGACAGATCGCATCATGGTGGAGTTTTTCACTCAGGGGGACAGAGAGAGAGAGAAAGGCATGGAAATCAGTCCAATGTGTGACAAACAGAACGCCTCCATAGAGAAGAACCAGGTACTGAATTCTCCAGGTCTACTGTTACCCTCTACTGCAGGCATTATGATGCCAGTCAGGAACTTGTCTTAGAATAGACTAAAGAAAAATAATGGAAAAAAATAAAAAAAAAAAGTTTGTTTTGGGGGTTTGTTCCCTGTAGCAACATTATATCATAAGTAATAAGTAAAAAGAGATCAACATTTATTTCAGAAACATGCAAATATAAAACAAGTTACCTTACAAATGGTTTTAAATGTAAGAAAATTATTAAAAGAAGTCTTTTTTATGTCTGAGTGTTGTCTGGAGACAACATCTGACCATTAAAATAAACGTCTAGAAGACTAAGCATAATTTTTCTAACTTTCTACAAACTATGTATAAAAACAAGACAGAATCTCTGTAACAGTCAACTCTGGCCTAGAACATGACGTTAATGCACCAACATCACATTATTCTTGGTTAAATTATAAAGATAAGAACAAAATTATGATGAATGATCATTTTGTTTTTGTTTTTTTTAACACTAAATAAACCTAAACACAGAATAGCATAATTTCCTGCAGCATGTTGATTCCTTAATGGTTCAATGTTGCCTGAAGGCAACAACTTGCAATTTTCCATCAGGACAACAGTTGCATTTTAACAAGTTTTCATTATTTAATTAGCAAATAACGTCCGTTAATATCTAAAAAAGAAAGGGTTACTCTTCTTTTAGTGTGAATATATATTTTTCCAGACTAAAAAAGCCAGAAATTATGTTTTTAGATCACTTTTCTTCTCAGCCAAAAAATCAAAAGCTCAGCCAAAAAGGGTTTCAGTTTGTTTTTCAGTTTCTTGAGTCATGTGACAAATTTAAGCATAGCTATTGGTTCCCTGTGCTTTTACCTCCTTTTTTTCAAGTGTTGGATTATGTAAAAAACAGGCCAAAAACTTTGTTTCCTTCTTCCTTGAGGTGGGTTTCATCGACTACATCGTTCATCCTCTGTGGGAGACGTGGGCTGACCTGGTGCACCCTGATGCTCAAGAGATCTTGGACACGCTGGAGGACAACAGGGAGTGGTACCAGAGCATGATCCCCCACAGCCCCTCACCGAACCCAGGCCAAGAGGAGGAGGAGGAGGCCCCGCTGGGGGAGGCTTCTGCTCCTGGCAGCAGCTCCACTTCGGCTGATAAGTTCCAGTTTGTGCTGACGTTGGAAGAAGAAGGTGAATCTGATACGGAGAGCTCGTCTGAGGAACAGAAGGGTTACAGCAGTGCTGGGGGGCATAAGCTGCGCAGAACTGAATACAGCAGTGGGTTTGATTCATCATCCACGACAACCCGTCGGCTTAACAAGATCCTCACCAGTGAATCAGGCAGGACGTTTTCTTTAGACTCTGAAAAGGACATGGCAGAAGACAGAGAAATGGACCAGGAGGGCATGTCTGAGGTACCACGCTTCAGGCTGGGCACATAGCACCAGTCTAGCTGTACCTCGTTGGCCTTCGTTGTCTGGTTTTCACTCATTCACTTCGGTGCCTCATCCTCTGTCGCTGTCCTTCTCCCACTCCAAGCAGACTCTGGTTTTCTCTGGACGAGGCGAGAGCAAGACTTGGACTGGGGTGTATGGGAATGCTGGTGAAGGCGGGGATCTGCAGGTTTACGTAGTAGTCACTAGAGAAAGACAAACAGACCGAGTCACTGTTCCACCAAAGACACAAGAAGTTTCCCACCAGTCGGCTTCTGATCTTCATCTTTAGTTGGAAGAAGTAGAAACGTTTCTCTCCAGCAGACAGCCTACGATCTACTGCAGCTGAAGTCACTGTCTTCCTCTTTTTAAATGAGGGTAAAAGTCTTTTTTAGACAACCTGCCATGAATACAAGCACAATGCTGCTGTGGCTGCCTTCTTTCGTTTCTTTAATATTTACTTTTATTTAGATCCTTACAGGTTAGCAGTAAAGCAGGAGCTTTGTGTGATTTTATGCAGAAAACTTGTAGCATTCATTTTGAGTGACTCTGACACTATTATTGTAAACACACACGTCCTGCTGATGCGTCCTGATGAGCTCATTGAAATGCCTGCAACAGTCAGGGTTTGGTCAGAGGAAGACTATGATTGTGATGAAGGAGCTGGCACTACATATTATTTTGATGTTTTCAGTTGATTTACATGCGTTGTTTTATTTTTTATCATCCTGATCTATGATGTTGTCAACAACAAAACCGAATCAGTCTAACAGCAGCACCCATGCAGAGCAGAGCATGTAGCGCCTCCTGGTGTCCACAAACGGAGCTGCAGTCCTGCTCCTGAAACGAGAGCTGCCAGCTTCAGCTCACATGGAAACTACTCTCATGATCTGATGCTACGGCTGCAAGATTTCACTTCTGTGTTAGTTTTGTTGCTCTTTTCAGCTTTTTTTTTTTTTTTTTTTTAAAGACACATTCTTTAATTTGGCTCCCATTTTTATCAGATTGCCTTTAAGTTAAGCACTTTTCATTGCATTCAGGGGCTTGAGCCAAAATATGAGCAGCTTTGACCACTGCGGACATCATTCACATACCAAATGACACAGCACAGTAACATACACTTAGCCGATAAGGCTGGTGTGGTAGAAACATTAGGGGTTGCAATTAAATAAATAACTAAATAAAGCTTTTTAGCAGCACTAACTGCAAAACACAGGAAGTTACTAGTTGCCTATGCCAGAATTTTTCTGTTTTTCCTCTCACTGATCAATGTTTCGCTCTTCGCAGGGAAATAGTCAATGACAAAACAAGTGCCAAGCAAGCATGACAGTACTGTAATTTCCATTTTGCCACTGGCTACTTTCCATCAGCATCTGATGAAGCTGGTTGATCGTAGCATCCTGTGAGCCAATCTGACCTCAGTGTAACTCTTCTTTAAATAGAAACTGAAACTGATATTGTCTTAAAACAATAGTTTTCTCTCTGTGAGTTATGACTGGGCTAATTTTTTATTTAAGTATAAAAAAGAAAAAGATTTAACAAGCAAAGCACTTTGACTGGTACTTTTACGGTTCCTTCCTCCTCAGCAGCTGAAGATGTAAACCGTGGCCACGTTGTAGATGAATGGTTCTGGTGGTGGTTGAACTGGATTGCATGGGCGGACCACCACAGCTGGTAAGGCGTGGTTGGTGGAGGGACTGATGTTTCTTTTATTTTCTTGTTCTTTTTATAATTGAAAGGGTGTTGAAATGCACGACACTGACTTTAAAGAAGATGAAGATTTTAGTGGGTTACTGCAAACGTAGCCTGTGGAAATGCTTGTTTTTATTTTAGTATCATAAACATTGTATTTTATGTGTGAATGAGCTGAAGGATTTTTTTTGCCTTATTTTTGCACTTTGGATGTTCATGTTTTTGTTCTGGTAAAAGATGTGTACGACGTGAAATCCTCGCTGTCACCGCGAACTGCACCAAACCTACCAGTACTCAAAGGTGCCTTCAACACAAAGGACTATTTAACAACACTTTAACCAGCCCAGCAGATGGACATTAACGACGAAGTCTGTCTCCTTGTCACTTCACAGTGCTTCATGCAGAATTTATTTATTTATTGTTTCTGTGCTAGCTGCCAGAAAGAGGAGGCGAGTCTGCAAACAGATTAATTCCTGTCATCTTCTGCTTCTACTGGATCCATCATGAAGGATCCCACTGCAGATGTGAGAAATATAAACACGAGCCTCCACAGTCATCCCAGACCAGCGTTTCTGCTCTGATTGATTTTATGCAGCTTTGACAATCCAAAGTGTGGGTGTGTTAACCCTCTTTCCAACTACCAACTTGTATGCCTTGCAAATAAAAAAGAAACTCTTCACTCTCTGATGCCACCTTCTCTGATTTTATAGGAAATCATATCAATAAAACATAACTAGAAAAGAATGCTGAGAAACTAAATCATTCCAACTAAACCCATCAAACCTGGATTCATAGTGAATTTTTATTCAGGGCCAATCACTAGACACCACTAACTGCAACGTCCATCAGGATCGTTGTGAACTTTGGTTAAAAACCAGAAGGGATTCTTGAGTGTCTGAAAATAACTTTGAGCCCTTTCCAATGACATTTATAAACAAAACTCTTTGCAGACTTTAAAGAATATCAAACAAGACATTAAATTAGAAAATGAGATATTTACACTGGATAATAATATTATAAAAAAAAAAAACAAAAAAAACAAATGCATGTGTGAAGACCAATGATCAAACTTCTCCAAGCTTCTGTTTGCAGAGAGGAACCAGACAGGGCTGCCCGCTTTCTCCATCACTCTTAGCTCCTGTCATAAGACAAAATAAATAAATTAAAGGTATCCATGCCAAAAATATAAAAGATAAGACTTTATTCCTCCAGAACTCACCGACATCTCTCCCCCACACAATCATACTCATTAACACATTCTCATCAGTACTGGGTCAGACAATAGATCCCTTAACAACATGCGTTTTGAAAACTACTTTGTGTGTTTAAAAATGTATTCTTTATGAATTGTTTCTGACTGTCAGTGCTGCTTTAGTCCATACTGGATGGAGCTTTGACCGTGCAGCAATTTTAAAGGTATTATCCAACCGTCACCAGCATATTTTCACTGGCATCGTTTTAAGGAAGAGATTACAAAAGAGGAGAGCCAGATTTGTGGCCATGGCATTTTGTGGAGCAGTGGCAGCAACGTCTGTACAGAGAAACGTGGGTACGGAGTCGCAGCCAGGAGTGGTGGAGAGTGGTGTGATCCTTTACAGATAAGAGTTTATTAACAATGTAGTGCATGACGTGTAGGTCAGATTAATGCGACCTGGCCGTTCAGACTGAGGTCGCATGGCTAAAGATCAGATACGTATCGGATGTAGGACCACATAACTGGCCTGAGTCGCATTGAAAAAATCGGATCTGTGTCGTTCAGACTGTTATGAAAAGATCAGATACAGATACACAAAGTGTGAACCTAGCCTTACTCTGTACTCTGCATTTTTATTTATGTCCTAATTAAAATAAATAGTTTAACATATTGTCAAGTGTTTATAATTTTCCCTACTCCATACCTACCTACATGTAGCCTACAGTAAAATACTGAAATGTTTTTATTTGTTTCAGTTTTGAGTTTGTTATTTTAAAATACATGAAGGCACATAAAGGTTTTGGAAATAGTACCGGCAACACACAGAAGGTGACGTCGCTCCTTCTATGGAACCTGCGTGATGAGGTGAAAATCGCTGTCCTCCTCCAGCCAAGCGACAGGTGATGTTCCTGCATGTAGACGTGCACATGGGGGCTTGCAACACGACACAAGAAAATAGAAAAATGTTCCATTTTTGTTGCTGTTGCATGGCACTACAGCCAACCAGCAAGGGTTTTATTGACTGACCAATGACTGCAGGCTAGACAGCGCAGTCTGCAAACACTTCCAATATGGAGGATCAGATCATTCCAGCTGCGTCTGATTTTCCCAGACTTTACCATACTTCACACAAATATTATAGAGATGTAAATATAAAGGCAGCTGCGTGGCACCAGGGTGAATTTGTCCGTACGTAGTTCCTGGATTTATCTGGATCAGCCTTGAGGTCCACCATCACATGATGATCTTCACCATGATGTTTCCTTCTTTGTTAAATAGGATGAACCCAAAGTTGTCTTTCTCTTTTGTACAACCGGTCAACAGTCAAAAGAATTTCTGTCAATTCGAGCACAATCTTCTCTCCAACCCAGATGATCTTGTAGCTCATTACAATAATAGTTTAAACAGCATTCCCAATCCCTTGGCCCAGTGAAAGCACGGGCTGTTTCCTTCTCTTCATCTGCACCCTGGTATACCGCCTGAACTTTGGACAATGAAAGCAAAAGGTCATCAACTTGAGCGGCTCCATAAAACAGCTGGTCTCACTAATCATAAGGAAATGTACAGAATCCATTTGTTACAATACTAGGACTCACTTGCTCAAATCAAATCAAACTACTTGCCAAGATCTATGTTTTTTGTTTTTGACAGTCTTGTCATGTTTAGTTCTATTTTGCTTTCTGCTTCCTGACATTAGTGCACCTGGTTTGATTTGGCTAACTCACTTCACCTGTTTCCATTTAGTTCTCCTGTGTGTATATATGCCCTTGGTTTCATTTATTCCCTGCCTGTCCATTCCAGTGTTCATGCCAAGTTTAATCTTGTTGTCTTCATGTCTCGTTTCCTAGTATCTTTTGTAGTTTTTTTTGTTCTTTTTTTAGTATTAATGTCAACTTCAGTCCATGTCCTGTAGTTTAGTTTGTTTATTAAAATCATATTCTGCATTCGTCTGACTCCTGCTTTGTAAAAGCCTACATTTGGGTCCACACCCACCTTCAATGCCACGCAACTCTCACAGAATGGACTGGCCATCCACAGACCCAGTAGCCTATGCCTTCATCACCTCTGCAGAACTTGTGAGCTGGCTATGGAGGTCTGACACAGAGATGCACCATTTGGGGGGTCCAGACTGGTGGTTCTGGACACCTCCTGGTAGCCCAATGTTTTATGGGTCTGCATGGATGGCTGCAGTAGCCAGAAGGAGACAAGGCTCTAACACGCCCTCCCTCACACAGTCACTTCCAGTTACACGCCCATGTCTCCAGTATCACCACCAGTTCCACGACCCATGTCTCCAGGGTCACCTCCAGCTCTTCCAGTCCATCAGCCTCCCAGGCCGGCATCCAAGTCCCAGCCTTGGTCCACGCCACCAGCAACCCAGCAACCTGCAGCAAACCAGCAACCTGCAGTGACTCAGCAACCCGCAGTGACTCAGCAACCTGCAGCAAACCAGCAACCTGCAGTGACTCAGCAACCCGCAGAGACCCAGCATCCCGCAGTGACTCAGCAACCCGCAGCAACCCAGCAACCTGCAGTGACTCAGCAACCTGCAGTGACTCAGCAACCCGCAGTGACTCAGCAACCCGCAGAGACCCAGCATCCTGCAGTGACTCAGCAACCCGCAGCAACCCAGCAACCTGCAGTGACTCAGCAACCCGCAGCAAACCAGCAACCTGCAGTGACTCACTGGTGGTGGTTCTGGACACCTCCTGGTAGCGAAATGTTTTATGGGTCTGCATGAATGGCTGCAGTAGCCAGAAGGAGACAAGGCTCTAACACGCCCTCCCTCACACAGTCACTTCCAGTTACAGGCCCATGTCTCCAGTATCACCACCAGTTCCACGACCCATGTCTCCAGGGTCACCTCCAGCTCTTCCAGTCCATCAGCCTCCCAGGCCGGCATCCAAGTCCCAGCCTTGGTCCACGCCACCAGCAACCTGCAGTAACTCAGCAACCCGCAGAGACCCAGCATCCCGCAGTGACTCAGCAACCCGCAGAGACCCAGCAACCTGCAGTGACTCAGCAACCTGCAACAACCCAGCAACCTGCAGTGACTCAGCAACCTGCAGAGACTCAGCAACCTGCAGAGACCCAGCAACCTGCAGTGAGTCTGCAACTCACAGCGACTCAGCAACCTGCAGTGACTCAGCAACCTGCAGAGACCCAGCAACCTGCAGTGAGTCTGCAACCCGCAGAGGCTTAGCAACCCACAGTGACTCAGCAACCTGCAGAGCAAACATTTAGTTACAATGCATATATTTCTCTTAAATGGTTCAGTCCACCTGCTCCTTCAGGTGCTCCATCAGCTGCAGAGCAACGCAACAGACAGAAAGCGAAAAATAAAAAAAAATTGAGACTGGAGTGAGAACAGTACGTCACCAGTTCTTTGAGAGGCGAGGTGGTCAGTCTGATGGAAAGTTGTGGAACATCAGCTTGTTGTCTCTTCTAAACTTTGTCCATATAAGCTAGCTCACTTTGCTCCCATATTAGCTCATATTTCTGAAGAAAACTCTGGATTTTATTCATTTTCCAGTTGTTTTAATCAAATAATCAAGGCAGGCAAACAATCAGAAAGCTGCTCTGCTAAAAAAAAGATCACGCATGTTCCAATCAGACACGAGAGCAGCTGAAGAAGATGCTGCCAGTATTAATCTGTTGTAACAGCTGGGTGTTTTTAGCCTGGTTGTGTAAAAATCATCTCAGGAAGACCCGGGAATTCAGCCCACACACAGTGATGAGTTTGAATAGTTTATTTGGCGCTGGAAGAGTAGAGGCAGGGAGGGAGCAGGTTGACGGCAGGCACAGTAACCAGGTTCAGGAAGTGGAGCTAGAGAGAAAGTGGTGGTCGGTCCAGAAAGAGGTGAGTTCCAGGTAGGCAGAGATCAGGCAACGGGGAGTCCAGGTGTGGTAGCAAGGTCGGCAACAGAGATCTAGAACAAGACAAGGATTTATTGCAGGATATCTCACAGGGAAGGTAAATGACCATCTGGCAGGGCAGCATGAACGAGAGGGTTTAAGTAGGTCAAAGCAAAGGTGCAGGTAGTGTGGTAATCAGGGGTGCCACAGGTGGAGCAGATGAGCTTTACGAGGGACTGGAGGCCCAGCAGAGCAGCAAACCTGACAGGTTGATACGTTTGTAGCGTCTCCATCTACAGTGCTGATTGCTAACTTTCTGGTCATCATGTTACCTGCTGGTATTCGGTTTTACTTACAGCTTGTGGCTCAGGATCGGAAACATGGTCCTTGATTGTAGGAAAAGACCCTCCTTTCAGGTAAAGCCTAGGCGCAGATCCCTCATTGGTGCAACTCTGTGGCTGGCTCCCAAAAACAAACTCCATCCATTGCTGTCTGACTGTTGTTTCCTTCAGGAAGTAGAACAAATGCAGCTTTCCCTCACTGCCTATGAAGCATTTCTGTGTAACATGTTGACACTGAAAACATCGCGGTGTATTCCACCTGACACTGAGCAGTGCAGGTGGGTGCGCCCTTCTTCCTCGTAAACGTGCATCAACTGGAGAAGTAAATAAAAAGCAAGCAAGTCTATTCTTTTGCTCACTTTATTCCAAAGCCACAGTGAAAATTAATTCAAATTGTCAGTTTTACCCCATATGCAAAAAAAAAAAAACACACAAAGAACCTATTTTGAATGTAATCTAAAAATCTTGCGGCTTTTAGAAAAATAACCTTTGGGCTAGCTTTCCGACCATTCAGCACAAGGAATACCCTCTGAAACACTTCAGCTGAGGATTAAGGCATATATAAGCCACATTAGCAAGGTGCAGGCTCTGGGAACATCAGGTTCTTGAAAGACTTCAGTTCTCTCTATCACGATTCTTGCTCTGGCTGGGTCAGATGCTGTAGTCCTTCCGATGATGATCTTCATCACTTCACTGGCAATGTACCGTTCATCTTAAGTAAATCAAATATAAGTAAATAAATGTCAATATTTTAAGTCCATCCATCTTCTATACCTGCTGCATCCCAATATAAACATTTACTCACGCTCGTGCCTAAAGGCACTTTAGTATCAAAGTTAACCTTACATGTCTTTTAAGTGTGGGAGGATGCAAGAGCATCCAAGTAGGGAAAAGAATTATATGCAAATGCCACAAGGCTTTAGCCCATGTTTTAAGTCACTCATATACACACACACAGCTAGTATAGTGTACAGGAACATCTGTGCGGAGTACAAACTGGAAGCCCTGAGGTCAAGGTGGGAAACACCTCCGAAGGTGGTAGAGAATAACCAAGCTTAGATCCTGTGGGACGTCCAGATCCAGACCGACAAAATGGTAATGGCAAACCAGCCGGATATTGTGGTGAAGGACAAACAGCAGTGAAAAGCCGTTGTGGTTGACATCGCAATACCAAGTGATTGCAACAACGGGAAAAAGGAACATGAGAAACTGGAGAAATACCAAGGCCTGAAAGAAGAACTTAAGAATGTAATAATTCATTCCTGGAGACCCGGAAGTTCAGCCTCACACAGAATTGTATTAGAACAAGAAATCATTTCTGGAACAGGCAGGAACATGGTTCAGGAAAACTGGTACCAGTCCAAGGGCAGGTAGCGCCGGTATCTGTGTAACCTCAAGAATACCAGGGTATGAGTCCACAATGCAAACGTGGTCATGGGCAGGCAAGGTAGATCATAGAGACTACTTGTCAGGGGAGCGATAACCCGTAGACTGTCCACAATGGCGTCCAATATCCAGGAAGCGTAAATCCGTCACTAAGTCCGTCAAAGGCAGAGTTAAATATCCAGGCAGGCTATCAGCAGGGAAACAATCCAACGTGGGCAGGGCAAGAGCAAAATCCAGGGGCGTGACCGGGTCAAAAACAGGAGGTCTGCAAATACAAGAAAACTCAAAAACTCAACAAAGTTGGATGGAAGCAAAGACTGGAGTGTGTTTAAGTAGGGTGGGGAGCAGGTGTGGAGAATGAGCAATCAGGGCAGGTGGAGCAGATTGCAGCACTGCAGCAGAGCAGCAAACATGACAGTCAAGGCCTGGAAAGTGAAGGCAACAGTGGTGCCCGTGTTCATTGGCACACTCAGGGCAGTAACCCCCAAACTGGAAGCATGGTTACAGCAGATCCCAGGACAAACCTCAGACATCTCGGTCCAGAAGAGCAGTCCTAGGAACAGCCAAGATACTGCACAGAACCCTCAAGCTCCCAGGCCTCTGGTAGAGGACCCGAGCTTGGATGGATGAGAGACCACCCATGGAGGGCGAGGGGACAATTTTTTATAAATATATATATATATATATATTTTAAAGTCTGTACCTACCGAGTGCTCTTTGAAGAGAGCTTCCTCCTTTTCTTTGAGATACGCCAGTAAAGAACAAATAGCAGCCTCCCTCCTCCTCTCCACCGAATCATCCTGTAAAGACAAAAACCAAAACACATCATTTAGACGGACAAAGAACTCAGTGAACAAGATTTTACAGACCATCATCTTACAAGCACACACACACACACACACACACACACACACACACCCACACACACACACACACACACACACACACACACACACAAATATTTTATTTACACTCTTGTTACCTAACACTATGTTATGAAATATAAATTGTCTTTTTGACCAACATTCAAATAGGTGATATTTGCTATACAGCAATCACATTATCACTTTCTAGAACAATTTAATTCCCTTCTTTAAATTTAGTTTTTCATGTTATATTTGCTTTTACCTCTAGTAGCATGTTCCTAATGCGCTGAATTTTTGTTGCTCCTCCTTTTGCAGAATCCAGTGACATTATTTTTGGGGAGTACAGGTCCAGTTTTCTCCAAGTTAACAGTGGTTAACAGCAGATAAAAAAAGAAAGTTCTCACTGTACAATTCTTATGCTTTTCTTGCCACAAAAACTAAGAACCATTTAAAAAATACCTGAAACCATTTAAGACATTGTTCCAGTTTAGTCATTTTTACCAAAGCATAATGTAATCCACATAAAAATACAGAGACTACAGAGATATTTGTGTGGATAAATGTAATAATTTCACAAAGAAGTCGCAGTACATGCAATATTTGAAGCACTCAATTACTACAGAGATTACAGATTACTTTTTTTGCATTTTCATAATAGTTAAACCAGGATGTGAAAATCTTTTGTGCCAAAGTATGGGGGAAATGCAATAATGCAAAAAGCCTTGCTTTATTAAACCATAAACATTTTGGGAAATGAAGCTGATTGCGTTTTATGAGGTCACAAACATGACATAATATGATGACCATCTACAGTAAACGCTTCAGTCACCGTTTGCTTTCCTGTAACTGTTTATGTTGCCATGTGTACGTTTAGTGAGCTACATGCTAACCGACATGCTGCAGGTTTGACAGACAGATTAAATAAAAGAAACATGAAAAAGTAAAAATGCTCATCTAGAGTCTAATTTGAAATAGAAATAGATAAATTATAAAATATATTTAACATACACAAAATTAAACTGTATTTAAAATTGATTTTTGAAATTTTTATGAAAATATTTATAAAATATAAACTGATATGCTGTTTATAATTGAAAAAGCATAATGAATAAATATAAATAATGATAATGTACTTGTACTCATTTAGAATAGAATAGAATAGAATAGAATAGAATAGAATAGAATAGAATAGAATAGAATAGAATAGAATAGAATA
>JBAFTA010000009.1:2634754-2655298 GCA_036919975.1 Melanotaenia parkinsoni | reverse complement strand
TGGTGGAAAGTCTGACAGGAAGTGGCTTCATCATCATGTCCAGGTCTAAATAGAGGTCTCTTAGCAACATAGTAGTGTTGGTGATGTTTTTATGGTGAGACGTGATAAATAAAGCTGTTATCATGGATCATTGTGGATGTGGTGTTATGTCATGCACCCATACACATGAAATTTATACCTTGATGAGGAGGGTGGCTGTTTTGTGGGTGTGACTGCGGCTTAAAGAGAAATGAGGTTGTGTTTTGATGTTTGTGCTCTTACAGGAACTGGAGCGAGTAGGTCTGGGTGAAGCTGTAGATCTTTATGTGTGTGAGGTGCCAGTTGAATATCAGGCTGTCCAGAAACTTTTGCCATCCCTGTGGAAAGAGCACCAGCCTGAGGTATGTGAGCAAATCCACAGTTCTCCTCCCATTATACTTATAAAATCCACATGTCAATGCTAAAAATACTGCAGCTGACCTTCGCTTGCTGTGTATTTGCTGTCATGTGAGCAGCTAGTTGTCCATGTTGGTGTTTCTGGGTTAGCCACCACAGTCACTCTGGAGCAGTGTGGACATAACAAGGGCTACAAACGTCTGGACAACTGCAGCTTCTGTCCAGCTTCTCGGTGCTGCATGGAGGACGGCCCAGACTGCATCAAATCAGTCCTAGACATGGACGCAGTCTGCAGAAGGGTTAATGACGCCAACATTGGGATCGCTGTGTCCGTATCTAAGGATGCTGGAAGGCAAGTGATAGCAAATTCACACACTCACTATTGTTGCTGGAAAAGAGACTTTACACACAACATTGAAAATGACAGCTGACGTCTCGAGTCCCTAAGACTGAGGGAGCTAAAGAGACTTCAGCCACCACTTATTTCATTTGTGCTGTTCTTGTTTTAACAACAAACGTTAGAGTTTCAAGAAAGAAAAGAATGTGTTGTAATCCTGTTTTCAGTGACAGCCATCCTCTCCTCTCACAGGTATCTCTGTGATTACACCTACTACACGTCACTATACCTGGGGCAGGGTCGCTCCGCCTTCATCCACGTGCCCCCGTTAGGGCAACCCTACAGCAGCCAGGACCTCGGCAGAGGCCTTCAAGCTGTCGTACAGGAGATGCTGAAGCAGCTGGAGGACAACAAGGACAACGAGCCTTGCAATCATGGACATCAACACTAATGACTGACTACTCTCCGTGTCTAGTGACCAAAACTGAGCCACTGTCTTATGGTCTAATCCACATAACATCTAAGGCTAGGAACTTCTGTTTGATTTGGCTCATCCGACCAACTGTGAAGGCCATGGTGACTTACTGCAGAGGGTTAACTCCTGATTTCCTGACACAGTTTTTTTAATGACCTCTTTCAAATGTGACTGATGCTTTACAGAAGCTGGAGACAGATTGGTGTTGTTCACGTTAATCCCCTGACAACAGCATCTGTTTAACGTCGTATGTGGGAAGTGGGACTTTTTATGTATGATGTGCCGGTGAGTGTTAAAGTCCGTCTCTAATTTTCCACTGAACAGCAACATTTACAGTTACTGATGTGCCATGCCCGGTAAAAAGGGGTGTGGCGTGAGAGTTGGATAACTATATGAGCTTTATATGTGGCACAATGTAAACACCTAACATGTTTCTAGATGAACTTCCTTTTTTAGCTACTTGTGATTCCATCTTATAATCCTAAATTACGCCATCATCACCTTGCGTTGCTTGTATTTGCACTGGAGAAATGTAACATTCTTCAAATATGAGAATATGGGGGAAAATTTTAAGTTTCTTTATCTCAGGAAACATTGCATATGCAATCAGTATGAAGTAATCTGAATATTTTGATTTGTGTTTAATGTGTATGTAATGTAGCTTTGCAAAGCGAAGCCAAGGTTAGCAGTATGTATGATTACAGAATTTCACACAGTTTTGTTTTATGTGTCCTTATTTAGTCCTAAATTGTTGGTTGCATATCATTTGTCTTCATTTATATATTATTTATGCTTTTCTATTTATCTTTTTTTTTATACAGCACCAGTTCACTTCATGGCACTTTTACAGACACAATCCAGTTAATTATAGTCCAGTTATAATCCAGCTAACCCATCCACCATATGATCCACATTATTTCAGTTTATAAGAACTGTGTTAATATAAACCAGTTCATAAAATAATGACCTAGCTAAGGAAAACCACCATCAAAACCAGGACGGCGTCTTCCTGGACCAGTTGGGGGTGGAGAGGACAGACTTGACAGATTTGGATCAAGGCAAGTTAAGCCACACTTTTTCTCTCTGAATTAGCTTTTTAGTGAAATTAGTGAAATATGAGAACCTGGAATGGTTCCTCTCTTCATATATAACTTTTAAACATGTTAAACATTATTTTTTGTAATTTTCAAATTATCAAAAGTAAAGAAGATTTGAATCATCCATTTTGGACGGTTTTACACGATAAACAAAACCCACACGAGTCCTAAGTTGACCGTGTTCGGCACCTAAATGCCTCCTTGTCTCATTTCCTTCCCTGGGTTCCTGCCGATGACTTCCTATGGGAGTCAAGTGTTCGCGGGGAAGGAAAGGAAAGGGATCGTAACCACCATCGAGCCTTCCTCAGTGTTGTACCACCGGTGTCATGTTCTCATCATTATCGTGCCTCCTTCATTGAGCTTCCTCCGGGTCAACGTTGGTTTGAGGAATATTGACATAGCGGCTGAAATATCGTTGACAAGAGGCTGAAAAACATGAGTGTCGAGGCGTACGGGCCCAGCTCACAGACTCTAACGTTCCTGGACACCGAGGAAGCCGAGCTGCTGGGAGCGGACACTCAGGGCTCCGAGTTCGACTTCACCGATTTTACCCTGCCGAGCCAGACCCAAGGCCAAACCCAGAGCCAGCTAGATGGCCAGGTTCGGGTGGTTATTTGTACCCATTCTGTGTGAAAACGTGTGTCCTGCTGTGTTGACAAAATGTGAACTGGCTAACGTTAGTTAGCTAACAACAGTTAGCATTGACGAAGCCTCGCATTGATTATACCACGCTGCTGTCCCGCTAACTGGCTAGCACGCTAGCTAACCAGCGTTACAGTTAGCTGTCCGTCTGTACGCCTATCAAGCGGCAAACTGTTGGAAATGCACATATTTATATTTAGGAGGATTAATATATATTAAAAATGTAATGCTAAGTGGTAAACACTGCTACCGAATTCACCATCTTTTGGTACAGTAAGTGGGAATAACAGTTTATTAATGTGAAAAACTGCTAGTGAAATATATGCTTTTAAATCTGCTATTTAGTTAAAACACTATGGGTTACACTTTCCAGGACGTTAGAGTCTGAGAAATGTTTGGCAAATTGACTTGTATTTAGGGTATGATTCTAATAAGGTTTGAGCCTGCATGTGATCCACTTGCCTCCTCAGGTTAATGGACCTGATGGTGTGCTACAGAATGGAGATGACCCTGTGGTAAAAGCCAGCCAGCTTCTGGCAGAGTTGAATTTTGAGGAGGATGAGGAGGATACTTACTACACCAAGGACCTTCCGGTTCATGCCTGCAGGTAAAGGACCCGGCTTATAAGGCTACTGATTGTCAGTTTGGTTTTTGGCCATGGTGGCTGCTTGTTTCTGTATCGAACAGAGTATAGAGGCAAGGGTTTGGGTCTTTGGGTAAATCAGTATTTATAGTTTATTTTAATTGCATCAATTGGATTTATTGTGCATCTTTTGTTGCTGTTAATAATTATACAAAGCTTGTTTTATTAACCATCAATAAAACATGTCTTGCACTATCGGCTAAGAAGTTATTCACCAGTTTCTAACTTCTGTGTGTGTGTGTTTTTTTTTTCTGCCTTTCCGCTAGTTATTGTGGGATTCACGACCCGGCTTGCGTTGTCTACTGCAACACCAGTAAGAAGTGGTTTTGTAATGGTCGTGGCAACACATCTGGGAGGTGAGATATAGTTTCTTACTAACCTGTTACAGACTTGGTATGATGGTGCACTTAGCTAAATGAACTGGGAAGGAATCATGTTACAGGTACAGCATCATTAAAGGGTTAACACTGTGCAGGAGGACTGTAATAGTGGTCATCTGTCATGTTGAGAAGCCTCTGTGATAACTGTCATTGTTCAGCTACAAAATGGGTTAGGCTAAGATGTTGGTAAAAAGACTAATTAAAAACATAATGCAATCATTTGCTAATCATTTAACTTTTATATTAACCCAGAGTGTTCAGGGTTAGAGGAACAAGGTATTTATTTTTTTAATCAAAGTCACAACTCCACAAAGATAACAACACGATCCAAACAAACATGTATTAATAAATAAAAGACTTTAACAGTTTAAAATAAATGCTTTATTTTAAAGCTGTATTACTTTGTGCTGAGATCCAGTCTTCAAACAGTCTGAGCAGCCTTGTCAGACTGTTTGCTCACAGTGGTGCAAAAATAAAAAAAGTAAAAACGCATCAACCAGTGGACTTACTTACATACGTGTCCTATTCTTCACAATACTCGAGAAGAGATAAAGTAAACAATAGAAACAATTAGAACAACCTAGTTAAGATCATCTGCTTCTTAAAACTAGATTATTTAATTAAAACATTTGAACAGATGAGCTTTTTAAATGTTTTGGTCTACATGAGAAGGTATTACTATCTGGCAGTAAGCCAGAGCGTGACCAGCCAGTAGCAGCTTGGTGCTGCTTGTGGAGCAGAGCTGAACGTCTCCTCCTTCCTGCAGCTCGGACCTGGGCTGCTGCACCAGCTCCGGTACCTGCAGCGCTTCTGGATGGGGGAGGGGCCTCCGGTAGCGTCCACCACTCATTGAGAAGAGGAAACGACGTTTTCACGTCAGTCTCTAAATGTGTCGCTGGTCGCTCTTTTTTTTAAAAAAAAAGAGTTGTTAGAGAGGTCTAAAACTCGCTAATTAGAGTTACAGATTGCCAAGTGTGCAACACAGGAAACAATGGGTCCTCTGGGGAGCTGCTGTAGGGGTGGGGCTGCCTGCTGCACTGCCTGTTTAAACTGGGACGAGATGACTTTTTTTTTTTTTCATAAACCAGCAGACAGCAAGGTAGCATTTAAGTATTGATGTGCATGCTAATTTATATCTAACTAGGCACTAAATTTTAGAATCGGCTGACAGTTAGGAACCTTGTATAGAAAACAGGTGATTAACTCTTTCTTGCACAAGTTCATGTGTGTAAAAAGTTACTTTGGTGACGTAGTGTTATTTTTTTTTCTAACGTTTCTCAGACAAACTCTAACACCACTAAATCAACATTCAAAGTGCATTTTGTCAACAAAGTATTTGTTTTCTAACAAATAACAAAGCCATCAACACGAGCACCAAAACATAGCGCAACTAGAAAAGCTAGAGTTTCAGATGATACCCAGCATCATCTCATCATGGGGACCACCTCGCGTCCGTCTCTAAACAAACACAAAGCCAACCTTCGAATCTCACAGCCAACCCCTCAGCTTGCATCTTTATTACATCGTACGTCACCAAATCTCAAAACTATTTCCTTAACATTTCCTGGTCATTTTCGATCTATTCACACTACTCTTCCACCAAAACCCAAAAACTGCAGCATGCGCCAGCGTTTCATATGCAAACATTCACGGCCATCTTGTTGATTTCCGGCGGGTCTTGGGAATGTAAATGTTGTTGACATTCTACATCTCAAGACTTTTCGAACGATATCTTGCACTTGAACGAGACTTTAGCAGTCAGGAGCGTAAACATCATCGTATAAGATCTTTGCTGCGCGGTATCCAGTTCTGAAGCTAGCAGCGATGCTAATGCTAACTGGTTTTATACGTATTGATTATAACACTGTGCACAGTGGTAGAAACTGGTGATGTAATGGCTAAATGCCAGGGACAAATCATGAATTGTATGCATAATGTTTTGTAGCCAGATTCCCTTCCAAGAAGTAAAATACCAATGTGGCAGAATTTGGCACAGTTTGGGTATCAAAGTGGCCAAATTAAGAGTCTGCCTAATTGTATCCACACTAACTTTCCTAAAATCTATGAGTTTTGTCCTATTCTCATGTAACTTGGTACAGCTGTAGTCAAGGCGTTGCTGAATGCATGCAGTGACATCTTTATACATAGAATAGTGTCTTAAAATATGTAATGTTAACTTAAAATAAACAGGCAAGCATAAAAATGTAATTTTTTCCTTTGGTTCATCACAATTTGCTCGGCATATGGACATTCACTATGTTTCTGACACTGGGAAATATATTCTGTGTGGTCTTAGCTTAGTCCTAGTTTATGCATATTGACCTCATAATTGTAGAGTTATTGTTGATGTAATTTGGGTAAGTCTGCTTAGGCAAACCACACGTCTAGGGTTTAACAGGTTTAGCAGGTTAAGAAAGCCAGATGCATCTCTGATAAACCTAGTCATCCTCTGGCACTGGAGTTTCAGCCTATGCCCTCTGGAAGACGCTATCTTGCCCCGCGTCAGAAAACTAACCAATACTCAAACTCCTTCATCACTCCTGCAGTCAGACTCTCAAATCCGTCAGATGGAAATAAATCATCTTTGTCATGGAGTATGACCAAGCTGTCGCACAGTACTGCTGCACTGACACTTTGCTTCTTTTAATGATCGGTTTTAAAGGTGGATGTTGATGTATGAACTGAGGACAGTCAAACTGAATTACCTTGTGGGGATAAATAAAGTTGTCTTTGACTTTGACTTCATAGCATCACAGATGCAGGGTTTTGAACGGAGGTCTGGTTCCTCCTCAGTCCTCGGGGAAGAATTTCAGACCTTCCTTCACCTTTATTCATCTTAGATTGTCTTGTAAACGGGAAGCAAGCAGCATTTTCACATGTTTCATATGTGTGTGTGTTTTCTTCAGGTTGTGTATTCAGTAGTTAATTCTGCTTATCAACTAGCTCATACATTCGTTTTCAAAAAGAAAAATGTATATATATTTATTTTTTTTGTTTCAGTACCACTTAGGATCTGAAAACCACGGGCAACACTTAGATGTTTTTTTCCTTAAATCGTCTCAAATTATTTAGTCACTTTTTTAAAAAAAATCCCTGAGTGTTGACTGTTCAGGTTTCATTTATGGACCATGTCTTGTGTCAAACCATGGCCCGTGTTGTCATCAGCTTTACCACAGACAGCAGGCTCACTGCAGCTGTTTCCTTCATTTTCCTTTCCCTGACTTGCAGCCACATTGTAAACCACCTTGTGAGGGCGAAGTCCAAGGAGGTGACCCTGCATAAAGATGGTCCTCTGGGGGAAACGGTCCTGGAGTGCTACAACTGCGGCTGTCGCAATGTCTTCCTGCTGGGCTTCATCCCCGCCAAGGCTGACTCGGTTGTGGTGTTACTGTGCAGGTAAGGATGCTTTCACACAGCTGGTTCTGATGGCGAGTTCATCCTAATAAAAATGAGAAGATCCCATTTCAATGAGCATTTTCCTGATTGTGACTCAGGCAGCCATGTGCCAGCCAGAGCAGTCTGAAGGACATCAACTGGGACAGCTCACAGTGGCAGCCTCTCATCCAGGATCGCTGCTTCCTCTCCTGGTTGGTGAAAATCCCGTCGGAGCAGGAGCAACTCCGGGCACGCCAGATCACAGCCCAGCAAATAAACAAGCTGGAGGAACTCTGGAAGGTACCGTCAGCCCAGCTGCTCTATGCAAATCCCTAAACCAGCTTCCTACTTGTTTAAGCAGCTGGTTGCACTGCAGATAACACAGAGATCATGTTTCCTATCACATACAGGGTTTATGTACAGCAGAATTATTGGTATCCACCAGAAGAGGACAAGTATTAGATTGTTAAAAAAAAACAAAAAAAACAGGGTTTGGTGCAAAGTGTTTATTATAAAGTGATGCAGTAGGTCTCAGAAACTGGATGTATAAGCTACGATATACAGTGTTATCCATTTTACAGCACTGATGGTACCTACCCAGAGTCAGGCGCTAAAGAGCTCAACAAACTACAATCTTCCTCACTTCCCACAATGCAGCTGGAACCAAAGGAGCAGGGCTACTTCCTCCTGTAGTTACAAGAACTGAAAAACGTCCAGGAAGTCAGGCAGCTAAATATTTAAACTAAATGAATATTTTTATTATTTCAGTCTGGGTTTTTTCTACAGGGAACCATCAGAGTTTCATCCAGAGTCTCAAAGCTTTCAACATATTATTTAAAATAAGATTAACTGAGATCTTTTTGGTTTGTTCATTTTAATGTTTCACTTATCACACAGGAAAATCCCACGGCAACTCTGGAGGACCTGGAGAAGCCCGGAGTAGATGAGGAGCCTCAGCATGTCCTGCTTCGCTATGAGGACGCTTACCAGTACCAGAACATCTTTGGTCCACTTGTGAAGCTGGAGGCTGACTATGACAAGAAACTCAAAGAGTCACAGGTAAACAAGTAAACAACAGAATCAAAATACACTGAATGATCCTCAGAATCGTTACTTCATGCAGCTTTTTGTGTCATGTGCAGTTTAACTAAGCTTACTCTCAAAACAGTGGGAGTAATATAGTTTTATTTATTAATTTAATCTTATTAGATTTTTTTTTGTTATTTTACCTAATTTTATTTATTTTAATTTTGATTTTTATTTATTTATAATAGGGAAACACTTTTTATATTTGCTTTTTTATTTTAATTTCCATTTTTTTTTACCTGTGATAATTTCAGATCAAAATGATTGATTTTTACTTCCATTTAAATGTCTGGAATTCTTATTTCTCACCAGACACAAGACAACATAACAGTGAGGTGGGATTTAGGCCTGAACAAGAAGAGGATTGCTTATTTCACTCTTCCTAAGACAGACTCTGGTATGTAATTTTCCTTGTACCTCAGTGTTAGTGGCCTATAATAAATTACTTTTTGTCTAAACACACTTGACTGACATTGTAAAGTCTGTTATATGTTAATGTGTACTGATTATGCACTGCTGAACACGTTTTTGTTTTCACCGTTATTCTCCAGATATGCGACTGATGCAAGGAGATGAAATTTGTCTGAGATACAAAGGAGACCTGGCTCCTCTGTGGAAAGGCATCGGGCATGTCATTAAAGTTCCTGATAGTATCCTTATGGCAATTAAAACTGCACACACCTGACAGAATATCACCTTGTTTCATAATGTCTGTAATTTGCACCCATAAGAAAAAGGGATATTTAGTGACATCTAGTGGCAGCTCTGGAAACCACAACAATATCATCCTCCTCAATCTACTGATGAAATCTCACGGTTTTCATCCTGCATGCAGCTTCTTCTGATCATTGTTGGCATGTCATAGCCCCTCTAACACATCCGCTCAGCATCTCTAAATTTGATTTAGAAAAATGTTTATAGCAACACCATGTTAGTTTGAATTTAGTCACAATTATATTAATCTCAACTTTAAACAATGTGGCCTCCACAGAGGAAGGTTAAGGGTAGAAAAAATCTGCATCCTGAAATTACTGCAGATGTCTTGCTTATAGTTTACTTCACGTGATAATTGTTTGCACCAT
Organism: Melanotaenia parkinsoni; assembly: GCA_036919975.1. Taxonomy (NCBI): domain Eukaryota; kingdom Metazoa; phylum Chordata; class Actinopteri; order Atheriniformes; family Melanotaeniidae; genus Melanotaenia; species Melanotaenia parkinsoni. The sequence goes on along the minus strand of JBAFTA010000009.1, from coordinate 2,645,806 downwards.
GTTTGAGTCGCTAGCAGATGTGTTGAAAGGTTCTAGCATTTCCATGACGACTCATCCCAGACTACGGCGATGAGATCGCCATCGAGCTGAGGAGCAGTGCTGGGGCTCCAGTGGAAATCCCTCACAACTTCCAGGTGGACTTTGTGTGGAAATCAACATCTTTTGACAGGTATTCCCAGTAAAAGAATCTAATATCTGAAAGCAGCTCAGCAGGGCTCCAGAGTACGGCCATTTTGGTTGCACGTCTAGTAAAAGTCTTTTTCTTGGTCACACAGGTGTGCCTGACGTTTACAGGTCTAGGTGTAGAACTTTTATCAGTCTGTGTTCCTTCCCTTCATACCCGAGCTCAAGGAAGAATGACACTAGTAGAAAAAATAATATTCATTCATTCATTCTTTGTACCACTTGGTCCATTACGGGGTGTGGGTAAGCTGGAGCCTATCCCAGCATTAACAGGTGAGAGGCAGGTACACTTGGACAGGTCACCAGTCCATCGCAGGGCCAACACATAGGGGACAAACAACCATTCACACTCGCACACACTCCTAGGGAGAATTTAGAGTAATCAATTAATCTAACATGCATGTCTTTGGACGGTGGGAGGAAACTGGAGAACCTGGAGAGAACCCATGCATACACGGGGAGAACATTCAAACTCCACACAGAAAGGTCTTAAAAATAAGACAGTGGGTTGGCCCTCTCCTCTGATTGGCTCTGGTCCACAGCTGCACACCGTTGCTGTGCTAGCCGTGTATATTAGACGTCCAGTCGATGAAGATTGACAGACGACTCCGAGATCAGTTCAAGACAGAAAAAAAATCAGCGTCATCACGACGGAGTTTGATGAAATCCTGCTCTGACAGCTGTCATGACGCTGAGGAAACTGTCCAGAAATCATGGAATTTGACATTTAAACTGGAACATGGAATTTATTCATATGATGGGGGTGATCTGTTATCTCTACCAGTTTAAGACTTTCCAGTGTCTGAGCCAAATAAAGGCAAAATCTGGATGAGAGTTGAATGAGTTTTGACCTCTGCAGCCTCCCATCTGTGTGGCGTCACCTGAGCTGAACATAAATGAAAAGGAGAGTAGAGGAAAGCAAGAGGAGACAGAGATACACGAGATAGAAGGCAACGAACCTTCAAGATTCAACATCTTTGTCATTATGCAGCTTAGCAAAATTTTGAACTACAGAGGAACTACTGTTCCCCCCCACCCCACCTTTCCCACATACACATCTGTTTTTTAAGATTTATTTCTGTTAATAATTAAGTGGAATATGTAAGATATTTTCCTAAGAAACTATTAAAGATTTACACACCCACCACGTGATTAGACACATTTCACTGGAAAAAATGAGGGCACATAATATAACACAAAATTCAGAGAGAAACGGTGTAAAACATTTGTGAGGAAATAAAACGTAATCTAACAAAATGAAAACAGAGCCTTAGATAAACATGTTATAACGGTCTACTGTGTAGGAATGACTGATATCTAGTGGTAAAGATGTGGTACAGCACAGCAGTGAACGTACGGTGGCCGTCGGTGGCCAAAATCCTTCCAGACATTAACATGTTTTCATGTGAAAGTGGATCCAGTGGCCTCAGGTGCGGCCATGACTGCACTACAGGTAGCTACTTTGGTACTGTCTTCTTCTATGGTGCTTTTAAGACGTTGCTTATCCCAAATGGGGCTCTGGCTCCTATCAGACAAAGACGCTACTGCAGTTTTAAAACTTGTTTGTCCGTTCAGAGACACCGTAGTAAAGTGACAGCTGCATGTATGTGGATATAAATTCTCCATTCTAACAGAATAAAAGCATTATTTTAGTAAAGTAATTAGATACCAGTAGAAACGGATTTTAATGATAAATTAATGTCATTGACCTTTGATTTTGCTGCTTGCTGCACCTTTAAACATCAGTGAAAATGAGTAATGGTCAAAGGTCAAAGAAAAAAAATTAGCGTGGATCTGAGTGCAACGCTGTCATCTTTTCATCACCCAAATGAAGGGTTAGGGTTAGATGCACCAGTAAAACCAGTGCAGAAAGTTAAAACGGAGCCCTGCTCTGTTTCATTGACAGGGAGGGTGTATTCACTTCTTCCCTCTTTTATTAAGGATGCAGAGTGCCCTGAAAACATTTGCAGTGGATGAGACGTCCGTTTCTGGTTATATCTACCACAAACTGTTGGGACATGAAGTTGAGGATGTGGTCATCAAGTGCCAGCTGCCCAAACGCTTCACCGCTCAGGGCCTGCCCGACCTGAACCATTCCCAGGTGAACCAGAGAATAAAACAAGTATATGGTGACTCATGACTGGTGCTGTCCGGGCTCATGTGTAAATGTTTTGTGTTGCAGGTGTACGCTGTGAAGACAGTGCTGCAACGCCCCCTCAGTCTGATCCAGGGTCCCCCAGGCACCGGGAAGACGGTCACCTCTGCCACCATCGTGTACCACCTGGCTAGACAGGGCAGTGGGTCAGAACCAAACATCTACTTTACTTATATGTGTGAACTGGAAGTTTATTTTAATGATATTAAACCTGATTGAAGGAAAGTTTGGAAATGTTTCCAACGTTTGGTCCCTCCAGGCCAGTGCTGGTTTGTGCTCCCAGTAACATTGCTGTTGACCAGCTGACTGAGAAGATCCACCAGACAGGACTGAAGGTGGTGAGACTGTGTGCCAAGAGCAGGGAGGCCATAGACTCACCTGTGTCCTTCTTGGCTCTGCACAACCAGACCCGCAACATGGACAGGTAAGTTGTTAAAACAGCTGTGGAAAATGTATTTCTGTGGCAGTTGGAGTTTAGGCTAACCATGTGCAGCAATAAACAGAGACTCTGGAAGCGCGGGTACAATCTACAGTCAAAAACCAGTTTTTACCTTAACACGCAAAGCAGTTAGCACACACGTGAAGCTGGAGATGACATAATTCTAGCTGTTCTTGGTAAGAGTATTGTCAGAGAAATAATCAGGATTATTCTGCTTTTATTAGTTTCCCATCACTGAATACTCCTTACAGGGCTTTTATTCATTATTTTTCCATTGAAATAAACGGGATTTGGCCAAAGTAAACCTGGGCCAAAAACCCAGCTCAGATATGCTTTCACCTAGAAAGTTTAAGCGGGTCAAGAAAAATAAAACTTTTACCGACTAAAAGGACATTTTCATATCTTTTACAGTTTCGACACAATTGAAGGTTACGTTTTAGGAAAAATCAGAAAAGCGCCCAAAATCCTCTCCAGTCTAGCACACACTCTAAACCTGGCCCAAACACATCTCTCAAATAAGTGTATCTCACGGCCAGTTTTCCCTGTACTTACACAAATTAAATATCAAAACAAAGGAAATTAATTAGTCTTGGAAAGAGCTGGAACGTACAGATTTTGAGCTACGTTGCTCCAAGCATCACAAGTAATTTTTCCCTTCGATTAACCCCCATTCTACATAAACTCTGGTTCTTAAGGCCAGTTTCCACCAGGTGTGTGTGCGCCTTGTTCTGGCTGCGCCGTGGCCATTTTAGTCAATGGTTTGGTTCATGTGAGGCGCGCTGCGATGTGTGTCAAAAGCATGCGCCCCGAGTCTATTTTTGACTCGTCCAGAACACGTTAAGCTTGGCAGTTCAGATAGGACCAGACAGGAAATCAAAGGGGCGGTGTAAAAGCATCCAGAAAATTTAAAAATGAAAGCCCCCGTTTAGATTTGCGCTGGCTGAACCATGTAAACATTACATCATTAATTGGTCAGAGGTCTCAGTGTTCTGTTTTTTCATCATGGACAGAAAATCCAGGAAGTGGAAAATCACAATATCTCCAATTCTCTTGTGATTTTGTGATCTCACGGATCCATTTAGGCAGACACACAGGCGCTCCGTGCCGCACACACTCCAGGTGTAAATTGACCCGCCACGGATGCCGGAACAAAACCGCGGTGCAGCCAGAACGTGGTGCACATGCACCCGGTGGAAATTGGGCGTCAGACCTACACGCAATTCTCATGTGCCAACATTTGAATTCTGTAATAAATAATAAAGGGTAAAGTAAATCACATCCATGTGTTGCTAAAACCCTTCTAGACCTCTCGGTTCTAGATATTTTTTTATCCAACTTTTTCTTTGGGAACAGTGCTGGGTTGTTCAAGGGCAGGGGTCTGCAAAAAATAAAAAACAAAAAAACAGGTTTTCTGGCTTTTACGCCTTTACGAAATGACCCCATTTTACAGGATTTCAGCGTCTGTGATTTCATCACACACACAAACACCCTATTTAGACTAAAAGAGACCCGTACTAACAAGACATTGTAGTTGGGGAAAAAAATACTTTAGTGTTATACATCAGCATAATTTAAAGGTCCCATTTTATACATTTTTTCAACAATTTCATATGGGTGTCAGAGGTCCAACAACATCGTTTTCAAAGTGTATTACCCTAAATTCAGTCTTGGTCCTTAATTTCAGCCATTACAAAAGTAGCTCTATTGAGAACGGACTGTTTCGGTGTCTTTTAAATGTTCAGTAGTGGTGCCCGTCCACGCCCTCTCTGGGAGAGGTTCTGGCTTTCGCCGGCACCTGCTCAGTGATTTTAGAAGGCAGGCACAGCTGGCTGGGGGGTGGGTCAATAACAGTATCCACTACTGTGGGCAGTGGTTATTTCCCATTGTGAGGTCACAAAGAGAAAGGTCTCAGACTCAGTGAGAGAGGAGACAGAATATTTTCATTTTGGGGCCTTACACAGGTTATGAGGACACATATGATGTTAGAAAACCTTTAGAAAGTAAATTTTGTATATTTGTTACTGAATGTTTCGCTTTACTTTGTGCTACAAAGCTGCTGGTTATTCAGCAGGAGGTGAAACATGTTTTATGTCTTTCTTTACAGGTAAGACGTCCTTCACAATCACACCTGTCTCATTATTTTCTATAACTTAAACAACCTGATGAGGGTGATTTTATCAGTTAGTTTGGAGGGAATAACTCCCCCCATCATGTTTCCCAACACATAACTCAAAGCAATACAAGAATCATTGTGTGGATGTTGGATAAATCTATTTGTCCCAAGCTGCGTTGATCTGCTGATATGATTCTTTACAATTAATTAATCCTGGTGTTTAACACTTTGATTAATCGGGACATCCCTAGGTGGGCCATTGTGAGAATAATTTTATGATGTAGCAGACATACTACTCAGGGCTTTATCACACATCCACTGCAGCCCTGAAAGTTTCCTGAGTTGCAGGACTACATGTTTGAACACAATTGTGTCCAACTCAGAAGTCCAGAAGCTCAGCAGGTGCACCAGCAGCAAGTTGTTGCTTCGTCTTCGTGGACATGTCAAGATACCGTCGTCATTTGGCTCTTTGATGCACTGTAAACCAAATGCAGCATCAGTTATTTTCTCTCATTTAAAGTGTACTTGTAGGCAGCATTTCTGCTACAAACCACTCACATGACCAGCGATGTGAATAACAAATTATTTCTGCTTCTGGAAAAGAAACGTACTCCGTACGGACATGAAAGAAGGTTTTCACTGCAGGTTTGCAAGTGTATAAAAATGTTTATATTCACGGTGTATTTTTGCACCGTGGGACGTGTATGTACTCCCATACAGCAAAACTGGACAAAAAAGAAAAATTTAATCTTCAGTCTTGAGAATAATTCTAACTTGGTGAAGCGAATCCCTGAAGACTTATATCCACCTTCCTCTCTTAAATATCTAAAGCACCTTGTGTGCTTTCAGGAGTGGCCACCAGTCTATAAATAATTATAACATGGCATATCGTACCACCTGCCAGGGACTAAACATCCTGGTTTATCAACATCAAATTAAACTGATAAAAATGGCTTGACTGGTTTCAGACCAGTCTGTGATCTCTCACTGGTGAACTGGTTTGTTTCGACAGCATGCCAGAGCTTCAGAAGCTTCAGCAGCTGAAGGATGAGACTGGAGAGCTGTCCTCCTCAGATGAGAAGCGCTACAGAGCTTTGAGACGTACTGCTGAGAGGGAGCTGCTGATGGTAAGACCTGTAACCTCATCACCTTTGTCCTGCTCATAATGCCACACGTGGTCATGTGAAGAGACCCCTTCATCTCATCTGTCTTACAGAATGCTGATGTGATCTGCTGTACATGCGTTGGAGCAGGAGATCCTCGTTTGGCTAAAATGCAGTTCAGATCAATCCTGATTGATGAGAGTACCCAGGCTACGGAACCAGAGTGCATGGTTCCCGTGGTCCTTGGGGCCAAACAGGTTAGAGCTACATTTCAGATTTGTGTAAAGACCTCCGTCTCCAGTCAGCCTGCTGTGGTGAGGTCTGGGTGTGTACAGAGTATTCATTTACTTTTTTAACTCAGTAATTATCTGTTTCCACAGTTGATTCTGGTGGGTGATCACTGCCAGCTGGGGCCCGTGGTGATGTGTAAGAAGGCAGCTAAAGCAGGCCTGTCCCAGTCTCTCTTTGAGCGTCTGGTCGTTTTGGGGATCCGGCCAATCCGCCTGCAGGTCCAGTACCGTATGCACCCAGCCCTCAGCGCGTTCCCCTCCAACATCTTCTACGAGGGCTCTCTTCAGAACGGAGTCACAGCAGGTGAGAGTTTCTGCCTCATGTACAGAGGCTACAGCCGGCCCCAGGTTTGATCCCGAGCTGCTGTCTCCTCTGCTTCTCTGACCCCCATTCCTGTCAAGCAACTGTCCACGAAAGGCCTCTAGAGCCAAAAATATCTTAAAATAAAGAAGATATTTTCCTATTGAACTGTTGAAATTCTGTACTTATAATTAGACACATGCCTCTGGAAAAATTAGGGTCAGAGAATAAAACAAGATTCAGGAAAAAGAAAGGAAAACAATTCAGTAAAAGGATAAAATGGAATCTGGGTAAAAATAAAATGGGTTTTATATGGATCTAGTTATGCAGCAACAGTGGCAGAGTACAAATAAAAGTTTTTTTTCTCATAAAAACACAAAGACATCTCAAGTCTTTTAGAGCAGGTGTTCTTAATCTTTTCCAGTGCAAGTGGCCCCGAGCCCATTCAAACATTAACACTGTATTACATTGATTTAAATACATTACTCTCTATTTGCTTCAGGTAGTGAATGCAAAAAATAATCAATTTGTAGTTTAACAGCTAGAACTATGTCAAATATGACATGTTACAATGAGATCGTCACAAAGACCCTTACATGTATCACATGTATGTGAAACTGCACATGCAAGACGCCCAATATGCTGTTAATCCATTAAATAAAATCAGGCTCTTACAAGAGCACATTAAAAAGCTCAAGTTGGGCTTATAAACACAAAATCTACTAAACATTAGATTTTACCACCAGAAAACTAAGAAAAAAGAGGAACAAAAACTGTTGGGAAAAGATGTAAATATGATCAATAAAATGATGCAGAAATAAATTACATTAAAATTATAAATAATTTAAATGAAATACTCTAAATAAATATTTAGATATTTAAATAAAAGCCATTTTATATGAATAATAATTTGAAAAGTGTAATTATTAAATAAACTTAGAAATTTTTGCCAGACATGACAGATGTTTTCTGCATCTGTTGCTCATTTTCTTTCTTTTTTGTTGCAAGTGTTGGATGTTTCTAAATGCTGCTTCAGTTTCACGGCTTCGGAGCCTCAGTGAGGCTAGCATTAGCTAACATTAACTAGCATTACCTAACATTAACTAGCATTAGCTAACAATAACTAACATTAGTTAACAAAACTAGCATTAGCTAACAATAACTAGCATTAGCTAACAATAATAAGTCCAAAGGTTATTCTGTAGGCCTATGTTTGTCAACATCAGCCCACACACATGAAATGACCCACTGATTTGTAGTTAGTATAAAATTTATGAGAAAAAAAACCCGAAAAATAACTGGAATTATCTTAAATATGAATGGAAATCAAATTTCCAGGTTCTTGTTTGTTTTGTCTGCAGCTGACCGGGTAAAGAAGGGCTTTGACTTCCAGTGGCCACAGCCAGACAAGCCCATGTTCTTTTATGTTACCCAAGGCCAAGAGGAAATCGCTAGCTCTGGCACGTCTTATCTGAACAGGTGAACAGTGTGATCAGTAAATGTATACTTCCACACTTTTTTAACGTGTTCTCAGTGCACATGATGACATTTTGTACATTGCTCCAGTCTAATTTAGTGTCATTTGTTCCTTTATTCTGTCAAATTATGTCCAAATGTCTTTTCCATTCCCCTATCATGCTTGTTTGTGCAGGACTGAGGCTGCCAATGTGGAGAAAATAACCACCAGGCTGCTGAAGGCTGGAGCCAAACCCGATCAGATCGGCATCATTACCCCCTACGAGGGACAGAGGTCCTACTTGGTCCAGTACATGCAGTTCAGTGGCTCCCTTCATACAAAGCTCTACCAGGTAGAGGGATCTGATGCAACGAGCAGCTTCGCATTTCTAAAACATCTATTTGGAAAGACACACACCCACAAGAAGAGAGGGCGATGAAGGGATGCAGCCATCATGCCTAGTGCTACTGTACAAGCCTGTGGGGACAGTCTATGATCTAGGGTTGCGGCAGTTAGTCAGGTCTGGGTTCAGGTCTAGGTTCAGGTCTGGGTTCAGGTCTAGGTCCAGGTCTAGGTTCAGGTCTGGGTTCAGCAACTTTATGTGTCCAAAGAATGAGGTCGGCTGATACCTGAATATACTGAATGAGCAGGTTATTCCATCTTCCCTGATGACACAGTGCCAGCATTCATGGGGCTCAGATTTTAAAGTGTTTCAGGGAACAGGAGACCACCACATAGTCCAGACCTGAACCCCATGGAGGATCTTTGGACTGTGCTGGAGAAGGCAGTAGTCAGACTCTCCATCACCAATACAAGATCTTAGATAAAAATGAATGCAGCTCCGGATGGAAATGTCAACAAAAGTCTAAAAGTTTGACTAAATCAAGATATTTGTTAAAACTACACGTCAATTTTCAGGCACTTGCATTATTTGGAGGTTGTTGTTCAACTATTAATTAATGTTTATGTAATTAAAAATGAGCTAATCTGTACATTGACCTTCTAAAAATGTGCTTGTGCTTTGTGCAGGAGGTTGAAATAGCCAGCGTGGATGCTTTCCAAGGCAGAGAGAAAGACTTCATTATCTTGTCCTGCGTGAGGGCCAATGAGCACCAGGGCATCGGCTTTCTCAACGATCCCAGACGTCTGAACGTGGCGCTCACCAGGGCCAGGTACGGCAGCACCGCTGCAGTCTGGTGGATTATTGACACCATTACAGTTTAAAAACATTTGTTAATCGCTCCTGATTGGTCATGTAGGTACGGTGTGATCATCGTGGGAAATCCCAAGGCCTTGTCCAAGCAGCCTCTGTGGAACCACCTGCTGAATTACTACAAGGAGCAGAAGGTCCTCGTTGAAGGTCCTTTAAACAACCTGAGGGAAAGTCTCATGCAATTCAGCAAGCCTCGAAAGCTGGTCAACACCATCAACCCTGTAAGTATTAAGTAGGACAGCACAGGTACACCAATCTGGACCACCCAGACCTCCATTCATCTCGACCAGTAGAACCAAAACCATTAACCAAATCTGTGTATATTTAAGGTGTGGAAAGGAGAGCTTGTTATTTGTTTTTCAGGGCGGTCGATTCATGAGCACAGCCATGTATGATGCCAGGGAGGCACTGATTCCTGGATCAGTTTACGATCGCAGCAGCAACGGTGAGAAAGTCTTCCTTCCCGGCACTAAACCTTTTTCTTTCTTTGTAAATGATCCAAAAAGAAGCCAATAATTGTTTTCCTTTTCTTTTCTTGCTTCTGCAGGACGTTCTTCCAACATGTATTTCCAGACTCATGACCAGATTGGTATGATAGGCACGGGCCCCGGTCCCATGTCGTCCATGAACATCCCCATTCCCTTCAACCTGGTGATGCCTCCTATTCCTCCACCTGGGTACTTTGGACAGATGAATGGCCCCACTGCAGGTCAGTGAGAGTCATGTTTAGTCGTTGCTCTCGGGATTTTCAGTTCTTACCTGACTTAATATCTGTTTAGGTCGTGGAGGAGGAATGAAGGGCAAGTCAGGTAGCGGAGGGGGAGGTGGGACTCGAGGTGGCCGTCAAAGAAACCGTGGCAACATGGGAGCGAATGGAATGGAGCGTGGAGGTCACATGACCAGCAGCCAGGCCAGTCAAGACCAGGTCTCGCAGTCATTCTCCCAGGGACCACTGACACAGGGATACATCAGCATGAGCCAGCCGTCCCAGATGAGCCAGCCAGGCCTGTCCCAGCCGGAGCTCTCACAGGTCTGTTAGCTTCGCCAACCATGTCCAAGGTTCTGTTATCTTCCTGGAATATAACCACATAATGTCCTTGTTTAGTTAGATTGGCTTGAACTTTATTCAGAATCCCTCTTCAACTAACAATTCCCTGTACAGGTAACCCTGTTATACCTTTCCTCTAGGAAAGAAATGAAGGACCAACTGTTGACTGTCTCTTTCACTGTTTGTCCCAATACAGGACAGTTACCTAGGAGACGAGTTTAAGTCCCAGATTGATGTTGCGTTGTCCCAAGATTCCACCTACCAGGGGGAGCGGGCCTACCAACATGGTGGTGTGACTGGACTGTCCCAGTACTAGACTGTAAGAAACACTGAACTACACCAGCACCACCTACAGCTTTTTATTTTCCCCTCACACAGATGAACACGTCACACGTTTCACATTCATGTACTTACATCCCACTTGCTTCTTTACTTGGAGATCAGCTTCATGAATCACGGCTGATAATTTCACCAGAACCGCCTTCTAGTGCCGGGTCGTCCTCTCCATCGGGACCGCCTTCTAGCACCGGGTCGTCCTCTTCATCAGGACCGCCTTCTAGCACCGGGTCGTCCTCTCCATCGGGACCGCCTTCTAGCACCGGGCCGTCCTCTCCATCAGAACCGCCTTCTAGTACCGGGTTGTCCTCTCCATCAGAACCGCCTTCTAGTACCGGGTAGGGTTGTCACGGTACTCGGTACTTCGGTACCAAGTCGGTACCAGCACTGCTGTCGTACTGTCGGTACTTGTATT
>JBAFTA010000009.1:2587291-2598100 GCA_036919975.1 Melanotaenia parkinsoni | reverse complement strand
CTCACTAAGACCAAGAAAGTAGATCCTAGAACTCCAGTCCTCACTAAGACCAAGAAAGTAGATCCTAGAACTCCAGTTCTCACTAAGACCAGGAAGGTAGATCCTAGAACTCCAGTCCTCACTAAGACCAGGAAAGTAGATCCTAGAACCCCAATCCTCACTAAGACCAGGAAAGTAGATCCTAGAACTCCAGTCCTTTCTAGTACCAAGAAAGTAGATCCTAGAACTCCAGTTCTCACTAAGACCAGGAAGGTAGATCCTAGAACTCCAGTTCTCACTAAGACCAGGAAGGTAGATCCTAGAACTCCAGTCCTCACTAAGACCAGGAAAGTAGATCCTAGAACCCCAATCCTCACTAAGACCAGGAAAGTAGATCCTAGAACTCCAGTCCTTTCTAGTACCAGGAAAGTAGATCCTAGAACTCCAGTCCTCACTAAGACCAGGAAAGTAGATCCTAGAACTCCAATCCTCTCTAAGAATAGGAAGGTAGATCCTAGAACGCCAGTTCTCACTAAGACCAGGAAGGTAGATCCTAGAACTCCAGTCCTCACTAAGACCAGGAAAGTAGATCCTAGAACTCCAATCCTCACTAAGACCAGGAAGGTGGATCCTAGAACACCAGTCCTCACTAAGACCAGGAAAGTAGATCCTAGAACTCTAGTTCTCACTAAGACCAGGAAGGTAGATACTAGAACTCCAGTCCTCACTAGGACCAGGAAAGTAGATCCTAGAACTCCAATCCTCACTAAGACCAGGAAAGTAGATTCTAGAACACCAGTCCTCACTAAGACCAGGAAAGTAGATCCTAGAACTCCAATCCTCACTAAGACCAGGAAAGTAGATCCTGGATCTCCAGTTCTCACTAAGACCAGGAAGGTAGATCCTAGAACTCCAGTCCTCACTAAGACCAGGAAGGTAGATTCTAGAACACCAGTCCTCACTAAAACCAGGAAAGTAGATCCTAGAACTCCAGTTCTCACTAAGACCAGAAAAGTAGATCCTAGAATTCCAGTTATCACTAAGACCAGGAAAGTAGATCCTAGAACTCCAGTCTTCAGATCTTTACACTGGCTTCCTGCTCTTAGTTTACAAAGACCTGTAAGGTTTAGGACCATAATCCATTCAGGACCTTCTGGTTGGTTATGAAGCAGCCAGATCCCTCAGGTCATCAGGGTCAGGTCTACTTTCTGTTCCCAGAGTCAGAACTAAACATGGAGAGGCAGCGTTCAGCTTTTATGCTCCTCACATGTGAAACAAACTCCCAGAAAACTGCAGGTCTGCTGACTCAGCAGTTTTACATCAGAGTTTAAACCTTTCTATTTGCTGCCGTTTATCAGAACTGTTGTTATTTCCCCACACTGGAACTTTATTTCTGGCTTTTTATCTGTTTTATTTTAGGTCATTTAATCTTTTTGTTTTTTCTTGATTTTATTTAATTTCTTTTATTTCTTTTAAAGTTTGTTTTTAATGCACTTCTTATTGCTTCCGATACTCTGCTGTGACGCTTTTAATGTTTTATGTAAAGCACTTTGAATGGTCCTCTACATGAAATGTGCTGTACACATAAATTTGCCTTGCCTTTGCACTTGGCAGATATTTTAATCATTCTCACCATTTTACTCTCTATCAACAAATGAATTCTTTTAGGTGAGAAGCGTATTTCCTTAGGACCAAAACAGGTCCCTCTGTCTGAGAAAGAGGATCAGTTGGCTAAAATGGTTCAAGTCTCTGGGGTGGGTTGAGAGGGAAAAAGGTTTGTAGGACAGCAATATCCTACTTTCAATGCCCCAGTTAGGAAAAATGAAAAATCACCAGAGGGAGCTGGCAGCCACTCACTGGTATTTTTTTTCCTCTTTTTCTTTCTGCTGTCCTCACTTATCTACACCACACATAGTTTAAAATAATCCTGCTTGCTGCAGGGCTCCAGGGCTTCTGAAGGGTCTGTTTTCCTTAGATCATAGACGACTGCACCCCTCACAGCTTTGCATGTCTCTTTCAGTCTTAATCAGTGAGGAACAAAGGAAAGTTACACATAATCTATGTAAAGCCTTGTTTCACCCAGCTGGTCTGGATCAGGACAGGGCGGGTCCAGATGCATTCCTTTGCGTTTCTGCAGACACAAACTGGGAAGGTGACAGAACATCTGAGCTGTCCTACTTTTCAGGGGCTCTCCAGTTGGTGTCCCAATCTTACCGATCAGACTCTAAAAGGTGGAGCTTGACATGCTGCAATTGATTGATTTGTGGAAATAATCATCCCTACCTGTGTGACTCAACAATAAGAACAAAGCAAAACTCTGCTAGATCACCAGCCCTCTGGTCGATAGCTTTCCCTTTGGATCAGGGGTTCCCAACCTATTTTCCTTGGAAACTCTCTTCATGCAAATGCCAAAAAGCCATGGACCCCCTTCCCACCCCGAGTTGTGCTGGTTTTATGCTTTCAAAAGTGAGATTCTCACCATAAATAATGTTCTCCGACTGAGTCCTGTTCTTTGACAGAGCCAAGGTTAAATTAACAACATATAGCCTTACTTTTTTTCGTAAAATAGGGAAAATGTTTGTAAATTAATCACAATGGTTCTGAATGTTCAAAGCCTTGGGGCCCCCTGTGCTTGTTGGGGGACCCCCTTGGGAGTCCTGGACCCCACGTTGGGAATCACTGTTTTAGGTGATTAATGGAAGTTTTCCAGGCATTTATATCCTGTCCAGGAGGTTTCCTACTATGTTGCTAAGAGACCTCTATTTAGACCTGGACATGATGATGAAGCCGCTTCCTGTCAGACTTTACACCAATCAGAGAGCTTAGATTGACGGTAACGTCCAATCAGGAGCAGCCAAAGATCAACCAGTGAGCAGAAAGTTCTATGTGTGGGTGAAAAGAAGAAAAATAATGCTCCTCTATGGCTGGAATAAAGCCCAGACATGCTGACTCCATTAGATTCTGGTGTTTTGGTGCAAACCTTTATCTGGTGTAACAGACTCTATTCATTTTTATATGGTTTTCTAGGTGGCTGAACTAGAGGCCCATGGAGGTCAAGGACCCAGTGATTTACTCAAGGATGAGCTGACACAGTCCCTAGAAGAGCTGGAGGCCTTACTGAAGGCCAAAGATGAGGTTGGAGTAGTTGTTCTTCTCTCATCATTAAGTTCTCAGATAATGGAGAATAATTTAGAAAGATCCTAAATCACCATGATAAAAGAAGCCCAGTGATCAGTTCCTGATTCCTTTTCAGGAAATCCACATTTTGCAAAGCAAGAAAGCAGAATACCATGAGATGGAGCATGACAGGGACGAGGCTATCCACCGATTAAGGGTAGGAGGGATTTAATCATACTTACTGACAAACAATATGCCTGTTAATGAGCAACTTATGTCACTGTGGCTTTGTCCATCATGTTGGGGGAACCTGGTTACTGTTTCCATCCACACTTTCAGGTTTCTCTGTAGTAAACTAACCAGTGAAACCAGTAAGCAGTCCTGAATGTGTGACGGAAACAGAGGATGAAAATCTGTTGCTTCATTCCCTGTTTAGAGCCGCTGGTCACAATAAAATACTCGTCAGAAATTCTGAATAAGAGAGAGATGGATAAGATGATGGCCACTGCTATGGTTCCTCCAACATGGCGGATCAGTCCCACAGTCCTGTGCACGTTCTCTATAGTCTTCTGTTGGGCAAGTATTTATTAATGGTTCAGCCATCAAATCAGTCCTGATTCATTCCTCCCTTGTTTCTTGTTTAATCTTTTATCGGTTACTAATCATTAGATACTTAATGAAGTCTGATTACATATTTATGCAAGCCATTTGTTCCCTGGGATCTAATCCAAGTCTCATGTCGGCTTCAGGAGTTGGAGATGCGGAACTCTGAGTTGGAACGTCGCATCCAGAACACAGAGCAGAACCTCAGTAACTCTCTGGAGGAGCGGGATCGTGTGGACTCCGAGATCCACAGGGCGATAGAAATTCTGGACATCAAGATCTTTGACCTGAACGACCTGCGGCAGAGTCTTGTTAAACTTATTGACAAATAAAAAAGGGAGAGGGTAGAAATGTAAGCGATGAGAGAAAAGAAAACAGACAGGGTTAAATTAGCCTTGGCTACAGCAGGCTGGAGCTGCTCCCCGTTCTTCTCAAGCACAACAACCACTTTAGGTGCAGGAGGGTTGCTCCATATCTGTGTTGAACCAGTGGCTGTGCTGCATCATACCTGGTACTGCTTGTCCAGTAACGCTTCATGTTGCTATTAAGGGTAACATTCAATGCAATATACCAACTATAAGGTAAGTGCTTGACCATGCTAGACATTTAAATTGGTGCTTGTGGTTTTCATGTCTGACTTTTCTAAACAAGGTGAAAGTGTAATATCAATATGAATAAGAAGCCTTGTTTTTCATCTTTATAACAAATGATCACATACATATAGGAGCAGCATACTTAATTAAAAATGCAAACAAAAGTTAACATTATAAAACTACTGTTTAGAGTTTTCCATGTTTATGATCCTGCATAAAATATCATTATTACTGAGAAATTACTCAAATATATTATGTTCTGGAAATCTTGTAGTTATGTTACATTCATAATGTGATAAGTTTTAATATGTAATTTAATGAAAGAGAGAAACTGAGTGGTGTTAGTGTTTGATCTTAGCGTAATACAACAACACAGACTAAAAAGAAACAGAAGTTAAAATGTTGAGAACAGAGTGATTAACTTGTCCATCAGCTTGTCTTTTACTGGATCTTTATTTAGGTTAATAAGACGTATTTACAACCCCAGTTCTAAAGGAAGTTGGGGCTCTGTGTAAAATGTAAATAAAAACAGAATAATCAGCTCATATTTTATTCCCAGTAGCAGATTAGCAACATGTCAGAGGATGAAACTGAGGCGTTTCACCATGTGATGAAAATATGAGCTGATAGTGAATCTGATGCAGCAACACGTCTGGAGAAAGTCTGGAAAGTACCTGGTACAAACCAGAAACACCTGGAGGAGCATTTGACAACTAATCAGGTTACCTGGTAACAGGTCAGTAACATGACTGGGTATAAAAGGAGCATTTCAGAGAGGCAGAGTCTCTCAGATGGAAAGACGAACAGAGAGAACTGGAGTTGTAATTATTTTCTAAGCTAGAGTAACCAATAAGAATATATTAATAGCATATTTTAAGCATTTTAAACATTTCAGTAATGATATAGTGATGACAACCATAGGAAAATAAAATGACTTATTTTGGGAGTTTAGGTGAAGCTTTAGGACCCTTCAGTCTCAGTAACTGAGTCATCTAATAGCAAAACCACATACATGGCAACCTTTAAGCGATAGCTGCACATTTAAATAAACAATCTGCTGTGACTTGATGTGATGCAAGAAAAAACCTTTTCTGCCTTTCTTTACTTTTACTTTTAGCTGTGGAAAATAAGCCATTGGGCCTTGAGAGTGTGGCTGGATTACTGTCTGATCACATGAACTGTGTTGTTCCACATGGTCTAAACTCCTAGGTTTGCATGACTTTCTGTTGTTTTTTTTTTTTTAAAGCCTTAATCTTTTAAGGGTGGTTGTTAATGGTGATGACAGTTCAGTGTCTGAAACAGTGAGATGTTGTTAGGATGGAAATAAAAGCAAAAAACAAGTCAATCCAAATAACTTTTGTGTTTGAGTTTCTTTATTTTCTGTGGATAATGCTGATAAATTTTATTTGGGCAATAGTGAAATTAATTTATTTCAAGGTACCAATAATTTATTTCAAGGTATCAATAATGATAATAATAAAAGCTGCTTTAATGACCCATAATGCCCCTTTAACGGTTTGGGAGTGGGTGGAAAGACATAGTTGGCCTCTGTACAATATATCTATTTTGAATTAAATCAGGACATTTAACCTTAAAGTAAACATTTCTGTGACCAAATAAAAGGTATATCCTAACAGGTAAAACCACTAGTAAATGCCTTATTTAGCCCATAAAAATAAGTGTAGTAGGATAGAAAGAGTTAGCTGACCTAAAGCTGAGTTATTTTTAAAAAAAATGAACACTTTAATGACAAGTTGTCAGTTTGTGGGATGGTAGTAAACTACTATAATTCCTCATAATGCTCCTTTAAGGGCTCCGTAGAGGGTAGTAAGAAACTGTTGGGCTATAAAATAATTCTTGATTCTTCTGCATCTTTGATACAGCAGCTTGCAAAAGTATTCATACCCCTTGAATTTTTCCACACTCTGTCACATTAAGATAACAAACATAAATAAATTTAATTGGAATTTTCTGTGAAAGACCAACACAAAGTGGCACACAATTGTGACGTACAAAGAAAATAATACATGATTTTAATTTTTCTTTTTTTTATATAAATAAGGAACTGAAAAGTGGGGTGTATAAAAGTATTCAGCCCCCCAGAGTCAATACTTTGTACAACCGTCTCTTACTGCAGTTACAGCTGCAGTCTTTTGGAGTATGTCTCTGCCAGCTTTTCACATCCGCAGACTGAATTTTTTGTTCATTTTTATTTGCAAAACAGCTCAAGCTCTGTAAGATTAGATGGAGAATGTTTGTGAACAGCAGGTTTTAGATCTTGCCACAGATTGTTGACTGACTTTAGGTTTGGACTTTGGGCCATTCTAACACATGAACATGTCTTGTTGTAAGCCTCCATTGTAGCCCTGGCTTATTTTTAGGGTCGTCCTGCTGGAAAGTGAACCTCCACCCCAGTCTTAACCTCTCAATAGTCACCCCAAAACGCCTAAAAAAGGCATCATGGCACCGCCCATGCTCAAGGTTTAGGCTGTCATGGTGTGGGGGGTGGGGTCAGACGTGGTTAAATGCCAGCCAGCAAAAGTTCCCATTAGCAGCACTTCAGGCGCTTTAAGCAATAGGCTTAGCACCTTTACAGGTAAGCTGTCTAGCACAGTAACTCTTTATGCTTTGCTTTTTGTAATACACAGATCCGGGATCTTGTGAGTCATCCATGAAGAATGAAACTGAGTAAGTTAGCCCTCTCCACATTTAGCTGATCTCCCATAGAATTAGTAAATTGTGATTATCAATATTCACTTACTGACTTGTAGAATTGAGAGCTCTTTGCTTAATTTGGTGAAAAAAACACTGCACTTCGACAAGATGGAGAGAATCAGAGTCGAGCTTCCAGTGTACTCTTAGAGATGTTAACCAGGACCTCAGAGGCCAACTGTTCTGCAGAGCTAGAACTGAATCCAGAGAAAGGGCAGTACTCCTCCAACTGAAAAGAAAAAATCCAGGTAAAGTGGTGTGGATGTGTTGCTCAGTTACATCAGTTTCATGAATGTAAAAACTATTAAAGACAGTCATTGTGTAGCACTTGTTTCCATTCATGTTTACAACTTACAACTAGAATCACTCAGAGCACAGATCCCTGCCAAGCCATTGCAGTTGTTTTGTTTTTTTTGTTTTTCTTTACAGTGATTGTACCTATTATTTTTGAGTTAGAAGCTCTGCTGGCTCCTAGTACAGAATCCTTTCAAAAAGTTCCTGGATACAGGTGGTGATGTGGACCACCTCCAAAATATAACAACTCCATTTCTGAGATTTCCTGAAGATTTAATGAAACTGTTCAAAACTTTTTGAATTATGCTGCTATCAGACATACAAACAAACCAACACTGCCAAATACATGTAATAATAATAGGGTGGTAGTGGCTCCGGTGGTAAAGTAGGCTGTTTAGTGAGTGAAAGGATGGCAATTAGAGTCTCACTCCCTGTGGTAGAAAAATTACCAAGAGTCTGGGATGAGTAAAAGTATATAAGGTTTATTTACAGGAGAATTATTGAATACAGAATTACTTGCAAGTAATGAGAGTGGTCGTCTCGACTCGCGTGAAGTCGAAAGAGACTCTGGGGAGGCAAGACGAAAAACAATAGTTCTACATTTCAGTAGAAAGAATCTTCCTTCCTGAAGACATTTGGGTGGACACACATCTCCAAGAACTAGGTCAAAACAACCTCACATAGTTGTGTCTCCCCCAGAACCAGTCTGACTAATGGTCTGAGGAAGGACCAGATAAATGTCATCTTACCGTCATAGTAAACTTTTTACAGAGCATGTATATAAAGAGAATAAACCTTAAAAGTGAATAGAAGCATGATGAGAAAATGTATAATGTAAAAAGTGTAATATAGTAACAGTCAGTGTAAATACAATTTATAAATAAATATAGTAAAGAAAGTAATATATATATACAGAGCATAATAAGTAAAATTTCTTCCGACCCCCAGTCATCTGTCTGTTGTGTCCTTTGTTACATTACATTACATTATTTTGGCAAGACACCTTACCCTCCTTGCCTCCAACATGCCCCAGGATAGCTGTGGCTACACATGTAGCTTAGCATCACCAGGTATGAATGAGTGGATGAATAATGGGTCCCTTGTAAGTGCTTTAAGTGCCTTCAGCACTAAAGCACACTAATTGTAATAAATACAAAAAAAAAAAATAATAAAAACAACTTTCTTTGCATGTCTCTGATTTTGCATTGCCATCAGACTAACCAAACAGGTGGCCAACTCCAACAAAAGACTAAAAAGGGCAATATAAGAATACAACAACATACAATGGCCACCGGAGAGGAGCATCTTCCCTGTAACAATCCATTTTGATCCCTCCTGGCCTGTCTACTTCTGTCTTGATGATGCTGAGACTATAGTTACTTAACCATAAACCACCTAGGAATTTAATACGTTGGTCCACCAGTAATTAGAAATGGAACGCAGCCCACTGACGGCGGACAGCTCCACCCAGGATTGGAACCTGCCATGCACCTTGCAGCGTCTATAGCAACCACGCAGCAACGATCTTGTGAAACCTTACATGTTTATAAATAAAAACACTCCATAAAAGGCTAAAAGTCACAATTTTAGCTTTTCCATTCAATAATCTCATTTGGGATGTGAAGTAGCTTCAGTAAATAAAGAATATAAACTTACATATATTATAACTCTTTGTCTGTACATAATTCCACAACTAATTCATAAAACTGTGCTGCTACTTTCAAATCACTGTGAACTGTTACTGCTATTGTTACAGTTAGCCTTAGGATCAGCTCATGCCTCAAATCTTTACACTTAATTTTTATCACTGTGCAATGTTTTTTGCATTTTTTTTTCTTTTTTTCGGATATTGCTGTGCCTGTGAAATTTTTGTTTAGTTGCTTCAGTGTTCAGTGTTGAAATGTCTTGTCCTGTCTTTACTGTGGGACAGTGTGAAACGTAATCTCGATACCTTTGTATGTCTACTACATGTGAAGAAATTGACAATAAAGCTGACTTTGACATATTCATACATGTATGTGTTTATATACACTCACACTGATTAGTGGGGAGTGATGGTTCAAAAGTGTACAGGCAGGGAGAAAACAAATTCACAGCTCAGAGGGTTGCCGGTTCGATCCTCGGCCAAGTCGAGTTCATGTCGAGGCGTCCTTGGGCAAGACACCGAACTCCTAATCACTCCTGATGGGTCGTGGTTGAACACCTTGCATGGCAGCTTCCGCCATCAGTGTGTGAATTTGTGTTAATGTGATGTATGATGTAAAGCGCTTTGGGTATCATCCCAGGTACAGACCATTTACTAGCCTATCCATCTATAAATATGTGTGAATAAAAAGCTGTTATTGGTGTGATGATTGAAAAGATTTATGTCCCAAGAATTTCTCAAAAAAAGAAAAAAGAAATAAATAAATAAAAGAAGAATTAAATACTGTATCAGTGTGCATCACATGAACTCAAATAACTCCCCAATTCAAGGTGAACCAGACAGGCTTCTTAAAATGTTGAAATTTTAATTCATGTTTATTTTTTACATGTGCAGTGTAATTATATAATATCATATATACATCATATTTACATATCAAACATTTCAAAAACACTTCCAACTAAACACCCAAGCAAACCCATTTATTTCAGGTGTTTCAACTCTAGCAGTGTAGGCTTATGCTGCTTTTAAAACCACTTGCAGCATGTGACCACAAATGACACACTGTACACTGCGACCATGAACGCCACTTTTTGTTTTTTTTTTTCCTCTTGTCATCAAAATGGACGCGGCAGACACAGCACACATTGTCTTGATCTGCAAAGAAAAAAGTAAGGAAGGGAAAAAACAGGTTGTTTTATGTGGACGTATCAGTCAATTAATCATATTAAACAATTAAAACAAGCCCTTAAAGGCCGCTATTTCTGTTACAACTGGCCAGCTCCACTAAAAGCTTCCAGGCTCAGTGGATTTGAGTTGATCTGATATGGCGGGTGATTACTACACAAGTCATCTCTTGTAAGTGACAACATGGAAAAAAACTGAGACACACCAGCCTCATATTATACACACAACAGAAATATTAACATACAAAGACCCTGATCTAGACAAGTTTTTTGCAGAAGCAATTATTAGGGCACAAGTAATTAAAATGCTGAATGCACCACAGTTTTAACATTTTACAGGATTGTAGCTAATATCAATACCTGTCAACTTATACTGACCGGAAATTTAATGACTGTAGATTATGAATTTATTATGTATTTATTAATAATTGTGAAGACGTTTTCACCATATGAAGTTATTTAATCAGACAGGTTAGCCCAAGGAGTATACACACTTATGTATTTACCTCGAGAACAATTCTTTCCATTTTCCATTAATCTTTGTTTGTATGGATGCTGTCTGCCCTGGCTTCTGATTTGAAAAAGTTACACCATGAATGTGTATGTATAGAATAGAATAGAATAGAATAGAATAGAATAGAATAGAATAGAATAGAATAGAATAGAATAGAATAGAATAGAA
>JBAFTA010000009.1:2460177-2484553 GCA_036919975.1 Melanotaenia parkinsoni | reverse complement strand
CATACATACATACATACATACATACATACATACATACATACATACATACATACATACATACATACATACATACAGTAAGACTCTTTTTCTGCACGTTCACTGGACCCTGCAAACTCAGCGAATTTCTAGATCAGTCTGTACTACATAAGCTGGGGAGCACACGAAACATCTAGTGTATAATGTTACATGTTTTCATATACAAAGTCTCAGGAGTTCTGAGGAGTGGCTCAGATGTGAGTTTAGGAATGTTGTTTGTGAGAGCATATAAAAGCTGCTGATATTATGGTCAGATGGGTTTCCTACAACTGGCCCTGAGACACTTTACAGATTCCGCAGATCTCTTTAAGATGTCACTTTTTGTAATAAACCATCTTTTTTTTTATTATACAACAAGTTCTTTTTCTTTTTACCAGAACCTTCAGCCTGTTAGTTGTGCATGTCTGTAGCTGGAACAGCCTCTCAGTCACTGCATCCACACTAAATAGTAAAAAGTCATTAGTGATTCTGTGATTTTTCAGTTAAAAGAGACGATCCTGTACAGTCTTCTGTTGAATTTCAGCCTTTTCTGCCAACTTAAAACCTTAATTTCCTTCCCAAAGCCTCACACAGCAGAGCCAGGGGGCTCCCAAGTCAAATTGTGTTTCGACCCCATAAAAGCTTGGGCCGGCCCTGGTACATACGGCAAGTGTACGACTAAAGGAGACCTGATCCCGGTGCTTCAGGTCCAGGGATGATATTTGAGGAGGTGTGATATGCTGCAACATGTATCCGGTCGGTTTTTATTTCTGGTTATGATTTGTATAAACGGACAGTTTCACGTTCTCTGGCTGAACTGTGGAGCTTCTCTGGTTTGAGGGTTAGTGAAATAAAGTCGGAGGGCAGGAAAGGAGGAAAGGCGCAGTTGATCTGGAGCTGTCCTCAATCCAATTACCTCCTCTCATCCCTTTATTCTCTCTTCCTCGGGCCACCGGCAGCTCTGCGGGCAGCGGGTTCACTCTTCTCCTCACACATGTCTTCTTTCATGTAGAAATCCTCCTGCAGACAATTTTCCCCTTTCTGTTTCTCCACCATGTGGATCTCCAGCTCCCTGGATCTTCTCAGCGGGATTCAGCGATCAGCGGCCGGAGTAGAGCCGCGCCGCTGGGACAGCTAGGCTGCTGGCTGGGATGTTCCGGAGGGGCGGAAAAAGTTTGGCTTTTCACCTGTTTCTGCACTTTCCACACAGGTAGGATCCACGGAGAGGTTCTCCTTATCAGGGCTTTAAATCCACTTAAACCAGTATGGGAGGTTAGTGGGATGCTGTGGGCTTTAACTCGGAGAGACCGAACCGAACCGAAACGCACATTTGTTCCTTTATTTGATTATAAATGAGGTTCTTTTTGTTCTTTTTTTCTGATGTGGATTTTGTCAGAACCGCGGGCTAAGGGTGAGTCAGAGGACTCGACCCCAACCCGTGATTCTGACCTGAGAGCTCCTTTCCATCAGGAGATTAACGGGAACCTCCTGATGGAAAGGGAGTTCTTGGACTTTTACTTCTGGTTCTCCATCCAGGATCCAGCCCATTTTATATGCTTCCTTACAGAACCAGGAGACAAGATCCAGGGTGGGTTCTGGTTCTGTCTCATTTTTGATGACAGCCAAATAAACCTTTCAGTGCCGGGGTAGACTGTCCTGGAAACACAGAATATTTATTTATTCTAATGTTTGTTTCCAGGAAGTTGGAGGGTTGACGAGGACAGCTTTTTAATGGTGAGGTGTGAGCTTGGTTCCTGACGTAGCCATGTGTCCTATGAATGTCCCAGGAGGAGATAGACGGTCTATAATTAACTAAGGCAGACCTGAGCCAGGAGAGACTAATGCTGCTGCTGGGATTTGTGCAGCATTACACAATCAGATAAAGGTCTGCAGTCAGAGGACTTCTAATGTAACGCAAGACTTTACAGGAGAAAGGAGGTTCACATCTGACGCAGTGATGGAAAAACTTCTCAGCTTTTACTGAGTCTCAGACTTCAGGAGTCACATCCTGTTCCTCTCCCCGACTCCTTCCATAAACTCTCTCTTAATTGCGCACAAATTAGGTTGAGAGAAAGGTCATGGTTATTGTTCCAGAAAAAGTTTTAACACTGTTAAACAAAAAGAATAAAGTACCAAATTCTGACTGCATCTGCTGGCCCTCTCTTTGGAAGAAGAACATGTTGGAAGAAAATTACACAATCCAGTAAATGACAGGAGTACAGTTGAGGCCGATATTTGTCGTACAAGTTGTTCTTAATCAGCCTATATATAAATAACTGATTACATTATACAACTTTGTTCTCATAAAAAAAACAAGAATTTTATTTTGGGTGGCAAGTACACAACAAATTTAGAGAAATTTAGGAATATAATCTGTTTTATTTTCAGCAACTTGGCCAGTGTTCCTGATACTTGGATGGTTAGCGGTGTGAGGAGAGATCAAAGGAAGGACTAATCTGCACAGCTAATCTGCCAGGACGCCTTTTCCTGCAAACACAACTTTTGTCATTAATACAGCTTCATGCACAGTCTTTTTTATGTTAATTACAAAAAGTCTAGTTAATTTTTAATTAATATTTCATAATCTGTTCCAACAAAGTTTGTATGATTTCAATATTTGGAAAATACTCAGAAAAAGTCTTTTTAATTAACAAGCTAATATTTTCAGTGTGTACAAACACCGATTCATACACAGCAACAGAAGCCGCCTCAGTCTCTGTTTTCTAGGCTCGTTTTAGGCAAATTTATTTGTACAGATGAAATCGTTCAGCCTTTCATCCATCAGTCAGCTCAGTGGTCCGGTCACGAGGAAACATTCAGTCATGAAAACAGGCTTTAAACATGTTCAAGAAAAGAGATCCAAAGAGAAAAATGAGACGTTTTTAGACCTGATTCACCACAGCTCAGGTTTGGATCAGACTTCAGGTTTTCCAGGACGCTCCAGGTTTGGATCAGACTTCAGGTTTTCCAGGACTCTCCAGGTTTGGATCAGACTTCAGGTTTTCCAGGGCTCTCCAGGTTTGGATCAGACTTCAGGTTTTCCAGGGCTCTCCAGGTTTGGATCAGACTTCAGGTTTTCCAGGACTCTCCAGGTTTAGATCAGACTTCAGGTTTTCTGTTAGTTTGTTATAGATATGAGGAGCAGAAAAACTAAACATTTAGTTTAAACTCTTGGAAAGCAGGACTTGACCCAGATGATCTCATGCAGATCAGATCTATATTCTGGACCAGAACCAGTGACACGATGTGAGAACTC
Source organism: Melanotaenia parkinsoni (assembly GCA_036919975.1). Taxonomy (NCBI): domain Eukaryota; kingdom Metazoa; phylum Chordata; class Actinopteri; order Atheriniformes; family Melanotaeniidae; genus Melanotaenia; species Melanotaenia parkinsoni. Next base: position 2,481,282 of record JBAFTA010000009.1, on the reverse strand, counting down.
TTCCAGTGTTTGTGGGAACAGGAGCAGCAGCGTTCTGGATTAGTTGCAGCTGAATTTAGAGAGACCTGTAAAAACTGGGTTCATCATCAGAACGACTGTGTGCATCAGGAGAGGAAGAAAATACTTCTTCTGGAAATGGCTCCTGGTTCCAGGTTCTGGTTCAGGCTCTGGTCCTGGTTGTGGTCCAGATTCTGGTCCAGTGTGACAGGATGACTTGATGTAGGTGACTCTGATCAGACTTCTCTGTTTTTCCAGCCATGGATCTCACCAGGACTGTATCATCCTGAGCAGATCCAGGTGAGCTTGGTGGACCTGGGAGCCCTTCCCCAGACCGAACCCGCCCCCACCATCATCAGGTTGATCCGGACCAGTTTCACACACACATACACACACACGTTCCGAGCCACAGCGAGGCGGCGCCACCGACGGACCAGACATGACGGACAGAGTCAACTACAGCACTCCCAAAGCCCCCTCCCGCCCCACCGCTGCCCCCGCCCTCCCCCCTGAGCCGATTGACATCATCCGCACCAAAGCCCGGTCCCGGCGGGTCCAGCTCAACGTAGGGGGTCTATCTCACGAGGTGCTGTGGAGAACGCTGGACCGGCTGCCCCGGACCCGTCTGGGCCGGCTCAGAGACTGCAACACCCACGAGTCCCTGCTGGAGATCTGCGACGACTACAGCCTCTCTGAGAACGAGTACTTCTTCGACCGGCACCCCGTGGCCTTCTCCTCCATCCTGAACTTCTACCGAACAGGGAAGCTGCACATGATGGAGGAGATGTGCGCCCTGTCCTTTGGCCAGGAGCTGGACTACTGGGGCATCGACGAGATCTACCTGGAGTCCTGCTGCCAGGCGCGCTACCACCAGAAGAAGGAGCAGATGAACGAGGAGCTGAGGAGGGAGGCGGAGACGCTGAGGGAGAAAGAGGGAGAGGAGGAGGACCAGGGATGCTGTCCTGACAAACGCCAACAGCTCTGGGATCTTCTGGAGAAACCCAGCTCCTCTGTGGCTGCAAAGGTAACAGCACACACACATGATGAGGGGGAATTCCAGGTTCAGCTTCCCGATCTTTGGTTCAGGGCAGGAGAAAGGAGAAAAATAGCGTTGTTCTGCTTTTTTGTTCACCATCCTGGCTCATCATATGCTTGATTTACATACAACAAAAATGTATCATTACTAGAACAAACATTTTCTCAACAGTACCGAGCTGGAGATGAGCAAAAAGAAAAAGCTGTTTCAGTAAGGAGAGGTAAGAGGCGCTAACATGCTTAAAGAAGTGGTTCAAGAGATGGTGAGGTGGGGGAGTGGGTAGAGGCACGTCCACGTGGAGGCGGCGTGGAAAGCTGCTCGCTAACGCAATCATTCAGTAGAACATCAGAACTTCTACTCTGGGACTGAAAACAAACATTAAAGAGCTGATGTGTTTCTCTGCAGACCGTCTAAGACAGCAGCGTTAAAATGACAACAAACGTCACGACTCAGGAAGCTGGTTCAGCTCCAGCAGACCCAGCAGAAATATGAACTTCAATGTAGGTTTATTTTAGTCATGACACACAAAAAGCAATAAAATGCTTAGTTTTGTTTGTTTGTGGTTACTTTTGGAGCCAAGCAGGTCTTTGTGTCTCTGAACGATGTTTATTTACTGGGACAGGTGGTAAAAATGTCGTTTATTAGTGGACACTGCTGACTCCTGGTTTAGGATGTAAACAGTGACTCTCCTCAGGCTGAGAGGAAAACTCCTCCTGGTACTGGGTTCTGGTTCCTCCAGGTTTCTCCAGTTTTCTTGTTAGTCTCAGAAACAGTGGAAAAACAGCAGATCAGTTCTGTTTAAAGGCTGATAGAAAAGATCAGATAAAGAGCCGTGTGGCCCTAACCAAGTCATCCTTCTCCCTCCGGATCCACCACTGAAAACAAAAACAGACCAAGTGTTTTGTTTTTATTGTGTTAGTTTTGTGTTTGTGGTCCATCGGAAGGAACTCATGCAGCACATTTCTTCTGCATCCACACACTGATAAACATATCGGAGACAATGATGTGTTTTTGTAACAGATCAGCTGATTGCTGCAGGAAATCCAAACTTACGAATAACAGCACTGCACGTCTGTCACTTTCTATCGAATAACCTGAAGACGAGAGCAGTAATATTCCAGCGCCGGAAAACTTCCAGCTTGGCTTAAACCAGCTCAGTGTTCAGACATTTCCATGATACGGTTACCTGATGATCAGCCTCCGGTTACCCGAGCAACCGGAGGCTGGTGATCAGCCTCCGGTTACCCGAGCAACCGGAGGCTGGTGATCAACCTCCGGTTACCCGAGCAACCGGAGGCTGATGATCGGCTCTGAGCACAAACACAGCAGAGATGAAACGAAGTTTCAGGACCTCCCCCACCCCACGTTTGTTTACATGATTCTAGCTGAGGCAAGTCAGGTTGATTTATTTATTTTTTATTTTTAGACATGAGTTTATTTTATTTATCTTTGTTTCTTTTTAGAAATGTATTTATTTCTTTTACTTTTTTTTAAGGAAATAAATTTTTTAGACATCTATTTTTGGTTAGACATTTATAAACGACTAAACATTCATTTGTTATATTTAGACATTTAGAAAATTAATTAACTTTAAAAAACTTGGTGGAGTTCCACTCTTAAGACTCTGTTTGGCTCCGTGGTCAAGGCCAGTGTGCTGAAACGTGTTGGTGTTTTTAAAGGTCACTATGACATTTATTTAATCTCTTGATTGAAATGGTTGTTTAGTTCTTACAGGGATTTTCCCGTCCCAGTTTAGATAGGGGTTCCTTCCCATTGTTTTTCTGGGAGATTTGTGAAATTAACAGTGAATGATGCATGATGAATCTTTTATTCCTAGTATCTGATTAAACCAGTATATGGTATGCTGTGTGACCCTCCAGTGGACGGCGTTGCTTTGTATCCGTCTGCGCTGCTTCTCTTGTTGTGTTTACATCACAGCATCATGTGACTCAGAGACAATTGAGGTGTTTTTGTTGTTGTTTGTTGTTCTGCAGAGAGCAGCTGGGGGCCATGTGGAGAATCCCCCAGTGTCAGCTTTGTTCTTTGTCTCAGAGAATCAGAGTTTATGGCTGATGTGACCATCAGCATCACCAAACAGTCCATGTAATGTGGTGGATTCTGATTTCTGCTTGTTTGTAAGAAGGTGTGGTATTTCTTCAGGGTCCAGAGATCTTCTGTCTCTATAAATACTCCTGCCGGCCGGTGCTGGCCTTTAGACGGCCATGTAAGTGGGCTGGAACTGTAGTGTCAGCAGAAGCAAAGCGGCTTAAATCTCTCTGAACATGCACTGCTTGTCACTGCTGACGCCCTCAGACTCTAGCCAATAGGAGGGCCACTTCCTGGTGACATCAGCAGCTCAGTGCGACAGCTGATTAGAGAAGTTTTACCTTTCCATTTAGAAAATACACCACACACTCATGCTTCAGTTTCGTCTGAAACAGCTTGTTGTTTCAGATTTTCACTGCGATGAGTTAAATGTTGAGATTGGAGTGAAGCAGCTTCTGTAATTTGGGATCTGGTCAGCAGGGCATCACAAAACCTGGATCATGTGGTTTTAGGCTCTTATCAAACAGATTAAGTCATCTTCAGAGAGTCAGAGCAGTTATACCGATGCTGGCTTCTGTTCCTGTAGTCAGTTTACACACAGAGCTGCAGCCAGGCTTTTCCTGAGGCACGCATATACACTGTGCACGAGTTAGGAGTGCACCTTAATCTGCTCTGAGCTCTTAGCCGGACTGCTGCTGCTGCAAATAGACTAAATGTTGCATAGTCTGTCCTGGCAGGAAGGAAGTGTGAGTGGCTCAGGACAGTGACAGCAAGATGAATGTTAGACTGGAGAGTAGCTTTTTCCCTCAGTCATCTGAAATGAATACGTATAATAGGGTTAGTATTTTTTCACATTCCCATGAACCTCCGGAAGCTTAAATTAACTTAAATGACATTTTCCAGTGATCAGTTATGTCATTTTATTTATTGATACACGTGACATCAAAATGTTGGGAAATAGATCTTTTTTATTTCTGGTTTTTATGATGACAGAAATGATGCTCGGCAGGTCTGGAGGACCTCTGATCCATCCAATCAGAGCCCAGAGAAGCACGCTCTCATTGGTCAATCACAGCCTGGGATTTTACGGTTACTGGTTTAATTTTATGCTTCTTCAAGGGAAACGTTTCATCTTTAGTTTTGACCAAAGTCACATGCAGTTGGGTTTAAAAACAAAGTTTTAAAATTTCAACAACAGCAAAACTTCACAAATGAGGTTAGAAGAGATGGAATGGATGTAAAAGGTGTTCTGGACGTTTCTGCTGTCATGTCCGTGTTCTTTCTGCAGTCTTCAGGTTTTACGTCATTGATCAGAGGCCATCTGATTGGTTAGAACCAGGATTCAAATAAAGGACGGAAACTGGGAAAATCTTTCATTTTAAATTCTATTCTGGATTTTCCGGAGAGCCGATGAAGAGGAGATAAACCTGGAGAAATGTGATCTCTGGTGATAATTCTCATCAGAAGCTGGAAGCTGCATGTCCATGCATTCAGTTGCTTTATTCTCTGTTTTCATTTCTCTTTTATTTGCATAAAGAAATGCAGGTTTTTTTCCTTCTTCTCTGGGTGTTGATTATAATTTATTGCCATGGAAATAATTTTTTTGTGCATTTAAACAGTTGAAATGTCCATTCACCCTCAAGTATGAAATAATGCATGAAAATGGAATTAGCTTTATGTCAGATCACCGCCATTTTCCTGCTTACGTTTAAACCAGGAGGCCGGAGAACAGCCGGAGTTCTGCTTCAGATGCTCTTCATCTAACCTGCCTCCACTCTCTCCTGTGCTGTATGTCACAGAAACAGATAAAGGAACAACATTCAGGGTGTGGATATATGAATGAAATGTGTTCTTCATTCAACTAAATCTAAAATGCTTCTGGATTTTAAATCCATCCAACATGGCAGCTCGTTCAGAAACTTAACGGCCTGGCCACCTGCAGCTAACTAAGCTAACAAGTATGAGCCTCTGTTGGATAATTACTGCATGGGTGATTATCTTTAGGCTGCGACAAGTTATTTAACTGATGTGATGAGCAGCTTAAACATGAAAGAGGGCAGAAAAAGCAGCTGAGACCAGCTTTGAAGCAGCTGGACCTGGAATCATCGTGATCATGGTCCTTGAATATTGTCCATTTAAAACTTGACTTGCTTTGACTGGAAATGTCAGTGTGATGTTGCCATGGCGACGTCTCTGAAGGGCTTTGTCACATAAATCCCAGCTTGTGAGACATAAATCAGCTCCCAGACTAATGACTGGTTGTTATTAAATGTCTCCTTGCAAGTAGAACTTCACAGAGCTCAGATGTTCAGAGGTCTGTGCTTTGACTTGGTCTGGAGTTAAAACAGGATTGTTGGACCGGTCCTGACTTCATATTCGTGCACTGAAGTTCAGCTGAGGGGGGATCTGATCACTCAGAACTGGATTCTTACAGATTTTACTGTGTGAGAGGTTGTTTGTCTCATTTTTATCTTAGTTGACCGGTGATGGACTGGGTCTGATCCTGGGTCTGGTCCGGGGTCTGGACCTGGGTCTGGTCCTGGGCTGGTTCTGGGTCTTCTTACCATTTTTGCTGTCCATCAGTTTTTCGTTGGACTGTGGCGTTTGTTTCTGTGGAGACGGCTTGTCTCTCAGTGACCTCCAGCAGGTGGATCAGTGTGTTTTCTGCAGATTATTTTCTTACCTTCGCTTCTCTGTGGAAAAGTTACACTAATCCTCTGTTCTGTCTTTTTATCCTAAATCCCACTGAAAGTGGTCTCAGTGCTGCTCATGTCTTTAATGCAGGCTGAGATGAACGATAGATTGAAGAGGTCAGAATCAACGTGAATATCATCAATCAGCTGAAGTTTCAGGGCTTTCCTGAACAGGAAGCCTTATGAGGTGTGAAGCTGCAGACAGGAAGCTGGAAGCTACAGACCACCTGTAGGAAGGTGAGCTGCATTCTGGTTGCTGCGCAGGTTTTTAATGCTGAGAAAGTTTTTTCAGGCGGAGGAACGAGTCCTGTGCCTGATCATGTGACTGATTCCAGTGTCAGGCATCACTTGTCCTGTCCTACAACTCGGGTTGTAGTAACAGCAGGAATTCTCAGTATTTGGCCGTACACCATGTGGATGTTTGTGGAGAAATAAAACGTTACAACCTCAGAATCTCCACCAGAACATATTTGCAGCACTGCTAGAGGTGTCTGACAGGAACATTACAACACCCACAGCCCAATGTGAGGAGAATTCTGTCTGATGTTCTGTTTTCACTACAAACAGGAAAACAACACTGATCCATCAGAATAATGGGATGCAGCCCGTTTGGTGCTGTCGTAAACAAACAGAAACTACTGAGGCAGCACAGATTTGATGTTTGGGACAAAAATGACCAAAACCATAAACACTCAGCTCAGAATCAGTTATTTCCTTTTCTAATTCAGCGTTAAAGCTTCTACCTCATGGTGACCTGTGGGATGTGACGGCCTGGCCCAGTTAGACCATGAGTGCTGGTCATTTCCACCCTTCAATACATCATCATCATCGTCCTGGGCTATGTTCTGACTCTCCTCTCAGTGTTTTTCAGCTCCTCTTCTTTTCTCTTGGTGGCAATGAAAGCTGTAAAATCAGATTCACACATGTTTGCCAGTCTGAGGAAAACACACACACACACACACACACTATAGTTAGAAAAAGCCAGAACTGAAAAAAGTAACAGACTGGAGATGGCGTGAACACAGATTTTATTTACTTCTCCAGCCAACTCGCTCTCTGATTGGCTACATTCCACGTCACCATCCACGCGGTCACAACTCAGGAGTCGTCGGCTTTCCTCACACATATGAAAATATCGGGTCGTAAATATTGAACATGTTCGATATTTGCGATTCTTGGCTGTGGCTCGTTTTGGAGCAGACTAACGGGATGAATTGCTCGTAACACACCTCAGACCAAATGATAATTGTACAGAAAAATCTCATAAGACTCATGATAATCAGGCGTAAGCCGTCCGAGGTCAGGAAGAGGCAAATTGGGACCAAAAAAGCTCGATAATTATGTGTTTTCCATGCAGTGAGCTCCCTATCAGCCACTGAAACCCTTTTGTACTGTGATTCCTGCCGTTTCCTTCTGGGCCTCACAGCTCATTGTGGATTCTGACTCATGTATGAAGCAGAGTTCTTCTGGATGCTGATCAGGCGGTCTTTAACTCTGTGCTACATGTAAACCTGGGGTAAAAAACAGTGTTTCCCTGCGGTGTTGTTGGTCAGAATAAAGGGGTATTTTTCTGAGAATATAAATGGATGAATGTCACGGTGACCTGACTTTAAATAATGGACCTATAAATAACTAGAGGTTTCTGCTGAGACAGCAGCTGTCCATCACTATGCCTGTAATTCCACAAATACCTTCAACTTATCGATTCGGCTTCAAGTTTCTGTGCCAAGTCACTTTATCCACTTCTACAGTCTAGATTTTTCTGGTTCTTTATCTCTGTAATGATTCTTCAGATGTCTTCAGCCCATCAGAGGACTAATGACAGGACAGATCCTCCTCCTCTGATGTCTCCTCTTCCTCTTTGGGACATTAGTGCATGCCCAGTTATATTTTTGACTTTCTGACCTTTGAATATATCTGTTCATGTTCTAGAAAAAAAGAAAAACGTGTCTCCATGTTGGAAGGTCATGATTCTTATTTAAAGCACCACTATGTTACTGTCTGACTCATTCTGATGCCACAGGGACATTTATTATGTTCATTCCTGGAGACGTTTTCCTGCAGTGTCCCGAGGATGAGAAACCACTTCACCACTTTTTTCCAACATGCTGCATCACTTTTCGACAACTTTTCCCTTCACAACACGACATCACTACCCAGCAACTGGATATCAACACACTGGTTGTTTTGAATGTCATTTGATTTGATTTATTTATTGTAATTTGCAAATATGTACATAAATATAAGAAACATGTTAAAAACACATGTTTAAAATGTGCAGGAAGAGTCAAGAAGCCCAAACGGCTTATTAGCAACTCTCCCCATAATGTCACTAAATTTGACATTGTGATTGTTTAAAAATTAGTTTAGTGGAGTAAAGTTAAGTACATAGCATCCCATTGTAAAACCTGTTTTTAAAACCATATGAAAACATTTTTGATGGCAAAATTTCATGACTCACCGTATCAAAAGCCTTTGATAAATCTAGAAAAATGCCTAGGCATATTCATTTTTCTCCAGAGCAGCAGTAATGTTCTCTCTGAGGTGTTAACTGTTATGTATGTAGAATATTTCTTTCTAAATTTGGTGTTCGAACAAGATATTGTTGTTATCTAGGTGTTTCATGATTCTAATATATACTAACTTTTCAAGAACTTTAGAAAGACAAAGCAGTATAGAAAGAGCGGAATAACCTCGGCAATTTAAAAGGCTTCAGGGATAGTACCTGATTCAAGAGACATGGAAAAGATAAATGTTAGGGGATCGATAATTAAATGAGCTACCTTTTTAATCAAAGAGGCAGGAATTTCATCATGGCCGGGAGAGGAGTTTTTAAGGCTCATAACAATATTGAGTACTTCCGAAGACTTTACAGGTTCATAAACATTTAAGGTGACATACTTATTACTTATAAAGTCATTGGGGGAACCAGAAATGTCGCCAATATGTTTTGGATGTCAGCATGTGTGATTCATCAGAGAAACCCAAGAGGACATTATCAGAGGAAGAGAGGAAAAGAAAGAAAGAAAAAAAGAGACAAGAGTCACAGCATCAGCTTGACTTTTACTGGCTGAACAGATCTCAGAGAAGAGACAGGATGAAGATGATGATGGAGTAGATGTTGTTGGGAGGAAGGGTGACTCGCTAAATCACACACACACACAAAAGAAAAAGTTCAGTAGTGTTCCTTTCAGGAGAAAAGAGCTTCTGTACAAGATCCAGTGAAAGAATGTGATGGATGTGCACCAGTCAGTGTAGATCCTGTGGCTCATGCTGCCCTGAATCAGATGTAGAAAGGAACAGAGTCATGGTCCAACGTGGAGGCGGTCCTCTCTGCTGGCCTTTCTGTGCCTGGATCAGAATGTCAAGGACAATCTTCAGTCTTGGATAAGAGTCAAAATGAGGCGTCAGAGATTATTTTTTTTTTTTTTTGCCTAGATCATCTCTGATTAGACCATTCAGACTGTTTCTTCTCTCTAACGGCAAATTAATGTTTTCAGGACAAAGTCACTTCTTACAAAGTGTTGCTGATGGTCTGAATCTCAAATGTTAGGCTTGAATTAATTCTTCCTTCTGTGCACAGCTTCTAAAGCAGCTTGTGTGTTCCTGGTACTCTTTAAAATCTGTCCTGGGTGCCAAGGTCACAGCATTTGGCAGCCATTAAGCCATTAAGACGCTGCAGGGTGGCCACGCTGTAATATGCCTGCACTCTTCTTGCTTCCTTCGGCCCATCTTTCTCTGACTTTCTCTCCATCTTCTGGCTCATCTTCCTCTCACCTCTTCATCTCTTTGTCTCCCAGTTTTCATGTTGCTTGTCTCTGCAGCGTCATAGTAACCCTTACACGTTGTGTAAGAGATTAAAGCCAGAGTTTCCTGCCATGACCTTGGTAGGCTGGATGCTACCTCACTGCAAGGGGTTGAGACAAGCTGCCACATGACCTCACAGAAAGTCTCTGTGGTCACCAGAGACAGTGAAGCGTCTCCCAGTTAAACAGATCTTAAGAAAAACTGAACAGACTTTTCCATCCAGCTGCAGGTCAGGAAGCACTCCTGACTGTAAACCGTGATTTGATGGTTGTTGCTTCAGTCTCCAGCCTGCCCTCGTGCCAAAGTATCCATGAGCGTGACACCGAACCAAAATCCGTCCCTGAACTTGATCATCAGTGTAACAATTGTTCAGAATAATCAGATGCTTTAATAAAAAGTGCTGAATGAGATGAGACATGAGCAGCCGGAAGGTCCTTCATTCTACCAGGATCAAGTTCAAAAGATCCAGGTCATTCCTGGATCATCATGATGAAGATGATGATGGGAAGCGTTTCTTCATCTGCTACCCCAAACACACCAGAAATGATCTGGATGCAGATAATGATCTGGATCCATGATTTCCTGGATGTGTTATATTTTACAGCTGTGTTCATCCCAGCGTTGCTGCGTTTAGAAGATAACAGAATTTCCAAATTCCTAACCTTAAAGTCCAGGATTCCAGGATAAAGCTGTCCATATCATTGCCTGAATTTGTCTCTAGGGATGAACAAAGTTGTTGGACTCTGAATCGTAACAGGACCTCCTCCATACTTCATGGTTATAGAGAGGCAGCTGTAATGAATGGTTTCCTTCGTCATTTAGAAATTCTTCATAAACTACATTTAAGCAAATAAATAAATAAATAAATGTTCCCAATTCTGGGATCAATAAAGTCTTAATAATTACTTCTACTACTACTGCTATTACTACTACTACTTCATTTACTACTAGTAGTAGTAGTACTACTACTACTATTACTACTACTTCTTCATGTATGTACTTCTGTCCAGGAAGTGGAATCAGTTTGCTGGACGGTCAGGAGGAAGTGACCAGTTAATCTGTACAGAGTTTTTTTTTAAATACCACACTAAGAAAATACAGTCACTAAGAAAAGAAAAAAAAGCAGGAAGCATCCCTCCATCTTTCTGTTAATATGAATAACAGAATCAGCGAGTATGAACATAAAAGCCTCTGTTTTTAAAAGTTTCATGCATAGTTTATTTAGGTGTCCAGTGTGATTTTTTCTGTTCAGGGAGGAAAGAATGAGTAACCACTTCTGACCTCTCTCTATCCTTTCCATAGATAGCTGCACAATCCTATTACAATTATCCTGAGGTGTTCTAGCTCGGGCTGCAGCAAGAAAGCGCCAACCCTCGCGGCTTCACTCTGCTAGAGCACTGCAGCTCCTCCTGACAGCACCGGCCTCATTGTTCTCTGGTTTTAATCAGAAGCAGGAACGAAGAGAAGCCAAGAATAAAAAACTCCATAAATTATCTGTGAAGAGGGTGGAAAAACAAACTGTCACGTTTCAGATCTGCTTGGACCAGTTCTGAGCCAACAGAGCTGCAAATTTCAAGTTTACTGAAATAACTACAGAATAATGATGAACATCATTCATTTTAAATTTAAAGCTAACTTTTTCTCTAAGAGTTTGTTCAACCACACAGAATCTTCCGGTCCAAGTGACTGCCTTCCATCTAAAGCCTGCTCAGCCCCTGACAGTAGTTTAAATTTGTGGATGATGTTGGGAAGTTTCATTTCACAAAAAATAACCCTGATGTGATCAGAATAACTTTATCAGGATAATTTATTCTTGACAAAACACAGAAAACCACACAAAGTCACTAGATGGCGCTCTGACTTTAGTTAAAATATGAGCAGTTTAGCTCTGTCACAGCAACTTAAAAAATCATGCTTCAACTCCAAATTGACCATCTTTGGTGCTTGAGTCGAAAAAGAAACGTTAGCATCCACAGTGCCTTCAGTACTTGGTCAATTGATTAGTTTGGATTCTAAATATAACTTCAACCAACTGATGAGAAGATGTTCTGTTCAAAAACAAATATGTTAACTGGATTATTATTAGACAATAGTCATTTGGTCTCTTGAACTTAACAAACTGGTAAAGCTGTTAAAGAAATGTGAATCAAATCTGACAGGGACTGTCACAAAGGTCTCATACTGGATGGTCTCATGAAGTAACTGTCAGCTTTACATCCAGTTTGTCTCTATACCTGGGGTGTCCAAAGTTGGTCCTTTAGGGCCGCAGCCTTGCAGGTTTTGGATGTTTTCTGCTGCAGCACACCTGAATCAGATTAATGGATCAATATGTTTGGGCAGCACTTAACAACAAACTGTTGAGGAGAGACATTTACTTTCAATCAGGTATGTTGGAACAGGAAACATCTCAAATCTGCAGGACTGCAGCCCTTGAGGACCGGAGCTGGATACCCCTGCTGTGTAGCTAGAGACATGATGCAAAGAAAGCACACTGATCTATGGTACTGCCTTTGTCTTCCAGATCCTGGCTATGATATCCATCTTGTTCATCATCATCTCCACCATATCTCTGTCCCTCAACACTCTGCCAGAGCTCCAGGTTGTGGATGAATTTGGCCAGTTCAATGACAACCCCAGCCTGGCCCACGTGGAGGCAGTCTGCATTGCCTGGTTCACCATGGAGTACATTCTGCGCCTTCTCTCCGCCCCCAACAAGTGGGACTTCATCAAGGCACCACTCAACATCATCGATCTGCTGGCGATCCTGCCGTATTACATTACCCTCTGCTTGACGGAGTCCAACAAGAGTGTGATGCAGTTTCAGAACGTGCGCCGTGTGGTCCAGATCTTCCGAATCATGCGGATCCTGAGGATCCTAAAACTGGCCAGGCACTCCACGGGACTCCAGTCTCTGGGCTTCACTCTGCGAAGGAGCTACAACGAGCTGGGCTTGCTGATCCTCTTTTTGGCCATGGGCATCATGATCTTCTCCAGCTTGGTGTTCTTTGCTGAGAAGGACGAGGACGCCACAAAATTCACCAGCATCCCTGCCTCCTTCTGGTGGGCCACTATCACTATGACAACCGTTGGGTATGGAGACATTTACCCACAAACCCTGCTGGGTAAGATTGTAGGAGGACTCTGCTGTATAGCAGGTGTGTTGGTTATTGCTCTTCCAATCCCCATCATCGTCAACAACTTCTCTGAGTTCTACCGAGAACAGAAGCGTCAGGAGAAGGCCATCAAGAGGAGGGAAGCTCTAGAGAGAGCCAAGCGGAGTGGAAGCATCGTTTCTATCAACCTGAAGGATGCCTTTGCTCGCAGCATGGAGCTCACTGATGTGTTAGTGGAGAAAAGAGAGGAAAATAAATGTTCTGTAGACAATCACCTGACCCCTAGTCGTTGGAGCTACCACAAGCACTACTCCAACGTGGAGGTGAGCAGCTCATCCAGGCCACAGCACTACCTGGAGGTCGCTCAGTTAGGCTCACCTCAACGATCCAAGCCTTCATCTAACAGGCCATCTCCTCAGCATCTCAGTGCAAAGAAGCTGGAAGAGGCCTACAACCAGACGGCCCCCACTCAGCAGCAGAGGAAACACACGATAGAGGAGCAGATGGAGATGAACACGTTGACGTCTGTCCAAGCCTGCAAACCTTCACCCACAAAGTTTCCCATCTCCGGTGTGGCTGATACTTCCTCAGATAGAGGAGAAAGAAGCTCCTTGCTGCCCGGTGGTCAGTCTGGGGTCCGGCAGCAACGTGTTCCCCCTCCCCTGGATCTGAGTCAGATCAGCAACATGGACAGGAATCAGGACAGAGTCCAGCCAACAGCCATCATCAAAGAGGGTTTGTATGAGTTTGTTTCCAGTCCCAAGGAAGGTGGAGATAAGCAGGGCAGGAAAACCTCTGGCAGCGTCTCTAATTCTGATCACAGCAGCTCCCAAAAGATGAAAACCTGTAAGATCGACTTTGACGGATCTCGGGATGATGTTCTCATGGCAGTAATCACACCAGTGGCAACCTCAGCCAAGCTAGATCCAGGACTTCCTGATGATGCAGCGTCCAGGTTTTCTACATCTAGTTCACCTGATCCTAAGTCTCTGTTCACAATCCCACAATCACCGTCTTCTGCCCCGCAGCCTGGCAACCCCTGCGGGGGAGGTGAAGGCTCACTGGCCAGGAGCTTAGAAGGTGAAGGGCAGCTCACAGGCTTAAGTCACCAGGGGAGGAATCACATGGAGAGGTCTGTTGTTGGCTCAGGCAGCGTTTCCAGTCCACTGTCAGCTAAAGCTAGCCCACTCAACTGCACACAGGAGCTGGTAGGCATGGGGGGAGGAGCAGATGATGTGGTAGGTAAGGAGGTAGAACAGGATGGAGAAACACAGGAAAACCACATTGTCCTGGATGGAAGCTTGACACCGCCCTGCGAAACAAGCATGTGAGTGGGAATGTGGATGGGATCTTAGGAGACTCTGACCTTGTGTGGTATCGTAGCTTTTACTCACCATGGAAACAAGAAAAACTGGTTAGGAATTCTTGTTTCCACTGATCCCACAGGACCTTGGACTCATCTCACAGCTGACGTCCAGAAAGGTCACGGCTCATGTGTCGACTCGAATAAATTTAGAAGCACTTTCCCGCCGATAAGGATGCTGTTTGAACATCTCAGATCCGGCTGGGACGTCAGACTCGTCTTTCAGGACTCAGATCAAAGCGAAAACAAAGCTTTGGCTAAAGGGAGGGTTTTTACTGTTATGACCAGTTTTTGTGTTGGATTTATGGTTTCCTGTTGCTCCCCAGTAGCCCTTCGTCATAATGACTTGGTGTGCGAAGAAAAGTCGGACAGTGGAAGGAAATTTTATTTTTATATTTCTCTGAGCAACTTTTGAAAATGTGTTTTACAAGACTTGAAAAAAACTTGCAATGGTCCTTATTCTGTTCTGTAGATCATGAAGAAAGTCCCTCAGTCTATAGCAATAGCAAAGAAGACTTGTCTGTCTAAACCATCATATCTATCCTTGTGCTTGAACTATGCTTTATTATATGGGTCTTTAAGTTTTATTTACCTTTTGTTTAATTTATAATCTCTCCATTTTCTATGCACCAGAACCTGTGATGAAAGCAGGTTAGTGGATCATGGGAAGCCCCCCACTAAGGGAAGACGAGTCATCTTTTATAAGTTTATATGTTAAACTGTGGCTCAGGATGATCAGAGCTGATGATGACGAGCACCCGAGCACAACTCTGGTTTGGTCTCTGTGAGACTTGTTTGCCACAAAATGTTTTTTTATCAGAACTTGGTCTGGTTAAGTTAAGAGTTTTAAAACGTTGGATAAAGGAGGCAATCGAGATCAGGAAGCGGGCTAGCAAATCCATAAACTGGGACGAGGGGGCATACATGCTCTCACACATTTGGGATTCCCTACTCCAGAGACCATGTTCATGGATGTTACATCATCCCAATATTATTGTCTGAATATAAGAACAAGAAGAAGAAGAAGAGAAAAAAAATTACTGTGATAAGTAGACAAAATGAAAATCTTTGAGTCCTGGCTTTTTTTCACATGCTTGGCAGTGTTTGATCTCTGGTTATTATAATTAGTAAGAAAGCTGTATCAAACTACTAACATGAGATCAGGTGAATAAATAAAGAACTCATCATTTTCACTAGGACGTGCTCATTCACCATCAGTTCTGTAAATACTGATGGAGGAGATTCCTGAACTTTTTGAACTGGACAGACTTTAGGTCAGAGCATCTGGCAGAGAGCTGAAAAGTGACTTCCTGTGTAAAGTGCTGCCTACATGTGGGAGGTAGGAAGAGACCGCCCTCTGCAGGTGTTCTGCAGGAGGTGAAGGGAAACGAGTCAGATCTTCTATGGCAGTGGTTCCCAACCTATTTTCTTTGAGAACCCCTTTCATGCAAATTCTAAAAAGCTGTGGACCCTTTGCCCCACCCAGTGCTGAAACCATGCCCGGTTTTATGCTTTCATAAGCAACATCCTCACCATAAATGCTGTATTCTGGCTGAGTCCTGTCCTTCTGTTTAGCCAAAGTTAAAAAACATTTAGATTACTTTTCACAGCACGCCTGTTCCATGTAAATGAAAGGCCCAGATCATTAAAAAAAAAAACACTTAGATAAGCTTTAACTTGTCTCTGTGTGGGCATGGTCTTAATTTTTAATCACAATAGCTCTGAATGGTGAAAGCCTTGGGGAACCCCTGTGCTCCTTGGGGGACCCCCTTGGAAGACCCTGGACCCCAGGTTGGGAACTACTGCTCTATGGTAGAAGTCTGAATTCTTTTTTCTGATGAAGCTATGTGGACTGAGAGTGAAGACCGAGGGGACTCTTCTTCAGGTCAAATATAAATATAAATTATTACTGTTTTTTTAGACATTTTAATCCACCTTCTCTACTTATGTTGAGGTGTTATATTTTTGTCTTCAGTTAAAAGTAAATTATTCTATTTTGATAAGAAGGACTTTGACTGGTATGTATCTGAAAAAACTGTGCCTTTTCATAAATGAATTTATGAGAAGGTGAAAAGTTCCTGTAAAATATAATTTTTTTTCTTTGTCTTTTTGTTTTATCTCCTATCGTTCTTGTGTAGAGGACAAATGAACCTTTCCCAGGTTTTACCAACATTTACAGCTTTTTGTTCATGATGTGAGTACTTCTGCCATCTGTAGCTCAGGTCTAACCTCACCGTGCCACGCTGACCTTTCATTCCTTGCAGTGGTTTATGTTCAGGTCAGTGCTGAGTTCAGGATGGGTTGACTCCATGTTGTTGGAAGATAAATGTGGAACTTTATCTGAATATTTCTGTAGTTGAAGACATGCCATTTCTAATAGATACAGGACTTTTCGTGGATCTTGGAAAAGGAAGTAATCAGTCCCAAGCCAATAATCAAATGTTGTACATAAACCAGAGCTTTAAATAATATAATTATCCATTTATTAGCAGACTGCTGCAGGTGAGTCCAGGTGCTGCTCAGTCTGGTCAGAAAACCAGCTACTGGAGGGCCATAGAGTTTTTTCTCTCCACCTCATCTCCACACTATCATTTGAAAAATAACCTAGCATAATGTTTTGTCTTGTTTCCATTTTGAGTTTTGTATAGAGGATCAATAAGAGCCTGCTTCTTCCTCTGTGCTGCCTGCTGGATTTCTTATGGTTTCTCTGATCTTCCACTCTTCCATTCACATCTACTTTGTATGTTTAACCGTAGCCTGTATGATGATTAGTCAGTCAGTACATGTAAGTCAACATAATGCTAGAAATTATGAAGCATTTTTGGTTCAGTTATTCAAATGCAAATGAAATAAATATGTTCATGTGGTCTGCTTTGGTTGGATGTGTTTTTACATGTGTAGGATGTGTTAGAGATGATGGTATAAACATCCTGAGGTGCAGAATCACAGCAACAAAGAAAAAACATGAGACAAAACACAAGAGACAGTACAAAATCTTTAACATATTTGCTTCTTTAAGAGCAAATAAAGAGCTTTTTTTTTAAAAAAAAATAAAACTTTTTAGTAACCCGAAGGTTCTTTAAAGACATTAAAGGTGCAGCGTGTAACAACGTAGCAGAAAATGTAACCTGTCATTAAAAGCTGTTTCTATTGGTATCTAATCACTTTATTAAAATCACTGTTAGAACCTTATTCTCTTAGAATGAACCATCTAATTGCTGTGGGTCCAATACATGGTGGCTGCCATATTTGGGTCACCATTTATACTATGGTGTCTCTGAATGGACAAACAACTCTGTGTGTGAAACTTTAAAACTGCTGCAGCAGCTTTGTTTGATAGGTGTTTAAAAAGACCGTAGAAGTCCACTTGGGCTGTAAGGTCAACCCTGTTATTGTTTCATCTCGCACTGCAGTCTGGGGACCACACAATTTTTCCTGCTCGAATGTTCATATTCTTCATCTCAGTTTCCTCACCACTTTCTTCCACCACTTTCGAAGTAAAATGTTGTTACGCTGAACAGTAGCCAATTTATGGCGTGATCACGGGACTTGTGCTGGATAATCGACTCCAAACTTTCGGACTTAAGCTAAAGGAGAACCAGCCTTTCTTTTCAAGGAAGAATTGTTGAGTGAAAATCAGTTTGTGAACGTTTTTTCTGGGTTCACCTTAATGCCTAAATGACAGATGAAAATATCCTTATGTCTGGAAGAAATTTGGCCACTGACAGCCGCCTTACATTCACTACTGTATGTAACTTGTTTTTATTTTCTATGTCCATCTCTACTGCCAGTTATTACACCCGTTGGAGCGAGAGATTCTCATAGCAGCATAAGAGGAATACAAAGAGGAATTCGGGGGAAAAGGGAAGACTGCTTCTACTGCTCAGGAGAGAGGTGCATTATGGCAGAAAACTGTGGTCTGAGTCAATGTGGAAGCTGAAATCCACTGGTCCACTGATTGAATATTTAATCTGATTAAAACTGGATCATTTTGGTAAATTATGTGTGGGTAGAATAAAATCTGCGGTTTATCTAGATTTAATCACACCGAGGTAAAACACACACGGAGGAAACTTGAGATGAAGAATATTAACATTTTAGAAAGATGAGCTAACCCCCCAAAAAATGAACATGAAGGTGAGGAAAGTGCTCAACATGTCTGAAATCATAATTCCATAAATAATCCAGTGTGTGTATGTGAATGTGTATATATATATATATATATATATATATATATATATATGAGTGTGTGTGTGTGTGTGTGGAATGTCACCTCTCTGGCGGGGAAGGAGTCTGAGCTGGTACACGAGGTTGAGCGGTTCCGGCTAGATATAGTTGGACTCACCTTGACGCACAGCTTGGGCTCTGGAACCACTGTCCTTGAGAGGGGTTGGACCCGCTTCCATTCTGGAGTTGCTCCTGGTGAGAGACGCCGAGCAGCAGGTATGGGCATGCTCATTGCCCCCAACTTGACGCCTATACGTTGGGGTTTACCCCAGTGGACGAAAGGGTTGCCTCACCTCCGCCTTTGGGTAGGGGGACGGCCCCCCTAATCTGAATCTGAGTGATGTTTTGTTGTTTGATTTCTGTGCTCGTCATGGACTGTCCATAACGAACACCTTGTTCAGACATAAGAGGGCCCACATGTGCACTTGGCCGCAGTTAGGGTCAAGTAGTCGTTTGTAGTTGTGTCATCAGACTTACGGCTGCATGTTCTGGTCACTCGGGTGAAGGGAGGGGCGGAGCTGTCAACTGATCACCACCTGGTGGCGAGTTGGTTCATATGGTGGCTGGCAGGCCCAAGCGTATTGTGAGGGTCTGCTGGGAACGTCTGGCATAGTCCTCTGTCAGAAAGAGTTTCAACTCCCATCTCCAGCAGAGCTTCAACCATGTCCTAGGTGAGGCGGAGGACATTGAGTCCGAATGGGCTGTGTTCCGTGCCACTATTGTCGAGGCGGCCAGCCACAAATGTGGCCGTAAGGTCGTCGGTGCCTGTCGTGGCGGTAACCACCGAACACGCTGGTGGACACTGGCAGCAAGGGATGCCGTCAAGCTGAAGAAGGAGTCCTTTCGGACCTTTGTGGCCTGTGGGACTCCAGAGGTAGCTGATGGGTATCGGCGAGCTAAGCGGAACGCGACTTCGGCGGTCGCTAAGAAAAAAAACTCGGGCATGGAGGAGTTTGGAGAGGTCATGGAAAATGAGGGGCTGCTGACCTCGACTCAGGACGTTGTGAGGTGGTGGAGGGAATACTTCGAAGACCTTCTCAATCTCAATGAGGAAGCAGAGTCTGGGCTGGCTGGTGCTGGCTCTCCTATCTCTGGGGCTGAGGTGGTTAAAAAGCTCCTCGTGGCAAGGCCCCGGGGGTGGATGAGGTCCGCCCAGAGTTCCTTAAGGCTCTGGATGCTGTGGGGCTGTCTTGGCTGACACGCCTCTGCAGCATCGCATGGACATCGGGGACAGCTTCCCTGGACTGGCAGACTGGGGTGGTGGTCCCCCTCTTCAAAAAGGGGGACTGGAGGGTGTGCTCCAACTACAGGGGGATCGCACTCCTCAGCCTCTCCGATAAAGTCTATTCAGGGGTGCTGGAAAGGAGAGTCCGTCGGATAGTTGAACCTCGGATTGAGGAGGAGCAGTGTGGTCTTCATCCCGGTCGTGTAACAGTGGACCAGCTCTACACCTGATTCTGTTCATAACCTTTATGGGCAGAATTTCTAGGCGCAGCCGAGGTGTTGAGGGGATCTGGTTCGGTGGCCTCAGGATTGGGTCTCTGCTCTTTGCAGATGATGTGGTTCTGTTGGCTTCATCGGGACGTGATTCAGCTCTCACTGGAGAGATTCACACCAAGTCGGAGATCATGGTCCTCAGGCGGAAAAGGGTGGAGTGCTCTCTCCGGATCTGCAATATGGTCCTGCCCCAAGTGGAGGAATTCACGTATCTCGGGGTCTTGTTCACGAGTGAGGGAAGGATGGAGCGGGAGATCGACTGGCGGATCGGTGCGGCATCTGCAGTGATGTGGACTCTGCATCGGTCTGTCGTGGTAAAGAAGGAGCTGAGCCAAAAGGCAAAGCTCTCGATTTACCGGTCAATCTACGCTCCTACCCTCACCTATGGTCACGAGCTGTGGGTAGTGATCGAAAGAACAAGACCATGAATACAAGCGGCCAAAATGAGTTTTCTCCGCAGGGTGGCCGGGCTCTCCCTTAGAGATAGGATGAGAAGCTCGGTGATCTGGGAGGGGCTCAGAGTAGAGCCGCTGCTCCTCCACATCGAGAGGAGCCAGATGAGGTGACCAGATGACCCAGGACACGCTGGACAGACTACATCTCTTGGCTGGCCTGGGAACGCCTCGGGATCCCTCTGGATGAGCTGGAGAATGTAGCCGGGGAGAGGGAAGTTTGGGTTTCCCTGCTTAGGCAGCTGCACCCACAACCCGACTCCGGATAAGCGGAAGAAAATGGATGGATGGATATATTCATTCATTCATTCATTACCTTGACAGCTTATTCCATCCGAATAATCCATCCATTTGACTGTTTTGAACAAAATGTTACATCATCCTCTGGACACACACAAGCTGTAAGGGCTGCACCCGCCCTCTGAAATGTTTGTGTCACGTAACATAACGTTAAGCAATCATCTCCCTTCCCTCCACTGATCAGGTCTAATACACCAGCTGACCGACCGAGCTGCAGGTTCTGTGTTAGAGCTGGTTACCTTGGCAACGTGTCACAATGTAATAGTCCACTCAGCCGCTCCTTGTGAAAAACTTACGATTTACGATTCGGTAAAAAACAACAGTAACGCATTAATAATTTATTTAATGTTGTTTTTCTTTTGTAAGTGACCATGGTATAAGCAGGATAATGCCCTTCGAGGTGTCCATTATCATAAATAGTTAGACTTCATGGAGGCAACCCTCCGATGCATTGTAAGGGCATTTTCCCTTACAAATATACACTGCTCACAAAAATAAAAGGAACACTTTTTTTATTGGGCCTGGCATGAAATCAGTTAAACCTGTCTGATAATTTTCTGGTTGGTTAAGCAGC